>VXBN01008281.1:163666-222794 GCA_013397395.1 Sinosuthora webbiana | reverse complement strand
TTTACCACAGTGCTCTCAGAAAAGAACCAAACCTTTGTTCAGTAAAAATGCTGGAAATTCTTCCTAGGAAGAAAAATAAATTTAAAAAAAATATGGAACTTAAAGTTAGTCGTGACAATTAATGAAAATGTTTGGATCAGTTACCCTACTGTGCCATTAAAAAAATTGGGAACTTTAAACCCTAATTGTGGCTTTCCATGATCTTCAATCTCAAGCCCCCAGAGAGGACTTTACTAAACTGAAACACCAGGCTCAGGAGCACAGGAATCTTGATGCCAAAGCTTCTCATTAACACAAAATCAAATTTCAGGTGTTTTCAGGCAATACAACACCCCCCCCCCCCCCCCCCCCCACAACCACACACCNCCCCAGAATTGTACCTGACCCCGGGTCTGTATGGTCAGAATGTACACAGGCCTTCAACTGGATTGATTGAGAAAGGCTCTAAGTTTATTTTCCCTGTATCATCCAAGTAGAAGGTCATTTAAAAATCCTTTAGGCTGTGCATTTTAAATGATTTTGTCATGAGAAATTAATTTACAGCCTTATGGACTCTGCAGAAATGATAGATTTCTAAAGACTTTTTGAGCAGTGACTAATGAACTTTGCCATCCTCCTCAACACTGACTGATTTAGTTTCCTGAATAAGTGAGGCAAGTGGTGGTCTTATCTCTGCGCCGAGGTCAAACGATTTCTGATTGGAAGCAGCAGGAATAAAAGACAAAAATTTCTGCCTTGTAACACATCAGAACTTAGCACAAGACCAGATCACTCTCTTGTACAGCAGCACAGTTCCATCTGAATGTCTCCAGATGGAATTCTCAAGAATTATAAAAAAGACCTTGGCTAAAATCTGTCAATGGTGAGCAAGAATTTTATTTCCCCTCCACACCAAAAAAAAAAAAAAAAATTATGTTTGAAAAACAAAGGTCCAAATTTTCTTCATATTTTGAAGCAATCCCAGAGTCAAGCTTTCGATTTTTGAAATAAACCCTCCCCCTTTAACATAGAAGACTTTGTTTCTAAATGCTATAAAGACTATCATTTGGGAATAATTTTTTCATCCTAGTATTTCCTTCTTTAAATGCTCTGCATCATTGCAGAGCAAATAAAAGATTTTACATCCCCGACATCCAAAGTTGCTTTGCAGAATTTGACAGCCGTGAGAAGAATTAAATCTGTGGCATCAGCTTGAGCTTGGTGATGGGCCAAAACCTGGACAGCTTTGATTGTTTAGAGGTGTTATCCTAAATCCAAATCAGCAGCCAGTGCAACCAAGGCTAACATCTTTATATATATATGTATGTATGTATGTATGTATGTATATATTTCTAAAAATTTTGCTCAATTCCCACTTTGCAGCTCCAAATGTCACCTGTTCCCAGTGGTCACACTCCAGCTGTGTTTCCCCCTGCCATTTTGCATTATAAATTCCATGGTTCTTTAGAATACATGAATTTATGGCCTCACTTTTGTCCCCGACCCAGCTGCACGTTGATGAATGAGATCTCAGACTAGATAGGTAAATAGAAAGAAGGTGAAGGATGGGAGCTTGCAATGTATAATTTATTACAAGTACCACAAAATACCAGTGCTGAGAGAAAACAAATTATTGGCTTCTCATGCAGTGACCATGAGAAGGTGATAAATATTTTATTGTATAGTACTCATCAGACATTTGAATAGCTCATCTGTCCCATTTATGCCAGCTAAAATGAATTCAACCTATCAGTGGCAGATGTATTTTTAATGTTTTGCTACCTCCTGTGGAAGGGGCAGCTAAAAAGTCCCTCGTCCCCAAGAATCACATTTTTCATCTGATTGAACACTGTAAACTGTTTATTCTTGAAGAGGCTTTTCTTGTTCAAAGCCCTTTACATCTGACAGAAATTTCATGCCCAATGTTCATTCCACTTTCTAGGAAGCAGAAGTTACCAAAGCTGTTTTCCAAGCTGTGAGAACGTGGTCTTTTGATGGGAAAACACTTGCCTCTTGCTAAAATTAAAAACATTTGGAAACACCTACGGGCACTCTTCCCTTCAGAGAAGAAAAGTCGAGCCAGATAACTCCAAGTGGCCTTTTGTGAGAAACACAATCCTGAAAAAATCAGCAGTTATCTGAATTCAAAAGTCTCATTTCAGTTGAACTGGTACCTGTTACCTGCCAAGACTCTGCACATTTACTTTCCAGTGGAGAGCAGAACTTTCACAGATATTGAGGAGCTCCAAGAGGGGCATGAAGTTGTAAGAAGCTGCTCCAAATCCCTCATAAGAATGAGTAATTGGAAGCCCTTTTTACCAAGCCTCTGTTACCCCTCCCTGGAATACAGCAAATGCTTTCAAAGGTCTCTTTTGGTTTTCTTACTGTTCTTGACTGCAGTATCAACTATTATGAGCAAAAAAATAAGACCGAGAAAATTGAAATCCCTGGTTCTAGGTCTCAATTTACCTTCCAGAATGAACCTCCTGTAGGCATTCAGGCTGGGAGCCATACTGCTCCTAATCCTAAATAGGATTAGGATTTACATAGGCTCCTCTAAATCAGAAATCAAGACTAAAGGATTCAAAAGACATTTATGTAAATTCTCTGCTTTCCTGTATGGAACTTCCTGTGTCAGGAATCATCCAGGATCAGGACCTATAAACTGCATCCTCTTAGTGTTGGCTTCTACCCTAAACTTTTCAAAACTATAGGAATCAACCAGAAATAAAGAATGGAAAATTCAACTCTACTTATGCCAAACCCATGCTTACATATTTGAGTCTTGTTGAACACCTCATTTATTTGGACATGCAGCTTCTATTTTTCCTCACCCTGTCTTTATCCTGGCCTTTCAAAACCACTTCTCTCCCTAAAACTTTGCTGACACTGCCTTCACTGAGCTTCCACAGGCACTTCTTCTCTCCCCTGGCTTTATCCCTAGAGATGGAATGGGCAGGAAAACACAAAGAATTGAGAGTCCTGAGAATACAACTACCAACAGCTATTTAAGGGCTGGCTTTTGGGTTCAGAAACAGGGAATTCCTTTCATTTCTATACATCCCTGATATCCTTTGACTTGCATCCCTTATAATCATCTCTCTGTTGCCATGGTGCAGATGAAGCTCTCAGTTGTGAGCGGGCTCAGCGTCTCTGCACTGACAATAACAAAGAACACAGATGGCCACTGCTATTATTCCCACTCCCTCTGTGTCCCTGTGCACTTGATGGAGCCTGGAAAATGTCTGTCTTGCTCCACCCATATAATATTGACCACCACAAAAGCTGCTGGAGCAGCAATAACAAGATGGAGCACAAAGAGTTTCAAAAAAATTTCTGCCTCCCAGTAAGAAAAATACACGAGCTCCGACATCAGAGACGGAGTGTCCAATAAAGGGGATTGAAATGAAAAAATAAACCAGGAAAAATATGCTTTGATAACACCTGCAAGGTCAGAGAACCAACAGTTACCCAGGGCTGTTGATGGAGCTCAGTTCTCTGGTCCTTTTTGATGAAATCACCATTGACACGTAACAAAAAAAAAAATAAAAAAGCCAAAAATGGCAGAGTGCCAAAAACCATCAGCTGCTGAATGAGCTGATTCATCAAAACACAGCAGAGAATGCTTCATCCTTTCCTGCTCCCCGTATCCCGATGAAGTACCCTGCCTTCCTGAGAGTTTTCAGAGGAATTCTGTCTTAGCTCTATCTGGAGAAAAGGTTTCTCTGGTGAAAGCAGAGTGTTTTGGACACCAGTTATCAAAGTATGTTTATCAAATCTGAAGGATGAGGTTAGGAAATAATTCTTGTTAACCAAACAACTTTGAGGTGTCAAAATATTCTTGTGGGTGGCCAAATATCTAAAACTCAGAACAGCTGAATTTCAAATGAACCAATTTTAATCTGAAAGTCAATTTCAGGGGAAAAAAAAAGCTTGAAACAGAATTTTTACCTTAGTGCTTTGTGTTTGGACACAAAGATTCTGATTTTCTGATTCTGCTCCTCTGTATATTCCAATGGACCCCAAGTTTAGCACTGTTTCCCCTTTTTCCATGCTGTATTTTGGGGGTGAAAGCACAGTATTCTAATGTGCCATTTATCATTATGTTAAACTACATCAAAATGGGACCAACAGTTTATCTTCAAGGTATTGAATTTTTTTGGTTCTTGTTTCTGATTGACAAGAGCAAAAGGCAAAGTCTGAGGTGTTCTCTAATATGCAAACCGGGGACATTACTTACACTATTTGAAGTAGAATTTATGATAGACACAACTGGTTTTGAAGGTTATTTTCCTTAAAGAAATGATTTTGCTTCTGATACTCGACTGCTTTGCATTTAGCAGCGAGTGATTTATGAAGGAAATCAGTTAAATATTAGAAGTTCTGTATCTTTATAGTTCATTTTTTCTCAATTCCATATATGCTTTTGCCCTCTTATGAATTCTGAGCTCTGTATTCAGTAATCATTCTTTCTAACAACCTAAATATGTACTGCATTATTTGTGAATTAGAGAGCAATTTATTTAGGAATTTCAGAAAATTACTTTTCTTCTGGGTGCTATTTTGCAATCTGTCCATTTTGTCTTTTATCTCCGATTGCCTCTGTGTGACATGAGCCTTAAGAGATATTTCATACAGATGTGAACTGCAAGATTTGAAAAAAAAAAAGTTTCAAAGAAAAGATCCAGCTTTGATTGTGGCCAGAAGAAAAAAAAAAACAACAAGGCAAAACTAAGGAACAAAATTTTTACTGGGCTGCTTTGTATAAATATATCTCTATAATGAGATGCCCACAGCCACACAAGCCTGGATCTGACACTCAGTTCCAACACCAGTCTGAAGCAGGATTGCTCCAGCATCCTCCCAAATCTTCTTTCAGAAATTTCCACACTGAGATATATTTTTCCTAAGAATTAGAAGATTCCACCTGACCCTAAAACATGCATTCAGGTGGGTTTTGTGAAATGTGTTCTTCACATATTGAAGTTAAATAAGCCTTAAAGGCTCAATTCAAGACTCACACACCCACTGGAGGCACCTGGTGCAAAACTTTAAATAAAATATGGCCACGAAAAGATCATTTACTTTACACAACAAGAAAAACTTGGCAAACTACATCATCCACAGCAGCTAAAGAGAAACATATTTGTGCTACACATTTAATGTGCTAATGTGCAGCAAAGTAAGCAATTAACACTGAGATGTGGGACTGGATTTAGCACTTCTTTTTCATGTATAACCCAGGTGCCAAAAAGGCCACTTGAATTTCTTTTGCCTTCTCCTGTCTCACCCTGCTGGATGTTGCACCCAGTAGGAAAGAAAACAAAGGCTTTTGTACCTCCTCCCTAACAAATAAGGTGAATTTTAGCATTTCAAGGGTCTCGACCAGAACCTAAGGAGGCTTTCTTAACCTGGAAGTAAGGTTAACTTCATCCTTTGTCTCCGTGCCAAATCTGCAAATTTTACAACACAGTTTATACAGAAATTGCAGCCATGCAGCATATGCAGAAACCAACCCACTGGAAGGAGGAAAGTCTTCTACCCAGCTGGTCTGGTGCTAAAAACAAACCCATCCCACCATCAGAATTATTTTTGTCCTGGCTGGCAGCCACACCAACACCCCTTCCCAAGGCTCCTCTCCTCTCCCTCATCACGGCCCATCCACTGTCTGAGGGCTGGTTTTGCACAACCCCTCAAACCTTTCCTTGCACAGGAAAACCCCCCAGTTTGCCCCTTCTGCCAGCTCCCAGCCTCTCCTGAGCCCCTCCAGGAGCCAACAGAGACAGAACAAGCTCTTGTGTCTCTCTGTTGACCCACTTTCAGCATGTGCCAGGCCAGAGATTAACAGCTCTTTGAATTTTTTTCCCATAAAACTTCCAGCGACCACATGCTGGCAAATTGCTGTGGATCTAATTCATTGATGGTAACCTATCAACAATCTGACTATGAGCAAATGTTGACGGCAGACCTGGAGTAACAACTACAACTTTACTCAGCAGTAACACGAATGTCAGGCCCGGCTCGGTGGTGGTCCAAAGCGGGGAAACAGCATCAAATTCACATCCAGCAGGAAAACAGGGTGAAGGCACATTCCCAGAGGGTGAGGAAGAAGACAAGCAAACCATCAGAAAAGTGCAAAAACCAAGATGCACTGAATTTGATTCCCTCTGGACTGTGAGAATCTAGGCCATCCAATCCACATCGTGAATATTACCCTCACTCAAGCAGCTCAGTCAGTGAGGTTTTCTTGCCTACAAGAACCCATTTAATAGGGAGAGTTTCTTTGCTTAAGCTTTTGCACATCCTTAAAGGCTCGTGTGCACGAACTGTTCTGGAACTTAGTTTGGGAAATTTGTAAACAATTTGCAACCACGTTTAACAAAAAACCTGGCCCTATGACCCCTGTGTGTGTGTTTTTGGAGTCAAACCTTTTTACAGGCTCCTCAGTGACATTTAATTAGAAGTCTGGGTGGCACATTCAACCTCATGTCAGCAAAATACCTTGGGTAAACAGCAGCAAGCAAACTTCAATGGGTTTATTTACCACACAGTTAATAACCTGGGTGAACTATTTATCTTGGGTCTAATATTTATTTTGGCGGAAAACTTGGTACACATCCTTTATTCTTTTTGCCTCTCGTATGTACGGAAATTTTAGGAATATCCATCGGCAAATAGCAAAGTTCAGAACCTTTTGCTGAAAATAAACACTGCTCTATTGCTTTTGTATCAAAATGTTACTAAGCACTGAATTCACTCAACAAAAAAACAGAAGGTTCTCTTGCTGTCTCATGCTCGCATCCTTCACTTCTTTTAAACACACAGAAAAGCTCTCAAGAGAACATGTACCACCCTGAATTACTTTATTTTCAATAAAATCCAGCAGTGGTACTATAGTAACCATCTTCACCACGATTAATGTAGGAAACATTTGGAAAACATGTTATTATTATTCTAAATTACATTTGCTCGAGTTAATTTTCATGCGTGGTTACTAAAAGATAAAGGGCTCTGAATTGTTAATTGCAACGTTCATCCCTCTGAGATGAGATGAGATCTGAAGAACAAGTGCACGTTGCTGAAAGGTTTTCGGTTTGAGAATCTGGAAACTGAAGAAAAGTGTGCAGTGTGTTGTACAAGTCAGTCTCCAGGCTATCAAACCCAAAGATTCCAGCGCCAGTGACGCCCTTAATTAAAGATTTCTGTTAAACTTCAAGTTCGGAATGTACTTCCAGCTTAATGCCGTGACAGAAAACTGTTTTATTCTGCACTTTTATACTGTTTTCCCTCTTATCAGTACTGCTGAGTGTTAAATCCTCCCTTGTCCTACAGCAGCGTTATCTGTAGTGCACACTCTCATCAAGTTGGGATGAATTAAGATGCACTGGGATTATTAATCACGGCACAGAGGAACTGGGCAGCGCTTCTCCCTGTAGATTTTGCAGATTGTTCTAGTGACACCTTTGGATTCTCAGCCCATGCAGTCCCCAGGAAATGTTTTGTATTTAAAGAGAAGTACACGGATGTGATTGAAAATGGACTTGGAGAACAATTCGGGTAAAACATCAGACTCCCTCTCCTGTAACTTCCACTGCTGCACGTGATTGATCCTACAAAAGACAGAGGATCAGGGACCAGATTCCTTTTCTCTGGTGACAGAGGAAGCATCCAAGCAGGACCTGAATGTTTCACAGACAGAAAAGCACATTTTCTCCAGTCTTTCCCAGTAACAGACAAAGTAGCCAGAAGAAAGAACTTTCCTGTTTGTAATCAGCTATAGCACAATTATACTTTCTATGCAATGATTAAAGTTCAAGAGAACTGAGAGATGTTTAATTCCAATAAAACAGTAGATGTTGCATCTGAATTTAGCATTGCTGCACAAAATTTCCTTTCAATAGCAGTCAAGCCATTTTTTATTTGGCCCATAATTGTCCTAAAATCCTAAATATCAGCACCACAAACCCCAAGTGCAGGTTCAATCACCATTGATTTTTGATAACCAGCAGGGTTTGGAAATGTATCTACTGAAAACATTCAATAATTCATTTTATATTCTGGAATGTGTGAAGTGGGATATTTATCAGTAAACCAGGCAAAAAAAAAGATATTTAACTCTACAAGTGAATATGTCGCTGAAAATAGTCCCTCTCTGTGCTTACAACCCTGCTTTTGCAAACTTGCAGCTTAATTATTCCATGCTTCAATATCCCAAAGGCAACGATGCATTTTTCAAAAGTTATTGGATCGTAATCAGTGCTTTCAACCAGACTTCCAGACAAAGCCTACCCAATACCTTATTTATTAATAATGGCACACATACTTTGATTTATATTGTATGCATTCTGCAAAGGAGCAGCCTGTCTCTGGTGGAAAGCAAGCTCCCTCATTTAGTGGGTAAAGATGTTTCACCTTCAGCCCAGAGAGAGCTACTGAGGAGTCAAAGCTGTGGGTCTGGCTCTGTAGAAAAAGATCAGGGAAAGGGAAGAGGAAGGGGAAAATTTGGAATAGGGAAAATGCAGGGATTGCACAGAAATGTGCAAAGTTGCCACGTGCCACGTTTCACCCTGGCACTGCTCATTCCTTGATTTCAGGGAGCACCCACTCAAATTGGCATTTGCTGTTCCCTCTACAAAACTGTCCCTCTCCCTTCTTCTGGCTTTCCTGTGTGATTGGAGAAACAAGGACCACCTTGATCCTTGTTCACCTCCTCAATCTGCTCTAATTTCACCAGCCAAGATCTTCCTGGACTTTCCTTTCCATAGCTGAGAGTTTATTTTCCTTTCTGCCACTTCGGGCTTTCATCTATGCTCAGAGAATATTCCTTCATAAACTGCAATGAGATTTCAGCTGGGGAAAAAGGATTTAAAGGCCACAAGAAAACTGAAAGTCCTGTTTTTCTTTATGAAAAGCAGATTGGTCATTTTGCCCGTTTTAAAAACCACTCAAATATAATGAATCAATTTGTGCAGTTTTAGGAGAAACCATGAAATTGTTTCAAAAAAAAAGTAAGAGTGTTATAAATGGACAGAAAGAAGGAAAAGAAAGCCCAGACAAATTTAAAAATACATTACTGGCACCCACTTCATGGCATCTAACTTTTTGGAAACTCTTTTATACTTAATGCATTCCACTGACTTCTTTTCAGGCTGAAACACTCTGTACCCTTGAAAAATTTTTCTTCAAATCTCAATTTATAGAGTATGGAAACACAAAGGAATTTATGAGAAGCTGGAAGGTACCTTAGCTTGCCAGTCCACTAAAAACCTTTTGTACCAGAAACAAAATGAAACAAACACAAAGACCCCAGAGAAACAAAAAACAAAGAAGGGAAAAAACAAAGTTCCATGTTTATTGCAGACTTAGCCCTTCTGCTCTGGGGCTGAAGTCATGCAGCCCCATGAAGTGTAAGGAGTTACCATGAGATCAGGGACAAAACTCAAGCATCTGATACACAGAAAATTCAACTTTCAGAGACTTTAGGTGTCATCTGAAGTCAAGTGGTTGTCCATGACTGGGGACCATGATCTGTTCAAGCTAGAGGTAGTTTTTGGCATTGACTTGCTGAGATTTCACTCGAAAGAATATTAACCCCAGCAGATATTCAAAACTTAATGTTCAAGGCCCTGAGCAGCCTGATCCAGGCTGGCCCAGCTCCAAGTGGGGTCTCAGCCAGGTGACATTCAGAGGTTCATTCCAGTCAACCATTCTAGGATTTTATTTTAAGTTTTACAAGTATTAAAGCCAATTTTTTTTAAAGAGCTCTATAATCAGGATAAAACCCTCACTGCATCATGAAACTACAGTAAATACAAGCAAGGGACTTTAGAAGACACCATCAACAGCAGAAGAGCCTGGCTCAATGCCCATTGAAACCGTCTTTCTTTCTTGTAGTCCTAAAAAAAAGCTGTTAAAAAACAATTCCAGAACAGCAGACATTAATATCCAATTGACATTCCCTGCACTGCCATGTGCCCCAAATTTCTTTCCATCCCATTGAACTTCTTGCATTAGTAACTGGAATTTCAAAGGGAGACACTCCACACAAGTGCTCTGTTGCCACTGCAGAGTAGTTTAGCTTTTACATTTTGCAGTCCGGGTTTTGTCTGGGAAAATTGTGAATGCTTCCTTAACAGCTAATACCTGTAAGGTGAGGAAAAGTAGCACATGGTAAGAGATTAGTGTCTGGACAGATGCAATTGAGGAGTTCATCCCAAATCACTGCAAGGCCAATATATTTCATGCCTATAATTGCTGCTCAAAGTTCATGGTGGCATTTTGCTGATGTGCCCAAAATAGTCTTCGTGGGTGTGTTGGAGCTGATTTGACAGTAGGTAAGGCATGAGGGGCAATGATCCAGCTGAATGCCTGTCTGAGTCATTTTGATAAGTGTACAGCCTGTGCAGAAACTTCTTAATTGCACCAATATTCTTCAGTGGTTCCTGTTCACAGGCTCTGTGAGAAAGGTCATCAATCACGGAGCATGTGACGTTTTTATGTTTTGCTTGCTTAACAAAATACATTTTAAAGAAAGTAAAACCAGTTAATAAGGACTTAAGGAGGTTATGATGTTCCCTCTCCTAACAGCAAATTTGGAGCATGAATCATTTAGCATCTGTATTAGAGGGAGGCACAAGCTTAGTGCTAAACCTTGCTCCTATTCATGCTCTGCAAGAGAAAACATCGCCTCTGGTATTTAGATGTGGTAATGGCAGCAATACATCCCCTAAATAAAACCTTGTGATGTATGGAAAGGGGCAGAGCAGGCAATCCTATAATCTGCTCCTGGACTTGCCCCTGAGCTCAAGACAAGCCATTCAGTAGTTTTACATTTTTGATGAGCCATGAAAGAACACAGCCTACACATAGTGATGTGCAACAGGTCTGGAGAGATCTGAGGACATAGAGCCACTTCTCAGGACACTTTCATCACTTCCATGTGACCAGGACAACGCTGGCTCTTCATCTGAGGAACAAGGAAAGGTCACCCTTGGCCCCTCTTTCCTGCTCCAATCCCAGCGCTGCTGTGAAAAACGTGCCAAAATCAAGCTAGAGGTAGTTTATTTCACTGGTTGGTCCCTTTGCTTTGGAATAATTTCATTGCATAAGAAGGTGGTTTCATTCCAGGAGAGACACCAGGCCTGGATTCAGCCCTTTGTGTCTAATACTGTGTACATTTCAGATTGCATCAAGGTTGCCATAGGAACAAAAAGATTTGTATTGAATGGCAAAATCTTCAAAAAATATGATATATGAATCCTGCATAATTTGTTGACAGTAAGTGTTCATTGCCTGAGGCCCATATCACTTCAAAATTACACATTTTTTCTAAGAAAGAAATGGAAACCTTGATAAAGCAATTAAATTTTACAGAACATTCACATTTTTTCCACTTGCTGCTTTTGGAAATAACTTTTTTTTTTTAGATTGTACGTGTACATATACTTACAGCATCTCCAGTTAGGGAGTTCTCCCTGGTTCTGCCAATGGAGATTTTAAAAAGAGGAAAAAACCTGTCAATTATGAAAAAAAACCCAAAACCAAAACAACAACAACAACCAAAAAAAACCACCCCAAAACCCCAAAGCACTACCTTCTACATTCCCAGTGTCCCTTCATATTTGCCCTTCCAATCCAGTCCTCAATCTCATTTTAAGAACAATATCTGCAATGTTACCTCCAAATACTTTGGAGCATTTTTAACATTAAGCAGCCCAAAAGCGAAACTTCCATTATATTTCCTTTTGTTGCAGGTACTTTCATCTCTGCAGCTCCAATATTCCACCCTCGAAGCCTTTCCTTGCAAACCAAACCCATACCAAGAAGTTCTCTCCCCCAGACTTTATTTGATATAGTAACAGATGGATCCCAAACTGTAGAGAGACACCCACTGACTTCAAACCTGGAAAGATTTAAAGTGCATCTGTAATGTGCCAATTCCCACTGATTCCCACAATCCTATGGAAAGCTGTAAAGGAGAAGGATTTTAGGCTGCTGATAAAAAGCATCCTGAGAAAACCCACAGCTCCCCACATGGAAATCCCTGTGATTGCACCTGCCTGGTTTGGGGGGAAAAAAACTGGTGTTTCACTAAGAATTAACAAAACCCAAACCACGTTTTTTCACAGGGAAAAGGCAGCAAATTTTTTTTTTTTCACCATTAGCCCTGAAGGTCACAGAAAATTGCAGAGATTGACGAGCAATACCATAAAGAAGTTTTGGACACCGAACTCCCGTTGTTCTGGCTGCACAGGAGAGAAGGAATTCCCCCTCAAAAAGTGATTATCAGATGGCTCACTGAGAACTGCACCACGTGATAAAATCATTCCTCTTATCCTTGCACTGGATAATTAAACAGGGAGAAAAAACAACGTTAAAAAATGGATCCTTCCCAAGCAGCAGCTGCAGCGCTGACTTTACAGCAAACCCTTTGCACAACCCACGGAATTAGAGGAAAATAAACTGCAGAGTTTGTGGAGTAAATTATAATACCAAATGAAATAATTTTGATCTTTTTTTGTGGACATTCTAGAAACGGAAAATAATTTATTCCCTAAAGTCCTTGAAGGATGAATATTTGGATTTATTTCAAAAGGAATCAAAAGAGTCAGAGAGTGTGTGAATGTAATGAATTTTGCTGCTAATACTGGGCAGAAGTGCAAATGGATCTATCTTCTTTTTGCCCATTAATGCTAATGCATGTGCATTGAAAAGAGAATATAATCCATAATATATGCAAAAAAATCTGCATTATTGTTGGTAGAAGAGTTACACTTGTCCTTGGGCTTTAGTAATATTCTCTGCTGGTGTTCTTTTGTTTAATAAAAGCATCGTTATTTTTCCTTTTAATTGAATAGTTACACTTCAGAGCAACATTAGTAAGGCCATTTTCAACTGAATTTTTGCTGTAACTCCACCATCCTCCTCTTTATATCTCTTTAGGGATGAGTGAATCTGCCTCCAAAACTTGATAGGAGCCAAATATAATTGGCTTTGAAGGTACAAAAAGTGTTTAAAAACCTATGAAATAATTTTCTGGTTTCTTCCCATTTTAAGCCTTGTGCAAAATATGCAAATATGGCTTAAAAAAACCCAAAACCAACCCAAATCAATAAAACAAAGAACCCCAAAATGCCATCATTACAACAAGAAACCCAACAAACAAAATCCCCAAGTAGAATTAAAGCTTAGAAGCCTGAGAATAATGGGTGGGATAAAAAAAGGAGAGGGAATAAAGGAAATACGAAGTGTTACTACAAACTTCAAGCTTCCCTCTGTCACGAATATCATCTTATTTATTAATTAGAGTTTAATTTCATATGCAATTCCATGACTCCATGAACTGGAGCATTAAAAACTACTGGTCCTGTGAACACCATGTGCCTTTTCCCCCTTGTGATCTTCCATCTCTGACACACAAAACTTCATTTTGAAGGTGCCCAGCCCTGCCCTGCCCTGCTCAGAGCCAGCCCAGGGCACCGAATGCAGAGCTGGCCTTGGCTGCTCCTGTTCTGCAGAGGGAAAAGCCATTTCCAGGCCGGGAATGCCGGACCCACACCGATTTGGAAATGCCACAAAAAGGAGGAGTTAGTCTCAATAAATAAAGATTTTAAACCAAACCAAACCCAACAAAAAACAAAACACCAAGACTATTGGCAGCATCCAGAAAGGAAAAAGCTGCCTGTACTTCCTCTTCCACAGCAAAATTTTCACTCTATTGGTGCCCAGGTGGGAATGCACCTTGGCTTGGTCTGGTCTCATTTCCCGTTTCTTGCTCTTTTCTGAGGCAAAATCATCGTTTTCTGCAACAAGAAAATAAATGAAAATGTTTCTGATTGTACAGAGGAGAAAAGAAATCCCTGATAGAACTGAAAAATCCCTGGCAGAATCTGTTGTCTGGAAAAAGTGGTTTTGAAAGCAACAGCAGTTTGTGTGTTCAGGTAGATTACTGTACAACTCCCCCTAACAATTTTATGTTTTTTCTTTCCTCCTGATGAGGTAACAAGTACAGCAATACTGCTTTCACCAGTTTCTCTATGCAGGTTTCTATTACAAATATCCTCTAGCAGGCATTATTTAACAATTCAGTCGATGACAGGTGATCATCTGAGCCAGATACTCCCATCTGCTCAGCTCCTCCAACTTCCAGCTTGTAAGTCTGAGGTGGAAGCACTTTATTTGAATGTTTTTCTAACATACCTGCACAATTTATTTCCCTTTCTTCCTTCCCTTGGATAGATTTGGAGACAAAGAACAAACAACCCCACTCTGCACACCCCGGACTTTTGAGTGTAGAGAGAGGTTAAGGCTAAAATTGCAACTGAAGGAAGGCAAACTAAAAAATATACCTCAAATAAAACCACCCCACCTTAAAAATTAAATTATTTTCCAGCCACTTAAATATTTTTTTTTTTCCCACTCAATCACAGTGCTGAGTCCAGAGAGGAATCTGAACATGATTGTGTCTCATGATATGAATTAAATTTTCATTTCAGGTCCCATAATGGAAATGACCCTAATTCAAATTCTTTAGAAAGGCTGTTTGCCCCTTGTCATCTGCTTAGATTTAATTTAAGAGAACATGAAAAAAAATTAAAAGGTGTAACTCACATCCCTGTGTTTGTTGTACTCACATGATTTTTGTCAGGGAATGCTGGAGAAATAGAGAACAAAGAGGCAAAGAGACCACTTGAAAAGTTTTGACTGGAAATGCTTGCAAAAATGTTTTCTTCCTTTCAAAATACCACACTGGTAATAGACAACTTCCCTAAAAATGAGACTTAAAGCCATGATGGCCAAGGCAGAAGTGAATGGGAAAGTTAAATCCATGAAGTCTAAAGGGGAAGGACTCCCAAGATTTGATTGTACAAAAACAAACAATAGTGAATGAGGGTTTTCCTTAATTAAAAAAATAAATAAATTAATAAAACCATCCCAAGCAAATATAATCAAAAGCCAGATGACTTCTATTAGTAGAAAAATCCCATGTAGCACTTTTGTGCTGCATCATAAACACCCCACTCCCATGAGAAGCCTCCAGCATGGTTCTCCTTCCTTCAGGCCAGGCCACAGCTCAGGAGGGGCTGCAAAAATCTGGGTGAGGAGAAATTTTACAAGCAGAGAGTGGTGACACTTTGCACCAGGCTGGTGCCACAAGAAGCAGCTCGGGAGCCCCAAGGCTTGGGGTGTCTCAGCATAAGGAAATGAGGCACATTTGTGCACAGCTGTGGATTGCAAAGCTGCAGGAAACCCTGTGACATCCTCCTCGTGCTCCATATGCATGTGGTCAAGGGGGCACCAAAAGGTAGGAGCAACACAGTCAGATATGCTCTTTTCCATCAGGTCTGATGATTCAGATGCTCAGGGTCTGCCCCGTCCCTGAAGATCTTTTTCAGCAACTAAAATGGATTAGGTCACCTACAGACCTGCTGGTGGTTTGGGAAGCAAAATAAAATTGGTTTGTATCCATCTTCTCCCCTTAAGTGCTTGTGTGTTCAGAAGTGTGCAGCTGCATCAGCTGCAGGAGCAGTTGGGTTGGTGAGTGAAAACAGAACACCAGGAGGGCACTGGAATGTTTCAGTAGGAATTAATCCCACGAAGGGCAGGACCAAGGCTGTGTTTTCACAGACTTCCCAGAACCTGATTGTCAACAGCTCCTGCATTGTGTCAGAAACCATGACATTATTCAAAACGGGATGACATTCTTAAAATCTGCATTTAGATGAATAAATACAGGTTGAGTGGTTGCACTTGAGGCAATCATTTAGGGAGAATTCCATCATGTTTTGTTTTTTTTTTTCACTAGCAAGTTCCAGTCCTTTACTCTCAAGTTGAGCAAAAGTGCACTGAAAGGATGCCAACAAACGCACAATTAGAAATGCTCGGAGTAATCAAGTCAGAAAAATTTTGATTCCTTATTGTGCTGCCTTAAAGAAATACAAATGAAAACTCATTCTGATAACCCGCTTCCAAGATATATTAAAAAAGGGTAAAATCTCCTTCCACAAGCTTCCTGTTGGTAATGAGCATTCCGTGCCCAGATATACAGCACAGTAACACAATTTGTTCTATTTAAACGTGAAAGGAAAAATAGGCAAAAAATGCAGCTATTACCCAGTTGCTGAAAGGTATTTTCTCCCAATTCAAAAACCCTTAAAGACGTTTTGGGGCAATTAGTTAACAAGCAAGTTCTGATTTGTAGATTTCGATGAATGCAGGAAGCATTTTAGACACAAAAATAGGAGGATTAAGCCCCCCAGCAGAGGGGTGATGTCAGGGAAGGTGTGTGTGGCTTTTCTCCACGTTCCTGCTGGAGCCTCTCCAGAAGGGGAGGAATAGAAGCATCAGGATAAAGCAGGTTTTTTCCTCCAGCAGCAAAGGACCTGCCCAGACTGTTTAAACCTCCTCTTGGTGCTGAATTTGCAGCTGCTCTGGGAGGTTCCAGCCACGGGGAGGTCTCCTGTCGGTCAGCTGCATCCCCGTTGTGCCAGGCAGCAGACAAAGCTCCAGGCTGGCTTTGCAAGCTGCACCTAAATCATTTCTAAAAGGTGTTCCCCCAGAGAATACAGCCCCTGACTGGTCAATACTGAAGTGTCTCATCGTGTTCCGTTTTCAGAGCACGGAATGTTGCAATTCCTCTTGTATCCTGCAAAATGAGAATACAGTTAACTCTAATCCAACAGGGATGGGGTGGAGAGACGGGGTGATTCCGTGTGTTTTTAGTTAATGCATCCTTTTAGGGTTCCAAAGGTTATTTTAACCTCTCTTTTCCCACTCCTCTTGGCTTGAGTCAGCCCTTTGCCTTTTTGGTGGTGGCAGGAGCACAGACAGTGTCTGCTCTGAAAACAAGTGACAGCAGTTCTGCTCAGCAGAGATCTGTGCAGACATCATTTACTGGGAGAATTGATAAAACACTTCAGAATTTGTCTCTAAAGTATGAATTGACATCAAGTCTTTCAACACATGCTTTGCTATTGATACTTGCCATAAAGAAAAAAAAAAGAAAAAAAAAGGGATTCAAAGATGCCACTCAGTTGTCAGTGCTGTTTCACTGCACAAGGAAAACAAAATACAAATGAGAAACCAGATTTGTATCTGAGTAGTGCAGAATAAAATCATAAATTGCATCAGACAGTATACAAGTCACTGTCCCTTTGTATTAGCAGTGGTTGCAGGCAGACCCAGTGTTACAGAATGTTTCATTCTGCATTTTTCCTTTGGGTGTCACATAAATTAGCCAGAAAAAAATATTTAACTTTCCTCAGGAACAAGCTGTCTTTGTCACTTTGTCTTGACTTCATCTGTGTGCATTTGACTCTGCCCGAAGAGCTCTTGAAGGCTCCTTAACATCAGAAAGAGAAACTTCTTTTAAACCGTAGCAATGGCAGTACCCAACTTGGCTGGCAAAACAGAAGGAAAACTCTCTCGGCTGTGGCATTCCCAAGGATCACACAGTGAAATCCTGGATTCATGAAAAAATAGAACCATTTTTCCACTCACCCATTCCACCTGAAGGCCGGAGAGAAGCATCTTAAGAACAGAAATTTTTTCGGTGGCTGTTTTATGGATGTTTTAAGTAACTTGTCAAGAGTAAAAGATTTTATAGAAATGCAATGATGGCTGTGAAAGGTTTTTCAGAACATAATTTTTAACAACTTCAGATGCTTTTCTTGTATGCCAAGACTTTGTAACATTGTGAGTATGAAAAAAAACAAAAAAAATTGAGTCAGACCTTTATATTGTCCATTGAACATAAAAAGCACTGACTTAATGCTCTATTGTTGTGATTCAGATTGATTCAAGTCATGGAAAATTTCATCCCAGAAGTGAATGATAAAAGGGATCCAGATCTCTCTGATGAAAGGCATTTCTCACTGAATTGTTTCAAGTACCCTTCATAAAGTACTTGGTTAAAAAAATAAAATTAACGTGCACAAAAGATAATAAAAACAGATAATGGTGATTTACCAAGACATCTTCCCAAGACTCACCATCCATCAAAAGAAGGGAGCTTTTGGGGCTGGACTTGCAGAGCAGGGTGTGTGGGTGAGTGGGGGAATGCTCATGTTGATGTTACAACACCACAATGTGTTATTTATCATGCAATGTGTTACCATCACAATGTGTTATTTTAGTTCTAGTATAATGCTTCCTCTTACAAAAAATGTCAAATACAAGTGCTGTCTTGCATTCACAGACTGTTTCGATAGATGAAAGGGATTTGTCTTAACAAGGAAGGAACTTGTCTCTAAAGTTTAAAATACATACTTGCATATGTCTGTAGAGAAATACAAGGAGAAAAAAAATCCATCTGGACACTGTCTCCTTAAAATAATGCTGGATCAACCTGAGACATTCCAAACTGTATGTGCCTCCACAAACTAAGAAATAAATGCAAAATGCCTTAAAGAAAAGGAGCAAATTCCAAAAAGGATGAGGACCATGGAACAGACAGCCCACAGAGGGTGTGGAGTGTCCCTCACTGGGGAAGCTCCTGAGCTGTCTGGACACAATCCTGTGCTCTGGGATGGCCCTGCCCAAGCAGGGACCAGAGGTGGTGCCCACTGTGGTTCCCTCCAATCTTACCCACTCTGTGGTTCTCTGAGTTTGAGGGAGAGACAAAAAAAAAAAAACCAAAACACTTTCCACTCTTCACTCTATTTACTCAAGCTTTCGTTGAGTCTGAAAGACTCCCCAGTGTTAACACACTTCAGGAATGGTAGACCTGAGTTGAAATCCCTGCTGTGTCTGTGTCCATGCTGGAATTCACTCTCCCAGCACGTCCCTGTCAGTGCTCTGCCACTGGGGCTTTTCTTCTCTGTCTCCTCTCATCTCCCACCCCAGAGCAGAGCAGAGTTCAGACCCAGCACAACAGCTTTGGTTTCCCTGCACAAACACCTCTGACATCCCATCTGCTGTGGCAGGTGCACCACCACCCTGGCACAAAATATGGAAGTCACAAGCAAGGCCAGGAAGGCACCACCATGAACTCTGTCCTTCCTCTGGTCCCTGGGCCAGGACACTGGGATGTGTCCTCCAAGTCACAACTAAAATTCAAATTGTGTGGCCTCTCAGGCCCCCCAGGTGCTAAACCAGAATAGATTTACTGGAGAATGTATGCTGCTAACAGCTTCTCAGACCAGGACAGGTATCAAGCCCCTACAGTTGCCCTCAGACTGTTTTAATGCCACCTGTTAACATGTTAACGTTTTACTGGGTGCAAGAAAGGCAAGAAACAGTGACCAAAACCCAGAGTTGGGGACAAATGACTGTAGGAAAGCTCCATCTCATTGGCCTGGATTGCATCACACCGTGCAGGTAAGGGGGTTTAAAGTGAATTGTGCACGTGGGAGCAGCAGGGATGGGAAGAATTCCAGCTGCTCATCCCACACCAGCAGTGGGAATAGTTCTCTTGGTGTTACTGCTCTGGTCACACTCATTAGCAGCCAAAAAATTGTCCCCTCCCCTTAACTGCTCACAGGAACAGTGTCAGTCCCTTGGGTGGCTGGATTTTGGAGCTACAGAATCCTACCTTTAACTACAGAAGGATCTGCTGTGTTTGATGAGGGACCTCTTGTGCACAACACTCCGAGTTCAATGCGACGTTCAAAAAATTGCCCATGATAATTGAGGTAGGCAGGAGTCTTATTTCAGCCAAAGCTGTTCTACAAGAAATATCTTTCTTCTGATTGTGCTCCGCTTCAACAGTCCATACATAATTTAAACCCAATATATTTTCAATTATTTTGAGCTCCCTAAACAAGAGAATTTTTATGGATGTTAAATATAACCAGGTAATCATTAAAATGTTGCTTGTGTTGCAATTTTTTTGCAGTTCAAAAGCAATGTTAAATTTTTTTTAGTAGTAAATGAGACCTCTAGGGAGGAATGGTTAGAAAGAGGTTTAATCAGATTTTCCAGAAGAAAGTGGAGGAAAAAAATCCAGCAAAATCATCTTCAATTTTCCAGCCCTTTTGGAATCAAAGTCAAGCCCAATAACTCACCCATAGCAGTTATTCCAACAAAAATATGTTCCTGATTTCATACAAAAGTACTGCCCAGGTGAATTTAGCTGCAGGACTAGAGATGTTTTGGCTGCATCATCCAAAAATGTTGAGGTTTGTAGACTGACATGACCTTATTATCATTAAATTAAAATCAAAGCCTTGCAGGATGTTCTGAAATGTCTGACAGCTACTAAAGCCCATCTCAGTGACACGTTAGTAAGAAGCCAAAAGAAATCAGCTCCATCTTCCTTGAGCAGCAGCTCAGTGCTCAGACTATGAGTAGGCTACAAGTGTTGTGCATGCAAAAATATAAAAATAGCAAAGGGCTATAAATATATAAAATATATAAAAAGAGAAAATCTATCCAAGATGGACAGAGGTGTTGAGTCTCACAGTTTTCTTCTGGGAATAGCTGATTTTTCCTCATTAAAACCCTGCATTCACATTTAGCATTGCCTGGAAGTCGATTGTGTTTTACCTCAGGGGAAGAAGTTGCCTGTCACGCATCCATCACCTGCTGCTCCGCTTCTGAACCGCCAAGTTCCTTCTTCACAGTTTGCTTTTACATTTCCTGAGGTACTATTTTCAAAAGCAGTGACAATTCCGTGGTTGTTTAAGTTCTTTTGGAGTCGGGTCTTGCTGCATTCCAGTGGGATTGGTGCACTACAAAAGCTCCTCAGTTCCCACTGCACACTTTGAGGCTGGTAGATCTCCAACCTTACAAAAGAGCCCAGTTCCCTCCTCGCAGCCCCCTGAGACTACAGAGCATTATAGAAATAGCTGTGATGCATCCCAGATTCCTGCTGCTTTTGAAGCCAATGCAAGATTTCTTATCTCCACTTTATGCATGGGTATATCAAAAGCCAGATATGTTAAATGTCTTCAGAAGTCTGGCTCGGAGAATCCCTTACCTCTGGCATTGTTAGACACACACACAAAAAAAAAAGTGCAGCTATTTCCTTATCCATAGGATAAGCAGCGAACTTCAGGCCTTTGCTGTCAAATGACTTTACGTAGCCAACCAACACTTGAAAGCAAAATACACTTTTAGAGAAATAAAAGAGGAAAAATTACTTGAATACATGCTAAGACACCTCCTTCCTGATTCAGATTATTTAAGGTGACAGCTTTTACTGGTTCTTCAGGAATCCTTAGGGAGGAATTAGGAAAACTTCTCAAGGCACTGTTACACAGTGCATAAATTACATTTTATGCATCCAGGGTTAAACTAAACACAGGGAGAACACAAAGTGGCTCCACACTGCCAGAAGTGTTCCCAAAAATCCTACAGTTTTTATGCAAGGACTGTGCTTCCACAGGGAGGGAGATTCGTTTTTGTTGCCCTCCTCTGAACTTTGGAAGAAAACAACCCCAAGTTTGTTTGAATAACTTTGAAAAGTTATTCAAACTCCAATTGGATGGAACCAACATTACGAGAAAAACAGGGAGGGTTGTATTAATTCTGTGCTTTCTTGACATTTAAAAGCAATTCTGCATAGGAGTATTCAGGCAGATTTTAAAGTTTGTATTACAATTAACCATTAAAGACCAGAGCAGCAATATTAAATGAATGACAAAGAAGAGACATCAGGAATGCTCTTCTAACACTCTTCGTTTCTGTCATCAGGAAGAAGAGGAAGAAAACATGAGCTCCATGAGACAGCTGACTGTCAGGTTACTCATATGATAAGAATAGATGTCAAAAGAAATCGAGCTGTCTGAAGTCCCTATTAATTTGTTTCTTGTACACTGAAGGAATTGCAACTGAGAGGCATTCAAAAGAGGAAACCTGATGAACAATATTAATTTTGGTGTTTAAGTAGCTTGAGGATAAACAGTGATAATCTCCAGAGTCAGCAGGATGCTTTCCTTTATTTACCAAAGAAAACAATATATACTTGTATAAAGCCTATTTACAGCTCCCAGAGCTCCTGTGTCAGTGCTCAGAGCTGTTGAGTTACACCCTTTGTAACCACCCCACACCCTCTCACTTTTGGGGGAACAAACCAGAAGTGGCAGAAATTAAATTACAGCTGGAAAACTCCCATCCTTCCTGCAGTGTTTGCTGTTTGCCAGGTGCATTTCCAGGTGAGCTGTGTAAGAGGACTCAGTGTGCCACCTTCTCTTTGATGAAATTATTTCTAACCCCAGTTTGACAAGTGTGAGGAAAGGAGTAAACTTTTATTTGGTGCAATTCAAAATTTGCACATGCATTTTCACATGGCTTCGTTGCTTAAGCACGATATTAGCACTAATTATTATTTCAGAAGCTGACAGAAATTCTCTGCTGCCGTAAACAGTGGCATTGGCTTCTGGACCGAGATTCCTCCTGCTGCTGTCCAAGGAGGGCTGGTAAAACAGAAAATGAGATCCACACCTGTGTTTACCTTCCAGTGGGATGGGCAAACTTCTCCACGTGCCAGAACAAAACTGGGAGATAAAATTGGACCTTTTTTTTTTTTTTTAGATTCCTCTTCAGTGCTATTCCCTGTTGAGCAGGGGATCACAGCAAATGTTTGGTGCATCACAGGAGCTATTTCCCATCTCTTTTACTGCACCAGTAAACTCAGTGAGCCTGAGATGTTCTGCTAAAGGCTCCCAACAGTGACACTTGGCACT
Organism: Sinosuthora webbiana; assembly: GCA_013397395.1. Taxonomy (NCBI): domain Eukaryota; kingdom Metazoa; phylum Chordata; class Aves; order Passeriformes; family Sylviidae; genus Sinosuthora; species Sinosuthora webbiana. The sequence continues at coordinate 200,190 of VXBN01008281.1, read as the reverse complement.
GGGATTTGCTGATGTGAAATCAGCTTTACTACACACGCTCAGATTTAAGACTGAAATTATGAAATTATCTGGAGCTGCGCTCTGCAGTTTGACACTGGCTGATTTATTTATTCTTTAAAAACCTTAGCACATCATTCAGACAAGTCAGAGTCAGCATGGCAATGTCTTACTCAACAAATCTCTTCCCTGTGTGCATTCAGTCAGTTCTGCTGACCAAGTTTTGCTGGCCCAGTGATCCAAGAGCCAAGATCCTGCCTGCACCAACCCCAGGGCCAATGCCAGACCCACCTCAAATCTCAATTCAGTGAAAGAATCAAGAAAAAGTCTACAAGGTCAGGATATAAAAGGTATTCAGGGAGGAACTGTGAGGAGTGGGCAGAAAAAGAATGGTGAATCAGGACCTGGTGGAACCCAGAGTGAAGACATTAGAAAGGGAATAAGCAAATGGAAAAATGTATAATTCAAGGGAGAAAACAGAGTGAAATGAGGGGATGCTTTATTACATTGCTCAGTTACAGTGATAAACCAAAGTGATATACACCTAGCTAGCACAGAAGAAACAGAAGAATTCAAAAGAGAAGAAAAACATGCAAGGAGTCCATAAATTATTTCACAAGGTGTGGTAATATCCGATAGAAAATTTAGTGCTAGGATGTTACAATAAATAATCCAATAAATATTAGCATTACAATATGGAACAGAGCAATCCAGGCTGGGAACATCCACCGAAGTTCATGGAGGGCAGGGAAAAGTCTAATGCAGGGCTGGTGCTGCTCACCACGTTGGGGAGAGATGAAGAGCATAAGAAATCCATCTTCACTATTGTAAGTGACATGAGTTCCTAAAATATGCATCAAATGAAACACCAGAGAGATGAAAAGGGCCCCTCTTCAGCAGAAAACTCCAACCTGGCTGCCAAGACAGGATGCCAGGGAAACAGGCACGTGTGGGTAGCTGGAGCAGAGCTGGCCTCACCCCTGTGCCCGCAGGGATGCTTCCCCATCCATCAGCAACATTTATTTTTCATCTGAGCCCAATGAGCAGAAAGCGATACCCGGAACAGGCAGGATAATTTGTTCCACCAAGACACAGAAGATTTGCTCCGCGAGTGCTAAGGATTAGACTCCTAAATTACCTGATTTAATTTTTATTTTAAAAAAAAAAAAAAAAAAAAAAAAGTAAAGAAAAGAAAAGAAAAGGAAAAAACAGGCAGTTCAGTGGAAATAAGGCAGTGAATTTCAGTCTCCTGAATGTTTTGGGGAAAGATTTTTCAGGCTGAGAGCATGACCTGGAAGGATCTAAACAATTATAACTGGGGAAACACCTCAGGGTTTGCTTCTATTATCATGAAACTCCTGTCTTTTATTTAAAAATTTCTGAATATCAAAGGAACAGTTAGATATTTCTGTTATATTAATAGAAAATAAATGCTTCCCATGCTTGTAAAACTTTATAACCTCAATAAACATTTTTCTAGGCATTACTGTTGGGAGACATTGTGTCCTGTGTGTTGTGCTGAAGTTTATGGTGCTATGTGAAAATGACTCTTAAAGCCACAGAAAAAACAAACATCCAAAGCAAGGAATAGTCTTATTAAAAATAAAACTTGAAGTATTGAGGACTATTGTATCAGTATTTTCAATCAAACACACTGATAGGTGACATGTTTATATATGGGTCTATATATGTAAAAACCAACTTGTGCTTTGTGGAACAAGACCCAAGATGCAAATCATGAGTCTTTTTGAAACTCTGTCATTTGTTTTGTAAATTTTCTAATCCATTTTCTCAGAGTTGAGGCAGGAAAAAAAAAGAAAGCTAGGATAAAGAACAACGAACCTAAACCAATGCATATTTAATCTCAGCTTAAAGAAAACAATTTAAAACTCATTTTGAGAAACATGGAGGTGTTGCCCAAGTTTTACCTTGTATGTCAAGCTGATCTGATATTTAACATTCAAAGTAAACCAAACAGTGCAAACAAGCTTCCCCTAGAACTAGAGATGAAAATGGATAGAAGCTTATTGATTCAACAAAACTACCATTTTAGTACAAAGTTCAGCTTTAAACTTCCACCAGAATAACTGCAATGGGAAAAAAGGTTACTTATTTAAAACTTTCTCAAGTGTACATTTGGGGGTGATGGGGGATGGTGAAGAGTTGGGGTTACACACAAATGGTGAACTCTGGTTTTATGGAACAGGGTAAAAGGGAGAGAGGAAAATCCAAACCACCAAACACGAGGAAATGCCTTTTCTTTAAGAGTATTTTCTTCTGCTTGCTTGACATATCTTGTCCAAATTTGCTGGAAATTTCCAAGAGCATTTTGTATCATAAACCAGTTCTCACGTGTTTAGCAGTTCACCTTGAACTAATTCCCTCAAACTACTTGAACAGCTTTGCTGCGTGAAATCAAAGAAGCAAATGCTGTGAACTTGGTAAAAGTTTTTAAGAGCAGGAGGTTAAGTGTGATTCTAGAAAGTTTTGAACTCCACTGCTACCAGCTCTACATCCAACGGCCAGAAGCCAAACCAGAGACCAAAGCACAGCTCCTGCTGAAGATCTCAGGGCTCAGAGTTCCAGCAGTTCCCTGTAAATCGTTCTGGCCAATACAAGGATGAAAACTCATTTCATGTTGCAATCACGTAGGAATTATTATTTATAGTGAAATTTCCCAAGCTGGTTAATTAACTATGAGGCTACAGGACTGTCTGAACAAGGTAGAGACACAAACAGACAATTTGAGTCTCACTGCAGCACTTTCAAAATCTCTTTTCTGGGTACTGATTACACAGACTCAGAAATGCTTCCTCTCAGACAAGCGGTTTCAGATGGAAATATTGCAGAATGCTTTACAAAAACCCTGTCACCCACAGATTATTTCAGATTCAAGCCGCGTGTTCCAAACGTTGATTCACTCCTTTTTTCAATTTTTGAGCAAAATCTTGTTTCTATAAAGGGAGAATGGTCAATGTATGCATATATACACACATATATATATGCACAGTCTGTTTTCAAAGTCTTGCTCGGAGAAACGAAACAAATTGAAACACCACAGAAAATGTAACATAACTTGGGGATTACTAAATTTCTCGTCTTTTCTGCATAGAAGTGACATAAGTGGGAGACACTGGATACATGTGCACTTGAATAACTTGGCAGATACTCGCTGTAGGCTTCGTGTCTGACACAAAAATCTCACAGCCCTCCCTCTCAGAAGTTCTCTAAGTGGAGACAAATGTCCATGGTAATAGAGTTCACCCAAACTCAACCACCAGGGACTGCAGCAGTCCCTTCCTGGCACGGGTCATTGTCTCACAGAGTTCACGGCCCTCACTTTCCAACAGCAAATCTGGCATTTCAAGAGTTTGACTTCGCCAGGATTTCCTGCATTAACCAAAAACAACAAAAAAGAAAAACCAAACCCCCAGAAAAACAGCTTGGCATTCCAACGGAATTTCATATAAACCTGAGGTATGGATCATAAATATTATTTCAGAGACTTCAAATCTATAAATCAAGGTTATACGTTCAGCTCTTGGTTTAAGAAGATAGGAAACCTTTCTTCTTCTTCACTTCTCTTAATGCTCCTGAGTTTAAGAGCAGGGAACTTGTTTCTTGAACTGCATTGCAGGGACAGGGGGAAATCTTTTAAAGGAATTATAGTATAGAAAAAGCATTCCTGATCATGTGGGAGGTTCTTACTAAAACTTGATCACAAAACTCAGGGATGCTGGTAATTCATCACAGAGGTTATTTCAGATCATGCCAGATGATCTCATCAAACCCCAGGAAGCACAGAGAAACAAGAACTCATTTTCTTTTAGTGAGGAAGAACCAACTCTTTTGATGAAAAGCTCTTGGCCAACCCAAAATCTGTCAAACCAGCTCCAGGGGAGAACTGTCTGTCTAACTTCAGAGCATGTGCTTAACCTTTAATCATTTGCTTACAGTCTTCATTTTCCCAGGCTTACACCTCACTCTTCCCTTTCCTGGAGGTGACTTGTTTATTCCTGAAATAACAAGAAATGCACTTTTCGCTATTGCATATAAAGGACTGAAATAGCAACTTATGCCTTTGCTTGATCTGCATTGTTCTCATTCCTTTATGGTTTGTTGCTCCATTTTAAAATGAAAAGTGCTGAAACTAAGGTTGCAGCCAAAACTTTATAGAATGAAGTTTAACCCAGAATTATAGCACAGAATAATTATAGCAATATTACAATCTAATTATAGACATTATTGTAGAAAACTTTGGTTTTTTCCAGGGATCAACTGCTCCAGCAAAGAAAAGGGGAACTAGGGGTAGCCAGAGTAAAAAGGACGCTATTTACAAATACAAAATTGTAAAAACACAATCAATTTTCTATGTGAAAATAGATTGTAATAGGTTATATGAAAATCCTGAAGCACATCTCATTAGGCATTTTTGCTTCTGAATTAAAGGAATAAAAGCCCATCTGCTAAGTAATACCCTGTTGTTCATGATTTTGTCTGATTAAAGTGAACTAATGTTCTGAGATGAAAGGAGACAAACTCGTGAATGAGCCACGGAAGGCATTTTGAAACCACAAAAAAATAAATCAGATGTAGCCAGTAATGAGATTGTGCTGTACTGATTTCTGTAACGCCAGTGCTGAACTTTCCTGAGAGACCACAGTGTTTGCACAGCTCCACCATTAATAACACAGGAGAATCCTGTGTTAAAAAGTTAAAAAGAGAAGCCACATGCAAGGCACAAAACACGTCCCTTTCCATTTTAGATGCTCAGCTGCCAATCAAGAAACGTGTTTTCAATGCACACCCCTGAATTTCCTCTGCATATTTTCTGTGCAGTTAAAACACCCCCCTGGCCATGGGATTAACCTTGCAGGGTGCCAGGCAGTTGGCAATGCCTGAGGACACAGACAAGTGATTATTTTATGTTGGCCTTTCAAGCAAGAATCTCTGTGTCCTGGTCAGCACAGCATCTTCTTCCAGCACAGTTCCTTCGAATTCAAGCAGCCCTTTCCAGGTTTTGGAAGAACTTTTGCGTCCCTCAGAAAATTCAGGTTTTATTTAGGTTTGTTCTGTTTGGGAAGTATAAAGGCCACACACAATGAAAATGGAAGAATCTGAAGTTTTACAGTCAGCCAAAAAGGGAAGTTCACTGCTCCTCACCCACAGGAGCCACCAGCCCTGGCTCAGATTGTCTGGGTGCCAGCAGCAGCAGCAGCACCGTGGCTTTGCTGGATGCGACAATGTCTCACCTGCAGGTACCGTCAGAGCTCTCAAAAGAAATCTCAAAGACAAGCTCAGGGTTATGAATCCTTCTCGTATCTAGAGAAATACTTTCCTGTGTCTATTAAATGTTATTATCAGCAGAGTGCATACATCAGTGTATACTGGTATTTCATTAGTATTTCATGTCCTCTGATCCGAAATATTTCTGGCTTTGTAATTTAAAAATCTTTGACATTTAAATACTCGCGTAAACAAACAAAATAACGATGAAATGTAGCAAAAATTGCTATTACTTTTAGCTGAGCAAAATTCACTGTCGAAAAACCCAAGCTATTTCAATTCCACATTTACAGAATGGTTAAAGCATTGAAGAGCTGGAACAGTCACTTCAGATACACGACCTCTTTAAAAAGGCAAAGGACCATGTTTTTGTGTCTGCCCCAACAGGACTGATTTGTTTTATGGTTAGTACTGGTCACCTCAAGGGTTTTTTTCCCCTCATTTCCAAGGGCTGTGGTGTCATACTTAACTTATAACCTCCCCCCCCTCATTTTAAAGTCTGTGAATATTTGGTTGTGCCTTCACTGAACACAGAAGGGGGAAAAAAAGCAGCTTAATTTGCAAGTGTCACAAGGTTCACATTGTCACTTGGCTTCACTTTCTTAATATTCTTAGTCTTGTTCATTCCACAGCACTAATTCTATCATCAACACTCAGAAATAGCTGTGCAAATGAAGCTGCCTGTGGGAGCAGAGAAGAGGAAAGCAGGCAGAATATCAGCAAAAACATATGAAATAAATAATCCAGCGCAGCCTTGTGTTCTCTCACAGCAGCCGGACACCAGGACTTTTATCTGCTCTCACAAAATCTCCACAAAGTCTGGTTTTGCAGCTCTGTAAAGTCACTCTCACTCCCAGAAATCCTCTGGTGTCCCCAGTTCCCCAGAAGAGCAATGGCCAATGAGCTGGATTACCATAAATTCAGCAATCAAATTTACACAGCTCTGGAGATGCAAGTAAAATGAGTATTGTATCTTCATTTCCTTTGTGGCACTTTATCAACCTCTTCCTCTGCTGATGGTAGAAGTCAATAAAATCCTATTAACACTAAGATGTTGTATTAAGTTTGACAGTTTACAAATTGCAGGGGTTTTCATTTCAAATATGAGCAGCTTGAGATACTCTGGAGTTCCACTGTATAAAATTGTTAAAGCTGGAATAAAGTAGATAAAATAATTTGGGGGTATTTTTTTCCTCTCCTTTTAAAGAGGGCAGCAGAAGGAAAATCAAACATGAAAAATAACCTTATAAGCCTTCCTGGGGGATTAACATCAGTCTAACCAGGAAGACCAGAAAAATCATAACAGATCTATATTTTGAGCAAGGCATTCACCTTCCTGTGGACTCCATGGGCTCTGTATCAGGCTCTGCTGCTCTCTCTAATCACAAGTAACTACCTTTGCAAAATGAGAACCACATCCTAAGAGAAAAAGGCTTAAAGCAAGTTAAATAGGTAAATAAATAGAGACACCAGCAGCAGGGATGGAGCTGGCACCTGCAGAAATAGCAATCAAGGGTATGGCTGACCAGCTGGCAAATGAATTAGGAATTATGCCAGAACAAACTTAGGGGCAAATCTAAAGCTATTCCTGCAACTGGGCAAATTGCCATGATTCGTGCACTTATCCACCTGGTGATTTAAATCCCCATTAAATAATATTTGAAGAAAACAAACATCAGTCCCAGTTGGTGCTGTTCTTCCAAAGATGAAAGTTGTTCTCTCAGAGAGGAGCACGTCAGCAGAAGGCGTTTGAGCAAAATCTAGAAAGCTTTTCTAAATTAGAGGTGTAAATGCAAAGCAAGTGACTGGAAATGTGATGGGAAAAAAAAAAAAAACAACAAAAAAACAAAACAACAAACTCATTTTTTCTTTTGTTTTAATTCTTTAAAAAAAATGTGTGTCCTTTTAAGTAGAATTACAAAGCCTGTCAAAAATTTCATAGTTACTGGACTCCCCAAGGATACGGATTCTCCCAATTAAACAATTCATTAAATCAGGAAAGCGTCACTCAGACACTGCAGTCAGAAAATAATGCAGGGTTCGTATCCACAGCCTTTTTAATACAAACAATTCCAAACACCAGCGAGCTCGTGGCTATACATAGATTCCTCAGATCACCACTCTCACTGCAGAAGACAGTCTTGGACTGCTCACAAGACAGAGTGGGAGGCTTTATTTTGAAGCAAACATTGCCTCCAGTAAAGGATGTTTGCACACAGCATTAACTCCCCAGTGTTTAAGGCCAGGAGCATTCATAACACCCACTTCTAAACATTCAAATATATCTCTTTTTTTTTCCTATAAACTATACGTCATGGCAGGGAAAAAAAACCAACCAAACTTCTCCTGCTTCAAGTAATTTTGTCCAGCTATGATCACAAGTGGATCATGTTCAGCCATCTATCCATCCCCCTGCCTGCAGAGCATCCCCACACTCACAGCCCCTCGTATATCCATGGACACTCCAAAGGTGCTTCCCTGACATCTGATGCTGCCTGCTCTCCCTCTGCTGTCCTTGAGCTCAGGGGGAAAAGGACAGAGTGGCAGAGTTCTGTGAATTCAGCACCGCAGTTAATTTATTGGCGCTGTGATTTCGCTGGTTTAAGTGGTTGGGAGTTCAATCTTGCAGGCTTAAATTTCACCTTAAGTGGCAGAACGAAAAGATGTCTCTCTGTAGTGCTTAGGGAGAATAATCTGCTTGTGAAGGTAGAATTTCAGGGGTGAAAACCGAACAATACGTGTAAGTACCTATGTTATTTACTTATTTGTGATGCATGACATGTCTAACTGCCAATTAAGGCTTAGAGGAAGCCAGGTGACACTTCTACACTGCCAACCCACTCTCTAAAACCAGCCACAGTGGAAGCCACAATTTGGAAATAAAACTCATAGGCCCAGGAAAACAACATTTGAAAGCCTTTCTTCCCAAAATATCGGTTGAGATTTGTGCTGTGTCACCTCATCAGACCTTTGCGTTCAAAGCCGCACATTCAATGTGTCAGATGTGGTGAGCCACAGCACCTCAGGTACAGGGTGTATTTTAGCCCCTGGTACATGCTGAGAACAGGTTGTTTTAAGTGCCCAAACCTTTGAAGAAAGGCAGGGATTTTAATATTTCTCCCCAGCCCCACTGAAATAGTCGTGTGCTGTCAAGTCAGCAGTGAAGGATGAGCACAGAGCAGCAGGACAAACCTCTCTGCCTTGTTGTGATATCATTACGAGTGATGCATTTTTAGCTTCATATCAGGAGACAACATCTTGACATCCCTTGGTGTTTTACTGCCGTGCTGACTAACAAAATAAAGCACGTGAACCCTTTTTATTTTGTGGTTCATCAGTTTTATGTTCCTATTTACTTGCCATACATTTTAAATCTGATGATACCCAACACAGGCAGCTCCAAATATGCTGTTTTTAAGAGATATCAGCTGACTGGCTTTGATTTCATAAAAGCCTGTTTTCAAAATATTAGCTGTCTACACGTGATTTTTTTTTTTTAATGTACAATCTACCAGTCAAAGGAGAGGCAAAGCAGATGGAAAACACAATTACAGATTCTTCTCTAAACGGGGGAAACACCCCATGGTGGCATTACAAAAGTTGATTTTGTACACTCTGCTGGACGAGGCACAGCCCCAGATTCCTTGCTGCTTATATGCAACAGATTTCATTAGAATTTAAGAGAAATGTGTGTATTCAAGCAATCTCCAGCCTGCCTCGATTAGCTGATTAACTGAAAGGTTTTGTTCTACAAGAATCTATTGTGTTGGAGTCCTTAATTTCAACTTCTCCACACAATAACAAATAAAATGTCAGAAACATGGGCCTATAAAAGGGAAGCTCTCTGAAACATAACAGAAAAGTATTTATGTTTACATCTGCCTGCCTTAATTTCTTGGTTTTTTTTTTCCATCAGCACATCTCCCCTAAAGCAGCAGAACTCATTTGTTAAGTCTCTGACTTCCTTAGCCCCTCCTGCATTCCCTGATTCAGCAGGAACTCTGTCAAACACCTGGTGCTCTGCTGTTCCTGAGTAGCCCAATTATCACTTGGATTGCATCAAAATTATGTTCTTTTTCAAATGGCTCAGCTGCCCTCTCTTGAGATTATTTTCATGCTCAAGCCCGGCTCTCAAACAAGGGGTGTTGTAGGATCTAAAGCAAATTTCCTCCGCCTCTCTCTCTCTCTTTTTCATCTCTCCCAGGCTCACAACAGGGTAAGAGACAAAAATAGAAGCGAAGATGTGAGGAGCCAAAACACAAAGGAGACAGAAATCCAGTGTTACCAAAAAACAAGAGACAACAGGGCAGCTCTAAAATGGGTGGGAACGGCTGCAGGAGAGCTGCAGCCCGGGTGAACTTCCGGGGATGCCCAGCACACCTCTGATGATCTGAACACTCTTCAAACCCCAAATATAAACCTGGGCATCCAGAGATGCCCAGCACACCTCTGATGATCTGAGCACTCTTCAAACTCTAAATACAAATCAGGCCACATCTGTGCAGAAGACAACACTCTCAAACAAACCAGTAATCTTAGGCCACCTGTAGGACTTCTTTCGAAGAACTCTCATCAGATGATCAAGAACACTTTACTGCTGGAATCGGGTGAAATGGCAAAGCTTCCAGTTGGAGAAAGTATAAAGTATATGGGTTCGTGATCAAAATATTATATTAAAGTGACAGATTAAATTGAATTCCTTAAGAGAATAATGAAAGATTAGGTCACAGTATTGAGGAAAACGGTTTCATAATAAACCAAAGTACAGAAAACACATTTGAGGCATTGTTAGAAACCAGTAAATACATGTGCTGCTCCCTCTGAGAGCTGCAATTTGCTGTTACACTGATCTGATGCTTTCCTTATGAATTAAATTGTCCTCTCTTTAGGAGCTCAAGCTCAATAAAACTCTTCTCTAAGCATTGAAGAACCATAACATTTCCTAATTAAAAAAAACCAAAAACACCCAAAACAAAAAACATTGTCTCTTCAATCTGGAGAATTTAGCCTAACTTGAGTATAACAAGGTAAGTTAGGCACAGGAAGAGTTGCCCTGATTTTCTCCAGAAGAATCAAGGTAACCAAAGGTAAATTAATTACCTAGAATAAAAGCAACCTTGAGTGCTACAAACTACAAATTGGACTTTTCACATAGAAATGATTCTCTTAGTCACAGCAACAAAAAGTACCTGGGAAATAAACCCACAGTAGAATAAAAATAATATTCGTAAGAAAACCCAATACTTAGGAAAAGTGAGTTTATAATTTAACACAATGTTACAAACAGTAAGGACTTCATTCTCCTACTCAGCTTCAGAAGTTTTGCTGAGGAGTTTTCCCAAACTCCTTCCCAGCTGGGAACAGGAAAAACAAGCAAACAGAAAATCCCCATATGGAAGATTTTACATCAGTAAAATTTGCTATAGAAGCAAAGTTTAAACAAAAATTCGGGACTTTTCCAGTGCCCATTTAGGAGTCCATGTCTATTTTGGAGTGCACTTCGAGAGCATTTAACATAATAAATACAAAGTAAAATCTGCTGCTTAATAAAGTCACCAGCTACAGCAGGTTTCTGCTTATTGACAGCGTTTTTACAACACTGACCAGGATTAAAAAGGCATCTCTTGTTATAAAAGAACATCTCTGCTTTCAACCTCTATTCCCAGATGTTTACACTATCTGTTCAAAGACCTATTAGATCTAAACTCTTTGATATATGACCAGCTACTTCTGCACAGCTTTTTGTTAACTGAAATCTAAACCCAGCAGGGAAAAGGACAAGTCAGTTCTTTTATCAGATGTTTTCAGTATCAATTCACTACGAACAGAAATGTTCTTTGCTTGGTTTTTCGGCGCTCCAGTACATCATCAGTTTAGAAGGATGAGCGGAGAAGGACAAAATTCACATCTTTACTAATATATTTTTAAATGCATTATTTCTGAGAAACGTAAAGATGAGCAGTTTTAGTTTTGAATAAAGATTCCAGTGGAAAGTTCTGGGTATACACTCTGGACACAATTACTTTTTTCTCCCCCCAGACACCACTGCAGTGAGTGCCAGTCTGTTCACTCTGTAAATTCTGACATTCCTTATGCCAAATATTTAATTTTAAAAACTGAGAAAACATCCTTCGGATTTAGTTCATTTATAGCAGCAATGAGAAGCACATTAAGTCAGGAATAAGTGAATAAAATACATCCAGCAAATCTTAATTCACTTCTTGAATGAGAGAAAGTTTCTCTTGCAAAACCCAGGAACTCAAACTGAAGCACAAGCAAATAAAGAAACCAAACATTTTCATCTTTCACATCAAAGGCAAAATTATGTTCAGGAGCTATGCAGGGTTCTAAGTAAACTTAGAGAGTAATAAACCTATAACTGACAGTGTGAAAACAAATACTGACCAAAATAATTTTTTGGTATATTAAACTTAAAAATTTTCCAGCATTAAATTTGGATTTTTTTTTTAATGAAGTGGGGTTCTGAAAGCAAACACAACACTTAATATTAATTGCTCATCTTGCCAGTGATGCTAAACCACATCCAGAAACCAGCATTTAAAGCTGTTTTATTTCTTCAGGAAAGGAGTTCTCACACAGATCTCTCTCCATCTCTGCTCTGCATCCTAATTGCGCAGAGGTCTAAAACTAAATGATGCATGAATGTGTATGGATTCAAAGTTCAATTTCTTCAATCAAAAATCCAAAAAGCACTGCCAAAGAAGGAGGAAAAACACCACCAAAAACGAAAAAACAGCATCTGCTGATATTAAACTCTGACTTTGCCACTCTGAACAGAATTACAAAGCCTCGTGTAACGACAGAATAATTAGGCATCCATAAAGCAATCATTGGAACATTGTCAAAAGTCGAGTGTTTGGGAAAAATAATAATAATAATAAAAAAAAAAAATATGAATATCAGCACTTTCCGCAGCATTCCCTAAGTCTGTGCTTTTCGCTTCCCCTGACTGACTGCAATCAATGAGTCAGCTGCAGAGGGTCGAACACAACTGGGATAAAATGGCACCTTATGAAGTAAGTGCCTCCATAGATCTCCCCAAATGAGTCCTGAAGCCATTCATCAATATCCCACCCCGTGCAGCGCCGCACGGGCGGGAGGGGAGCTCTCGGAGCAGGAAAGCTCACTCTGGGATCCCATTTGCAGCCCATAAATCAGGATTTCTCACATCCTGCGCCACCATTAAGTGAGGAATGAGAACCTCCACTATCATTAGTCGACAGCTAACAAGGCATTAACATTTTCATTAGCAGTGTTGACAAATCCAAATCGATTTCAAAAGCTCATTTGCATCATATCCTAAAATTGTGAAGTAGAAGGGAGCAGTCTGGCAACTTGATTATATGCTATAGCTTAAATTTTTTTTTGTTTTTCTGCTTATGCATAGCTGTGAAGTGCACGTCACATCTGGTTATGTTCTGGTGCCCTCAGATATTTAGTTTGCAGCTGCTGTATTAATGCTCTTGTGCACTCAGAGACCTCAGACACACAGGGGTGATGGTCTTGGAGCGTGTTTAGTTTGTGAGACACCACAGTCCGAGCTCTCATTTCACTGCACTGGGCCAGAGACAGGCACTAGAGCCTCTCCCACTTTTTCTCCTGACTTTTTTTGACAGGTAGACCTTTTTTTCCTGGGATTAGGAAGGGCCAGTCCCAAAAGAGGCTCAGCAGCCGTCCAAAACGAAAGCCTATAATGTACACTAGACACTGGTGACTTCCTTTGAATTCCAACACATTATCTGCTATTGCTTTCAAATTTCATTAAAAACCCTTCAGTCAAATTAAGCGCTGCCACAAAGAATTTTAGAAAATTCACTCTGTAATTGACAGCCTTTAAAATAGACTAATTAAATCATGTTTCAATATTCCAGTTTTGGTGCATAAATACAGTTATTCTTTCTTCTTTTATGCAAAAAAAAATTTGGTATGGTAGAGAGCAAGCAATTCCGAGAAACAGATTCACATGAGTGTGTATTCAGAAGAGGAAGAATATCAGACAGTTTCAAATGCACAGATACCATAACAGCAAAACACATAACCTTTATTGCAGTCATTGAGGAGAATGCATTTTTCGGTTATACATTTTTGGCTTTAGTGAGAATTATATGGATTTGGCAAGATGATCTTTTAATTTTAAGTAACAGGAGCCTGTTATGGCCACAAAGAAAAATAGAAGGTGGAAAAAAAAATCATTCTGGAGTTGGGTGTGCTGTGCAGAGCCTCCATCAGCTTCTTTCGTTCCTCTCTCTAGAGGGGCACAAACAGGGATCAGTGTTGCATTCACCTTCTGCCATTTCCACCTGTAGTCACAGGGCTTATAAAATGAAAGCAAAACTGCTGCTAATTAAGTGGGTTCGAATTAGACGCTGCTTGCCCAGAACAACTGCTTCAAAACTGATCTTCCATAAATTCATCTTTGCAGCCCGAGCTAACATGCTTTGCCATTTTGGCAGCAGGAAGATGAAGAGCAACCAGTGCATGATGTGGAAGTTGGTATTTTTCCTCTCACTGAGTAACAAAAACCTCTCAGGCTGACTTGTCTGGCTCCACTGACAGTGACAAGCAAGGGCTTATCTCTGCTGCCTTGCAGAGCACACACAGCTCTGAGGCTGTTCCATAACCTCTGTCCCTTAAGGTGCACAAATTCTTCTCTAGACTGCAAGGCAGGACAAAACAAAAAAGGCAAAGAAAAAAACCACCCAAAAAACAAACAAACCAAAAAGAAGCCACAAAACCCAGCAAAATAGAAACACAAAAAAGAACCCCAGAAGCACCGGCCATGAAAAGCGTGTTTCAAATACACCAGCAGCACAACGTGGTGTTTGAAGATGTTTTAGATGATTGATGTCAAAAGCAATGTCCTTGATAAATATTAAGTATTCATTTAAAGTGTCTGATGTTTTAATATTCCTAAAAGTCACACTAGGAATTCTCTTTCAAGATCCAGGCAGTTCTACCAGAACTGGCCAGTTTTGAAGTGTTTGCTTTTTAATGCCGGCTTCCTAATTTCGTCAGTTTACAAGCTCTCTTTCCAAAAATCACTTTTTTTAACAAAAGTTTAGAAACTTGAAAAACCACCCAAAAAACAAACAAACCAAAAGGAATTTTCTATTTTAAGAAAACTTCAGAAGATGGAATTTTCCATTTGCCAATTCCTCTGCACCAGGAAACCTTATATATGATGATATTTTAATGATGTACATGCCTTCCCTTACATCTCCATAATTACAACTCTCAGGATCCTGGCTAAAACCGAGACAAATAACATCATTTGTTAACAAAGGCTTTGCATTCTGGGATGTTTTTCATCCCTGAACATGGCAGGAAAGCTGCTGCTAATGCCTGTTCCATGGGCAGTAAATTGCCCGAGGTACAGCCAGGCCCAGCACAGGCTCCGTGCTGGGTTTACTTAGGCTCTGATCAATATGTTCTGTGCATCTTGTCTATATTGGAGCTCTCCTTATTACAGGCTCAATTGATTCTCCAAGCAACAGCAGAGATTGTGCTCCATGGGTAGAGCAGATGTTGTTCTGACCTCCACCCACAGGCTCGGAGAGTTTTCTGTCTGCCTTCAGTGAAGAAATACATCCCAATAAAGAAAAATATCCAGGCACACAGCGTGCCCTTGAACAATGGATGTTGCATTTGTTATACAAAAAAGTTTCTGCTAATGCTCTCCTTATTTTATTTTAAAAATCTCGACACCCACGTCGACACCCACCGTGAAAATCACAGTAAACTACTCATTCCTAAGAATTTTAGAGAAATATCCTCGGCTTTTAAAAACTTGAAATTCGTGGAAAAAGTGCACAGCAAATTCTAGAAGGCAACACTACAGCAAAACAAAGAATCCATTTTCTGAGATTGCTGTAAGCTATAGATTAATACAGAAATACCACCATTTACCAATACCACAGACTGATATTGGCCCAAGAAACCGTCTGTTATTTGAATTAATTGTTATCTTTAACATTAAGGCAGCATAAAAACCCAGAAATAAACCCACCAAATAATAAATGAAAATGGAAAACCACCAAATCCTTCTTAGGAGAACAAGGGAATCTGATAAATACAGAAAAAAAAAAAAAACCCTCCAGTAGGATGTACAAAAGATCCTTAAGATACCAGTGATAAAGGAAATGGAGGTACAAAGGGAGAGTTGTGATCTGAAAGGATGGGATATTGCTTTTGAGAATATCTGATATAAGGAAGAGCAAGGGGAGATATTGATATATCAAATACCTGTTATATTTAAAAGGCTATTTAATAGGTTAACCTGAGTGCTGGCAAAGCTGAAGGGCAGATATAAAACCCTGAATTTGCCCCCATATCCACGTAAAAAGCAGGAGAGCCTTTGGGCAAACGACTGTGACACAATAATGCCAATTTCTGTGCTGAGGACTGTCACTGGTGCCTTTGAGTAACAGGCAAAACAGACTGGGGAGGAGAAAAGGGGGGTGAAGACAACAATACACAAGAGAGCAAAACACACCAAACTCTTTAGCCCTACTAGCTACCACAATTAAAATTTTACAATAATCTTGGAGGAAATCTCTAAATTTTGTTTTGTGATCAAGGAAAGTTGGTTTTGAATTTAGGCAGTTCACAGCAGCAGTGCAGCAGCAGTTTCATTTCTAATCCTGCCAAGGCAAGTATTAAAATTTTCTGGATTTTGGAGCATTCCATTTCGTTTGGTAGTTTGAACTTCACCTTTTTCCCCTCCACTCGTCCAACAGTCGAGCACTATAAAGCCAATGGAACAGGAAATATTATTTTAGGATCAAAATGTCTCGCCAGAAATGGAAGGAAAGTAAATAGCACAATGTAACTGCCTAAGTCTTCCTCCACTTACCCCGTGCTTACACTTTATTTTTCTTTCCTGGACAGCTCGAGTAGCTTCATGGAGCCTTCAGCTACTGCATTATCAGCAAAGGAAAATGAAATAAACTGCTACAATTACTTGTCACTGCTGTCATTTCTCGATCCTATTAAGCAGTTCTGTGATTCATCCAAGTGGGCTGTAGCTGGGATCAGGATGTGAAAAATAGTCTTGTCTTCAGCTTAAGATATTTCTCGTGTTTACAGGTAACAAGACCCAGGTTCCATCTCTGGAACACACATGTTACTCCTCATTAAATTTGAAAGAGAATGTCTATAATTTCATTCTGTTCCCTGTTCAGGTGTAGGTGTAGATGATCTTATTCACTCCAGTGGAGGATGGGAGGAAGAAGTACAGAAGATAAATACATAGCTGAAGACATTGCAGGAGTGATAGGCAATAATTATACGGCCTGATGGGATGTTTGTCACTTCTCTTGCCTTGTTTAATGTTGCTACAAAGACATAAATGCACTTTTCCTCTCCACAAAACATTTGGAGAATTGATGCTTGCTAAAGACCAAGTGAATTTTGATTTAATGAAACCAAAAGGGTGAAAAAACGAGTGAAGAATCTTCATTATTAATCTCTTGCACTAAGCAAGGAGAATAATAAAAAAAACCCAACGCAATAACACCACCACCCCAAAACCAAAAAACACAAGCAAACAGATTAATGGGTTCAAGAGAATTCTAAAACTTCTATTTCTATACTTGGTGTGATGTAAAACTCACTCATTTCATGTTCCCAAAGCTTTGCCAGAGCAGGCTCCGGGAAGAGCATGGGAATTTGTGAGGCAGATGAAGCAACAAACCCCAGGAGGAAGCCAGGGCCTGCATTAGGAGGAGAGGTGGATTAGAAGATAATTCCTGAACACACAAGGGATCTGCTGTGCATTTTGACACCCACTCTGTGGTGAGTTTAAAAGGTTATGATTCACACTTCAGCCCGGAGAAGGAAGTTTTCCCCTTCCTAAGAAATAACAAATACACATGCTGTGGACAACTCCCCACCAGGTTGCTGCAATTATCTTGATCCTTTAATCTCCTTTGTTTTCCCTTTGTGTCCCCTGGCACCCTTGCCCTGCTCATTCCATCATAATCCCTTCCCTAAAAGCCAAGTCAGAGTTCAGGGAAAAGAAGGGCTGACACCTGGCTGGAGGCTCCCCATGCATCACATTTTAAATAACTCTGATTATAAGCACGATGAGATATGCCTGGGAGAGACTTGATAACATTATAATAATTTATACGTCCTATCTCTGCTCACCTACTGTTTTAAATTACATTTATAGTATTTAATATGTTTGATATCTATTCTCTGGATTTCAAAAGGCATTACCTTCATATTTTTGTATTTTTGTTCAAAGACCAGATTGTGTTTTCCAGCTGGGGGTTAAGAAGGGGAGAAATTTCTTTATAGAGCAAAGGAAGGAGGAACTCCCAGATAAATACTTATTATTTTCTTGTCAAGTGCTATCATTGTCCTGCCTACAAAGTGAGTAGTGAAGCAGCACTGAAGTGGCATTTTATGCTAAAATAATAGCTAAAATAATAATTGATACAGGATAGAATGTCTTCTCATGCTTTGTTACAAGATCTGGCAATTCAGGGACTCTACTTCAAACCTTTAACGGTTTTTTGAAACAAATTCAGCATATACCTAATTATCAGGGAATTAGTCATGAAAAACAGTCCTTTTCTATTTAAACTTTCAAATTTAAAGGATGCACTAAGCAAAAGAGAGATCATACATAATTTAATGTAATTTAGGAAGCAAATTAAAATATAATTTCACTCCTCCATCTAATAACGCTGCTCTTTCAAGCTCTGGGGATGTTGTTTAAGCCAAAGATGGTGGTTTCCTTGACAATTCTAGGTAGGAATAGATCCCCTTAAAAGAAATGAATAGAATAAAAGGTCATGAATAAGCAGGATTTACTAAATTGAAGGTTCAGGAAACGATAAGAGATCCCCGAAGAAGACTTAACGTTGAAGATATATATTAGAACAAAGAATAAAACAAAGGTTAATCTTGATAATGAAGCACTTGAACCCAGAGAAAATGTCATTATCAACATGTTAACACGTGCAGAGTTGGGGTGAGGGTTGGATGGCTTGAGACAGTCACTGGGATCTGCAGGTTTTCCTCTGCTGCTCATTCGGGCTGACGTGAAGCTGCTCCTGGCCAGGGGCTGCTGGAGAGGGCAGCTTCGTGGGGTGGCAGAGCGTTCCCAGCAAAATGGGATGGGAGAGCCCAGCAGACCAACCCACAGCTCCCTCAGAACACCCTGGGGAATGGGATTGCCTTTGGGTGAAAGCTGAAATTCATTTTCAAGGCATTAAAAGCCACAAGCCTGATGTAACATAAACTTCATCCCATTACCCGGCCGTGCAGCCGAGCTTGAGGAGATCAATACTGACAGTTTTAGCAACAGTGAAACAACTTCACACCAAATTGGAATTCTTTTTAGTCAGAGCAAAATCTGAGAAGGAAAAACTCACTTCTACAAGTTGAGAATTTGGTCAATTTTGCTATAACAATGCTTAATTCCATACTTCCCCCTGCCCTAAGTGAAAACATGGGAAATTATGAAAGCAAAAGACTCCTTCTGAGCTAAAACTGCCTGAAATAAATTTTCCAAGCTGAACGTTTTAGAATCAGGATAGAAGGAGCAAACCTGATGCAGAGAAAACACCTGTCATAGAAATATAAAGTCCATAATTTGACAGTGCTCGGTCAGACTCCATTGTGAAAGATTCTCCTTGGCATATTGCAGGAGATTTTCATGCTCCCCTTCTGTGCTCTTACCAACTCTTTAGAAATGTTTCAGATAAGCCTTCAGCTGCTCAAGGCTTTTGTACATTGAGCCTTTCTCCTAGAGAGTATTTAAAACATACAATGAAATTATCTCGTGAAAGACTTGAGGTTTCTTATCCAATTCTCATTGCATAGATGACTGCATCTCAAAAGCTTGGCTCATATTCATCCTGAAAAGCTGTTTATATGTGAAGGCAGGAGAACTGATAATAATTCTTAGGATATGTTATTTGTGCACGCAACAGTGTTACAAACAGGCAAAAATAAAGGTATGTTTTTATGCTTCTGTTTTGAATTGCTGCACTAAGTCTCTCTGCAGTTTTTTCTCACCATTTCAGCCGGAGAAATATCTATATTATATTTTTTTCCGGTCTCTTTAAAATGTGAGACATTTCAAAAGCCATTGACAACTTTGTAGTTACATCCCCAATTATCAAACCTTTGAGGTGTATACACACACATGTAGATAGGTTATTATAAACGTGATTTCACTGTTACCACAGTCAAATGAAGAGCAAATTCCTGCTGCAGGATGACATAATGTCTGCTTGCTTTCCAGACACCGTAACCTTAAAGGTAATAATAAAAAGCCTGTCAAACGTTTCAGCCATCTTTTGGCCTTCAACACTCCTGTTATCTCTCACAGCAATTTAGCTCTTGTATGTTCTAAATAATGCAAAACACTAACAGAAACTCTATCAGCAGGGAAATCGCTTTGGTGGCTTTTATTTATTTTTTAACAGCATCTCTGTACCTCAGAAGTGTCTTTTTCTTTTCTCTGCTGAAAGTCAACCACCACTGTTTCAGGGCAAAACCTTAATTAATAACCTCCCTGATGCAACAACCCTTTGCAGGATCAGGAAAGAACACACCCATGTCCTAAAAGCCTCCCCACAACTGTCATCCTCAAAGATTGGGATATTAAGGGACTGGCATGTTTTCCTTAGCTTGGTTATTAAACAGATATATCCAGAGACAGTTTTCATTTGAAACATTTCAACTTTCAGGATCTGAAGGCATTCCCACATTTGTTTTCACAAGTTCCACTTCAGACCAGTAGCTTGAAAAGTACATAGAGGACTTTTGCAGTATTGCAGACACTGCTCCCCCAAAATTTCGTCAAATTTTATTATCCTTCTATAGTTTAGTAACACAAAAGTAAAAGAAACAAGTAGCTCTTGGGAAGCCACTGAAGGAGAATTAACAAGGAGGTAGAAAAGGCTGCTCACTGATCTGTCTAATGAAGCTACAAATTAAATGTAGAATGTGGGCTACAACACAACTTCTGGCTCTCCTTGCCAACAGTAAGGAAAACAGACTTGGGTGTTTCTTCCCACAAAGTGAGGAGAAATGAGCAAAGCTGCATCTTTTCATCCCTGGTCCTAAATTCGGTCCTTGAATGAAAAAAATTCCCAAGTGTGATAGAAGAAACACTGAGGAGGACTGGGGTTTTTAAGGTCTTTATCAGCTTTGCTGCCTTTTCACCAATTCAACAGGTTCTTTTAACCACAATTTTCAAATCCCTTGAGGTAGTATAGTAACATTCCTCAACCAAAATATTTCAAACCTCAATATTCAAATTATAATACAAATAAATAATGAGGCATTTCTGGCCATTTAATGAGACCCAGCAAAATGCAGGTCACGGCAGCAGGTGGGGTTCTTTAAGCCAGCATCACAGAATCACACTCAACTTCTTATTTCCTTTATAAGCGACAGAAAAGAGCTTTTTATTGAGCTGTTTTTGGAGAGGCTTTGCTGTGTGGATACCGCTGTTCCAGCTACAATCTCATCAGCTCGAGGGCTGCTCTTCAGACACTCCAAATGCTCCCAGTGTAAACCAGCTCTTCCCACATCCACCTGCAGCTGACAGAGCCTCAGCACGTGCTTAAAAGTCTGGCTAAGCTGAGAACTGCAAGAAAAATTTTATCCGTGGCTGAATGTTTATGGGGGAAGAATAAAGTCCAGAATTCACTGTACTCTTTGTCACACACTAGGATTCACTTCCCTGTTGCCTTGCTGCCTAAAAAAAGGGTGTCTATCAGAAAATATCTGGTATTTTATTTAGCTATAATTCTGCAATAAGTTAGTACTGCTGAATGGATGAACATAAATATCATAATGTGTTTTAACTAACAAATTTATCCACCCATTGAAATCACTGGTTTTAAAAAAAATTGCAAACAAATAGGCAAAACCTGCAATTCAATTCCCATTACTGAAATTACATCTGTTATCTACATTTTGGGAATTCCCTAATTGTTAAACAATTACCACTGCGTTTACAGATACTGCTGATGCCACTTGAAACTGATGTGATTTTTTTTTTCCCCTAGAACATAAACAAGTATTTGTTTTGCATGTACAAAAACTTCGGGTTTTTTCACTCACAGTTCATTTGTGCTCCACGGGGGTTAATGGGTATGCTCTGATTTGGGTTTCTGCTTTTATTTACTCCTGGAAGAAAGGAACTTTAACTTCACCTGAACTGCTGAGCACTGGTTTTGTAACACAATGTGCAATTCAAATTTAGCTCTTGGCAATGCCCTGGTCACTACTGTATGAGCAGTACTGCCTAAGGGGTTATTATTTAGGGTCACATTAATTTCACAACTGTTCTGACATTAATGCACTCCTTGCTTCCTTTCTTAATGTTTCCCTACACTTTATTGCTCTGAACAGAAATCTGAAAATAACTGACTTTATTGAAGTGAATCATAGGGTGTCAAACCTCATTTCTGTATGTACAGATGTAAAACCCAATTTTTTCCCCCTCTATATACACTGTGCTGATCCAGCTATCCAGAACTCTTAAAATAGCGTTAGTTTGCATGCAAAGCAGCTCTAAAGACTTCTCTTATTTTCACAATAAGATAAAGCCACTTAATGTAAATCTAGATTGATCTTACGATTTAAATACATTATAAAACACATATTGTGGATACTTATGCAGCACATGGTGCTTCTGAGACTTCTCTGTGCCCTGATTTTTTTTGGTTATTAGTGTGCAGCTAAGCAATGTGCTTTATGCTCTCAGCAAACATTTCAGTGCTTTGGTTTCTCTAGGGAAACGCTGTCCAGCTGCACTCTGGAAATGTCCACACTGGCCAGAGTTGGCACATTCTGGATGAGCCTGGCCTCATCCACATCAAACAGGATTTGGCCACATTCTCAGCCCCAGGCTGTGCTCTGGAGTCCCCAGGACACAATGTTTTTGGGGTGGTTCTCAGGTGAGAACACTTGCAGGTTACCAGTTTGAGAAGTTTCATATCGGCTCTGCCATGTCCAGGTTCATCTGAGGGATTTAGCTGATCAGGAAAACTGGAAATACATCAGCAGTAGAGTAGAGACTGAGAGTCAAATTTACAGCCTGGGCACAGCTACATGCCTGGGTTTGGAAAACCCAGGGAGCAGAGAGTCAAAGCCAACAGAGCAGCCCAGAATCCTGATATCAAGGAAAAGCCTTTCAAAGAGCAGTGCCACACCTCCCTCATGGATCTCCCAACTTAGACACTGATCATTGACAAAACAGGCCTTAAAAACACAAAAATCCTCTAAGATGACCTGAGCAAGGGTCTCTGCCTCCACACCTGATTTTTCTGACTGCATCAGATGTTCCAGTAGAGAATATTTCCTCTTGTCCAGCCCGTGACCTTTAGATGATGACATCAAAGTCCCACTGGAGTGATTCAGTTCCTCACAGGGCACCAGAACTCAGCCTCCAATCTTTCTGTTTAGGTGACAAGAAGAGCATTGGGCAGAACTGTTTATTTTAGCCTTTGCTTTAACCTTTTCCCCTGCTCAGTGTTATGTGAAAACAGTGCTTTTTCCATGTTTATCCCTCTGTTTTGTGCTGTGTTAGTCCAGGGATGTATTTCTGCACAACACCCTACAGGGCTGTGTGTGTTCTCAGGCTGTACCTTTGTCCAGAGCAAGCACTTGAGGGAGGTGATGATGAAAATGAGAAGGGAAGAACAGAAGATTTGAAGGTACAAAAATACCACAGTCCTTGAGGAACAGGTAAGTCAAAGGCATTTTAAACACAGCAAGGCAGAAATACAGAATTAAAAGGATTGATGCTTAAGGATATTTTTCAAGCACATAAGGAACAAGATGCTGACAAAGGAGGAAACAATTTCTCTGAAGGACAACAAGAGATGTTTACTGCTGAGCAAAATACATCTTAAAATAAACTTTAAACAAGGAAGATGTGCAACAGAACAACTGCAGTTAGTCAAGTTCAGTTTATGTGAACACCAAGAGTTCCAAGCCCTTTAATCCTTTTCAATGTCCAATCTATAACACCTCCAAAGCAAGATCCCTTGCTTTGGGATCCATAGCATCCCACAGGAATTCAGAGGAGTCCTTTCCAAAGAGTTAAAAACTGCTGTGGTCATCAGCATACAAATAAAACCAGCATTAATAAACCCAGTGCTCAGAAAACAAGTAGAACCTGGAAAAAAAAAAAAAAGCCATGTTTTTAAAACTATGGAAATTCACTTTCTTTTGATCTTTTATCTTTCCACTTCACCTGTTTCTAAGGGTTTGTTTAGTCGGGTTTTTAACTTCAGGGTGTGCTTGGGTTCGTGCTTGTTTCTGCAGCCTTGACAGCCGGATATTTACCTGGAGAGGAAGCTCTGATTTAGAGGCATTAAATGACTCCTGAAGGTAAACCCTCAGGAACATCGCCAATTATTGCAAGACAAGAGCTGGGAGCCTCTAGTAGTAAACATGTATTTCCACCCTAACTCATGCAACAGATCTACACCACATTCCTTCATTTTCCTCTGAGAAATTCTGTTTGCTTTGTGTCGCAGAAGTTGCTGTAGAGGTAGATCAGAAGAGATAATGTAAAATACACGTAAAATTTTAAACATTCGCTTCATTTGTGTTCCTGGCTCCTGGATTCATTTATTAGAAAAACTTTAGTGCGCAGATATGGAAGGAATATTTTTGGATGTGCTAGAAAATACTCTGACTATAAGTGTGGAGTTGCTTTTTTTTTTTTGAGAAAACTTCATGCTATTATCCTACTTCTAATTGGAATAAAAATAAAACATGCAACATAGATAACCAATCTAGTCAAACATTCCCAACTCAGTTTCAAAAATGCACTTCCAACCAATAATTATCGACTCTAAAATGTATGGAAAATACTGCAAGCCACTTTTGTGAACAGAAATGGAACACATAAAGACAGTTACTTGTCAGGAATTATTTTTCCACACATGCTGGCACGTATTTAAAAAAACCCTTACCTGCTGTGCAGCACCCAGAGAGTGAAAGGACAAAGAGGTTAAAGATGGCCTTGGAGCATCTTTTGTAACAGACCTGCCATTGATGGCTAAAAATGCCTAAAGCAAAATACAGAGACATTTTCCTCAGGGTGTAAGAATTTAGCTGGAAAGGCTTTTTCTAAGATTGGAGCTGGGTCACTGTAATCTTCAACAGAAACTGAGGACAAATTTGGAGTGAATTGTGGTAGAAAAGTGAAATGTTGTCATAAAACCAACCCGGGGAAGAAAGGATTCCAGATACAGGCAGGTTTCATCTTTGTAAAGAGAAGCACACAAAGTCATTAGGGATGTGTTTTAAGCATTCTGAAGGTGGGAGGCAGGCTAAGTGCCTTTCTCAAATCCAGGCACAAAGAACCATAAACCTCAGAGCAAGATCAAGTTCATCTTGGAACTAGGACTTTGTTAAAATTGCAATAATTTTCTGTATAGATGAGGAATTACTAAAGACAACAACAAGTGTAAGAACTTGCAATTGAAACTGAGAAAAAATACAAGCCAGGTATTGGTGAGCAGCAGTTATCCTTAAATAATATCAGATTTCATGTTGATTAAGAAAATATATTATTTGATTGAATCCTTAACAGCATTCAGTTAACTGATTAAAGTTAACAAATGAGGTTTATACACTTCTCATAACTACTTTTCTCCCTTTTTAATGAGGAAGAGGCAGAACCTCAAAACGCCTCATTCATCTCCCACCAAACAGGAATGGAATCAAAATTTACAAGTTATTCCTCTTCTCCCAAATGGCACAGTTCAAATTTGAGGGAGAGCCTCTGATCCTTTCGTGTTGGAGGATTAAACTAATTTAAAATCTTCAAGAGGAGTGTCTGGTGAAGAAGCTCTGAAATCTCAGAACTGCACATTCAGTCCGTGACAGCAGTAAAAGATTAAAATTTAAAATTGAGAAGACCTACAGTACAAAGTGTGCACATTTATCTGTGGGCATTATTTAAAAGCCTGTTTGAAGTCAACTGATGAGTTTCCAGTTAATTTGATGAGTTTTAGAGTAGGACACATGAACATGATACAATAAACAATTTATACAGTTACTGTCACACCTGTCAGTAAAATGAGAGTTTAACAATTCATTGCTGTGGCTCAAACCAAACCAGGCCTGTTATGAAAAAATCTTGAAACAATCCAAATAGAGACAGATGAAAACTTGCACCCTCTGCATGATGCTGTATATTAGAAGAGTATTAATATTGAGCTTTTGATGTAGGTGCTGTCCTGATTTTATGCTAATTGAACAGAACAATTTTTGCTGATAAAATTAGGTCAATTATATTTAATTGGATCCATTAAACCAACTATAATCTCATTAATAATTTGTAGACCTCAGTTGTCAGGTTTTTCTTCATCTCAAAGTTCCTTGATTTTGTTTCATTACCTCATCTCTCCATCCTGCAATCCTAGTCAAGAGAATAAACTCTTCTGTCAATATCTCTTTAGAAGTTTCACCATTCACGTGTTATGAAAATTCTGCATATTTCTATTTTGACTTCCATTTCATAGCAGCAGCAGAAATACCATGAAGCTCTGCTCAGATATATGGAATTTAGCCAGCAGTTGTCCCCAGATGTTTCAAAAAAACCCTCATGATGGTACAAAATTGTACCTATGCAAACCTATCAGGAATTAAATCATTGTAGTCCATAAAAAGGAAACATTTCTTCTGACCGACTTAGTTTTTGTCATGTTATTTAAATTCAGTAGAAGTATATTCAGGGGCAGGACATCACATGACAATTGGGTACCCAAAAAGGACCTGCTTGTTAACAAAAAAGACATTTTTGATTATTGGTGGGTTACTTTTGATGCCCAGGCAATTAAATCTGCCTGAATCGATGCTCTTCCAAAGACAACTTGCGTGTTTTTGTTAAACACATACTGCAAGGGATAATAAATTAAAATGGCTCCCAAAAGTTCTACTGCATTCCATTCCTTATTGAAAGCTCACAAACGTAACTTTCCCAAAATGTGGTATGTATGAGGTACATGATTTAGTTTCAGAGTATGTTTATATTACATTTCTAGCTCATAATTTGATATTTTTCGGCAGCTTTTCTCAAATTGATGTGACCTTACAGGGTACACAGTAGAAATGTTCTAATTTAAAATGCTCTAAGTTTCAACTGCTTTTTTTTTTTCTTTCCTAATCAACCAACCATTAAAAATTAGAAGAAAAGTTGAGGATTTTTTAAATATGAAGTTAAAGGGTAGATCTTCATAAACTATCTGAATATTGATATTAATTCCTCCTATTGCCACTTTCCACGAATGAAGCTCGTCCAGAACTGTCTCCTATAATGGGTAGTATCTCCTATATCCCCTAATGGATAATATTCCTATGGATAATTTTCCTCTCTAGTGGATAATTTATTTAGGAAAAGGTTTGGTCATAACTCTCTAAGATCTTCAAAACAAATGCTTAGACCACTCCCTCTCTATTCCACAGACAGACAAGATATTCAGAAATGTCCATACTTACTTTGCAAAGGTTTTTTTTTTTACTTGTTCTCCTCTTCCACAGCATCTTGTTAAGAAATAACAGTTATTTGAGGGCTTTGAGTTCCACATTTAAATTATCTAGAGCACAGGGAGAGGAAAATGGGGGATTTTTTTAGTTACAATTATACCCTTATAAACTGATGTGCAGCATTGATATTCCTTCTAAGCAGTTATCAACTTGACCTCTAATGAATAGACCCAGATTTATGGGGAACTCATTTAGGAGTCAGGTTATGACTTTGGTGATTCACACTGGCTGATAATTAACAGCATGTACTGAACAATTCATGAGAGCTCTAAAAATTGAACTTCTGCACTGTAAACTGGAGGGTACTACAGGGACAAGGGGGCTGGGGTTGGATTTACTGTTTGCTGGTCACAGGAATAACAGGGGAGAGATGTGATCAGTCTCATCTCCCAGAAAACTTTGTTTTGCCTCAGCAGTTCATTTTTTACAGTTCCTACGAGTATCAGAAAATGGTTTGTGTTGGAAGAGACCCTAAAGCTCATCTTGTTCCACCCCCTGCCATGGGCAGGGACAGCTTCCACCAGGCCAGGGTGCTCATGGCCCCACAGAACCCTTCCAGGGATGGGGCAGCCACAGCTTCTCTGGGCAACCTGTGCATCACCATCATCACTGGGGAGAATTCCTTCTCTAAATCTGACCTCTCTCCATTTAAAGCCCTTCCCTCTTGTCTTGTCACTCCAGGCTCTTGTCCCAGGTCCCTCCCCAGCTCTCCTGGAGCCCCTTTAGGCACTGGAAAGGGCGCTGAGCTCTCCCCAGAGCCTTCTCCTCTCCAGATGAACCCTCACCCCCAGCTCTCCCAGCCTGACTCCAGCCCTGTGATCATCTCTGTGCCCCTCTGGACTCACTCCAGCAGTTCCATGTCCTTATGCTCCTACCCTCCCTTCCTCCCAGAGCTGCAGACAGCAGTCCAGGTGTGAATCTCATGAGTGTGGACTGGAGGGGCAGAATTGGTTCCCTTGACCTGCACAGAAAACAACATAAGCATCAAACTTCGGGGGTTCACTGTAACTGCTAAGTTTATTTAGTAATTATTATATAATAAAGTTCTTTACTGTGGTATTACTTCAAATACTGCAGACAAATAGCCAGAATTCCAGCTCACTACTGGTGAAAGCAAAAGTAGTGTTTAGCTCCCTTTTTTTGTTTTTTGTTGCAGGTTGAGGTGTGCACACAGTGTTGCTGCTTTCTGTGCTCTGCTCTGCCTCAGCTTTCCTGGGACAACAAACAACCTGTCCCTTCAATTTTCCTCATACATACCATTATTCATGTATGTAAGTACATGCAAACACAAGAGCTGCAAATAAAAATAAACACAGGTTACTACAGCTTTGTGGACCGTTTTCCCTAATTTTCCACATCAGCCTTGGCTACCTACCCGCCACATCCCCTAGATGTCACCCAGGATCTTATTTTTCCATTGCCTACAAACATCCCTGGACAGAAGAGAGTTTTTGCCCACCTTTCTGTATAGAAACATGCTAAGAAATATTTAACAATATGCAACAAGCAAAAGGCTTCTGGTTGAGTGCTGCTCCTCATGCTAACAGCATATGACCTTTTGTGAAAGGCCTTCAGTGACTGCTTCCTCACGACAGCAATGTTTCACTGTCTTTCAATATTTGAACTGGAATAAAAATTTTCCCTATGCTGAGGATGAAAGGAAAGTTGGGACTTTTATGTTCCAGTTCAGTATTTGCCTCAGTTTCCCAAATGTCCCTCTGGTTTCTGCACTGTCCAAGACCTTTCACTCAGTTCAGGTTTTTCCCTCATGTCAGTCTCAAGGGGAGATTACTTTCCTCCTCAGGCTGAAGTTTCTACTTTTACCAACAAGCTCCTTGCAATCCGAGATACAAAATTTCACAAGGGTGATACCAAACCTGCTCAAACCCCCGACACTCCAGCTGGAAAATCCCAACTGAGTAGAGACCAGGATTTTCTGCAAAGGCTTTAATTTTTCTCTACTGCATCCTTTCCTCAATTCAGTACAAGTAAAAATAAATACATCTACTTTTAGCAATGTAAATTCAGAGTCAGTGGCATCCCGTGTGGCAGCAGTGAACAGATTACAAGACAGGCTGAGAGGGAAAATTTCAGTTTCCCTGAAAATTGATCAGCTGAACACTAAAAATTGTACAAGCACTACTACCTTGTCCAGCACTCTGTGCTGGAATCTGCTCAGCCTTGTAAAAATTAAAAATCGGTTTTATTCATGTGAACAATCTCATTGATGCCTAACATACAAAAAGCTAAAAGCGCGATTGATTTTTTTCCCAGGCGAGATTAGAACTAATGCTAATTCACTCCTGCAGTATTATTCCAGTTCTTGTTATAAGAAAAATACATTAAATAGTTCTTTATGTCAACACTAAGAGCAGCAGAAAATAATTTTCAGAGTTTCCTCCAAACTGCATAGTAAAGTTGCATTTGATCATCCTGCAGCACTTTTTCTTCTGAAGAAAAGAGCAAGATATGTACACAAAAAAAAAGTGTGCACCACATCAATAAAGATTATTCCAAGTACTAATCGGGGGGAAGAAAGAGAGAGTCCGTTGGCATGAATTAGATAAACCTATCTTTCAACAATTTCAGTTGTTTTTACTTCAGAGTGAGACAAAGGAAAGACATTAAGGATTACTGACAACCTGTGTATTTGTCCTCCTTTTTTCTACTTCAAACACGGACTGACATCTGTATTTATGTTTTCCTGAGTCAAGCTACAGATCTAATGAGCCGCTCTATTTTTATTTTCCTTTTGTGAGAACATTCTTTGAACAGCTTTTTTTTAAAGATAGGGTTTTATTTTTTTAATTTTCATTGTTGGAAAATGTGACAATTACACTGCGTAGACGACTGCAGCTGGATTCAGAGCAAAGTCACTTTGAATATTCTTTATATCCCGAATTCCTTACTTCATTACATACTGAAACTGCTGTGGGAAGATAACCATAGCTGGATGTAAATTCCAATTTGAAACCAAACGTAAAGCATGTTTCCAAGAATGAATAATTAAGCAGCATTTGTTAGAGTCTATTTGGGTGCATAAATTATTGAACATGGGTTAATTTTGGTCGGATTAAAAGCACCACCTGTTCGCTTCTATAAAAAAAAAAAAAATACCATAATTTCTGTTTCAGTGCCGTATTTGATTCTCACATATTTGGTTTCATCCTCTCAGGGTGCAGTTGGTTTATTAATACCCTCCAGTACTGAGAGAGTCAAGACATGCCCCATTTTTTTTGTTCTTCTGTAGCTACAATTCCACAAGTGTTTTCCAGGTAGGGAAAGCATCCTAGATCAGGGTGCTCAGATAAATGTTCCAGCGTGTGTAAAGGTTTAAATACTGCCAGGAAAATCGCTGTTCCTCAATGAAGTTCAGGGCAATAGTGGGAGTTGCTGTTCACATGGCAGCTTTTGAGACGCAGGGCTCAATGATTGCTGCAAAACAGCCTCTCATTGAAGCCTTTCACAGCAGTTCTCCCATTCTGCTCCTCTCGCTGGCTGCCACGCTCCAGACCGCTGTGGAAAATGCTCCTTTCACCTCCTCACGTAGAGTTGTTTCCAAACGACAAGCTTAAAAACGGGTTTACAACTGTGAAGTTTAAAAGGGGGCTCGATAGACTGCGGCGAGCCACGAGCGATCGCTGTAAATGTTTCAATGCAAATCTCTTCCCACTAAATCTTTCAACTTTGATGGTGGGATGAACCCTTGACTCGCTTAGCATCTGAGGAGGAGGCATGAAAATTCATGGCTTTGGGGGAAACCAAGGAGATTACAAGTCAACTGAAAATCCGTGTGGATCCACAGGACACGGACCCTGTGCTACTTGAACCCCATTGATTTTTTTTTTTTTTAAGCAGAGATTCACAGGCGTACCTTAAAAAGAGACCTGTCACACTCTACTGTAGCGTTTTTATCTTTAGTTAGTGCAGAGTGTCTGTCCTCCACAGTCCTGTGTGCCTGAAAGGGGCCGCCACATCAAGGGACAGGGTTAAAAGTTTATGAGGTAACAGTTGTTGAAATGTGCTGTTCAAGGAATATATTCATTAGATGCAGTTTGGAAAAAAAGGGGGTAAAAAAAAATGCACCAGTGAAAGAATTTATCCAAGAAGTTCTCCTTTTAAAAGTATTCTGGGGACACTGTCAGTGCTTGGAACAAGATAAAGTGAGCTGTAGACACTACAGAAGCATTACTGTTAGCAGCATCAGATGTTCAAAGGAGAGATACATTTAAAGCCTTTCAGTGCAGGGGGCACTGTGGGAATTCTGTGGAAGCGGGATCAGAGACACCCTCTCTCATCTTCCAGCTGTCAAATTCAAACCCCCAAGTGTTCAATTTCATCAGTAGATGTGTTGAAGAAGGAGCCCATGAAAACAAGCTCAGTGCAATAAAAGCAAGGCTGCAATACACGAACACGGTGACAAGGCAGCAACAAGATTAAAATGTTGCTCAGAAGAGGAAAAGGGTAATTCCCAGCAGAATTGAGAGAGTGCACCAGAGACCATGCACATGTAGGAACTCTCAGAGTGGCTGGCAAGGCACCTCATCTCTCTCCTGCTTCTCTTTTTTCCTCTATCTTTACAACAAAGTTTAATTCTACGTCTTGAGTGCTTTAACTGCCAGAGAAGTGGAGTGCAAGGACAGTAAAAGCTTCATGAAGTATGTCAAGAGAAGTAACAGGGATAAAAATCCAGTGAGAGCTGTATTTTGAATAAGAGTGAGTCACTTTTTCTTCGCAGGAGTTTGGGCCCTCGTGCCTAAACGTATTACTGCAGGTAGTTTTATTGCCATAAGCTTAAACTTATTATTATTACAGCTCTGGGACCTCAGTCCAAATTCAATAAACTGATATGTAAAGTGTTGGTCCCTCAAATCCCAGAAGTGTTGCCAGAATTACATATCCTATTCATAAAGACTCTGTTATCCCGTGGAATCCACTGCAAGGGATGAACTTGTAGCAAGTCACTCAGCAGAACAGAGCACAGGCCTTCCTTACGGTGTGAGGTAGAGACTGGCACCAAACACTGAAGCTGTGTGACTCCTGGTGATCTCATCCTGTAGCTGTTCATGCAAAAAATTGTTTTTCTCTTTCACTTCCCTCACATCCAGACCTTTTGATTTCGGTTTGATGTGCGCGTTCGAAAACATAACTGTGAAATCAACTTGGTTTCACCTGGCTTGAAGTCAAAACCAGTCAGTTTTATACACTTCCCATAATACTCAGAAGCCCGTTCAGACCAGCCAATCTTTCCTTCGTGACCCTCATGCAAATTTCCATCTTCTTACTGGATGGGAAAACAAACTTCCATTGTGTAGAAGGCCCACACAGCCTCTGGTTACCCCAGTCCTAATTTACCTAATCAGCACTACAGCTTACAAGCTCCAGCATTTGTAAAGTATTTACCACCTAGTTAAAAACAGCACAGGATGTTTGTTAGGAATATTTTCATTTCTATATGGTACCAGGAGAATATGTTAGCATTTTCTTTTTGATGTCAAGTGCTATCTACCAAACAAATCCACACTTATTTTTTTTTTTTAATTCAAGAGATTGCAAAGTAGGTGGGGAGACTGCATTTGTAGGTTTATGATTCTTATTTAAGCAGCTGCTTACATAAATCCTCAGGTATGCATGATTAATTATTTGCTTTCTAATCCCTGTTCAAAAGAATGCATCTGCTTTTATGTTTAAATCAGGTTTTAGCAGTCTTTTTTAAGCATTTGACAAACTAAAAACGCAGACACCTGTACATTCAAAAGAGTTCTTGTAATGCTATTTATACTCATCTGTTCCTTAGCACACCTTTGCAGGAGCTGTGATGAGCTGTCACACATGATCTGCTTGCTGTGGTATTTGGAGTTAAGTATATTTTCCACAACTGCACATTTCACAGAGGAGAGACTAGCATTCCAAACACTAATGTAGATGATGGATATTGGGCTAAAAACGTGGGTATTAGAGGAAAACAATCTATGGGAATGTAGCACAAGTTTAATCATTATCTTTAGTGAGTCACCTGACAAGTGAGAATAAAAAAGTTGCATTTGGGGTTAAAAAAAAACAACTTTTCCAAGGTGAACTGATATGAACAAGTCTTGAATTAAATCCTTTTCAAAAGTCTTAATGTTTAAGCTTTGAGACTGACTATAAAACCTGAATAAGTGCCCTAAGAGCCTGTTGCTTTGGGAGGTTGGTTCACTTGTCCTGTTCTTGGCTGAGACAAAGCTGAACCTCACCTTTTCCTCAGCAGAAATGAAATGAGCAGCCTATTGTAAATTATTGCATCACACCCTGCAGAAGGTAAGAACAGAGGTGCTGTGGTGCAGAATCCTGTGGCAGAGCAGCCCCTTTACCAGCTCGTTTTCAGGTGAGATATCTTTCAGAGGATGTTAATCACGATGGTTCCTCCACTCAGATTCATGCTGGATGTTGATGTGAATGTTGCAATCAAACAACCACAGAAATGTAAAAAAGAAATGGATAAGGACCTAGAAACACTGTCTAACCACCTCCTGTAAAAAGGCAGAATCAGCTGTGTCAAAACTGAAACCATAAATGTTCCCTATGTGGATACTCCCTAACTTCTCCCTAAATTGGGACCTTTCGCTTTGGATTTGGGTCATGTAGTTTTCTTTAGTACTTAATTACTCCACATTTTATTGTGCTTCATTATCTGAAATAAATGTAATCCTTGTCAAACCGTTCAGTCTATTCATGGCACATGTAATACAAAGCCTTGTTACATCAAGCTCGCTGCCAGCGATAACTCAACTATTTTCCATTCAATTACAGAACACACAGATTTTCCTGCTGAGTCACCTCAAATTCAATTTCTCATTGAGAATTCAACTAAATTACTTGCCCATGAATTAACAATGTTGAATGCTAATACAGACATTGAATTATATTGCATTTCAGCGACTAGAAGATGTAATTGCAGCTGGCAAGGTCTACCTCATTTTTTTCCCTCCTTTTCCAGTTTTGACTTAGTGATGCTGCTTTTTGAACCCAATACTGTGTGGCAAAAACATCCTGTAACCATTTTGTAAGATTTCGAACGCATCCCATCAGATCACACAAACAATATTTCTGTTTCATGTACTGACTGTGGCTCAGACATCTTTTTGGGGGTGGTCTGGAGGGCTGTAGGCAGAACTGTGTAAACTCTTCCTGGGTTTGCTCACTAAGATCTGTTATCCTGAACCAAATTCCAATGCATGAAGCATTCCTTGGTTAGCACAGTTACCTGCTGGCAAGTAAAGAAAATAGATGAAACCCACATAAGACAGGCACAATTAAGTTGCTTTTTCCTCAAAGAATAAACGTGTTATCTATCATAGACTTTCTCCATTAATCTCAAATGCTTCAACTCAAGTAATAAAAATCTTAATCTAGACAAAATTAAAAATCCAATCCAAATTATAAAGCAACTCCCAAATCCCACCTCGCTAATCACCCCCAATCCCAGACATTCCTAATAAGTAACCAAACCTGATTACCTATGAAAATTAAGCTGTAATTCATTAGAACAGTATTTCTGGTACGTGGAAATAATTGTTATCTGCTACAGGATATGGCATATACTCACATAAGGAAATTTCAAATCAGCAAGACGTTTAGATTTGGAGTTTGATTTTGGTTATATCCAGTAAAAAATGCCTACTTGAAGCTGCTTCTTCATCAATATAAACCAAAGACTTTCCAGGTGTATGAATATTTCAGAACAGCTGAACCTGTGGTGGAGCTTTTCTTCCCAAGAAACCAGAAGAACAGGTGTGGAGTTGTTCTGCTGTGATCCAATGAGATGGATGAGGAACCAAGGCTATGGAGCACAGCCAAGAAAGCCTGGCAGGGATTTTTCCCTTTCTTTTCTCTTTTAAATTAAATTCACTGATATATAATGAGGATTACTTCAGTAACAGTAGACTAACACACACATATTGACAGCTTAAATAGCAATAAAAAATATACTGACATAGAGAGCTTAAAACATACTCATCCACTGGTATCTGCAGCAACGATGCCAAATTCAGGTGCAAACAAACTCACGCATGGACTTTGCACTTAGTTTGAAAATTCCAGCCAAATACTTTGCAACAGCATTTGCTGTGTCACCAGAATTCAAACTTTTTTGCAGAGTAGCTGAGTTTCAAACAGAACAAACCCTACCTGGCTTCCTGGCAGCCAGCCCAGTAACACAGTTCCAGTACAACTGCCTGGTAACTGTGGGCTCCGGAGTACTGGCAGAGAATTTAATGTTTTAGTTGTCCTAAAAATCAAACAAAATCTCAGAGTACTGCAATCCAAGACAAAGATGTATAATACACATGTTTAGACTAAGTGAGTTATTCTAACACAAATCTTCAGGTGCAATTACTGAGCAGTTACATTCACACACACAGCTCCTCCATCTCTAACTGGCTTTTCCTGTATAATATATGCACTTCTAAATAGCAGAACAAACTTGTCCTCAATTTACTGGAGTTATTCTTCCATATGGATTGCAAATGCAGATAACTACTGAAAGAAAGCTAGAAACATTAAAATAGCGTGTATTTTTTTAGCATTCAGATCATTCTGGATTCAGAATGATATTGATATTCAGCCTCTAAATAAGTTAGTGCCTGGAACGCCTTATCTGTTGTGTTCCTAAACTGTTACGTTGCTATAAATGGCTAAACAACTATTTTTAATGACAATTAGCAGTAGATGTCAAGAGACATTACTGCTGACTGTGATGCTTCTTTTTCTGTGCATTTTCTAACCTTCTTTTCCTTGTGGCATAAAGTCTCTTTTCCTGTTTTTACTTCTTTACACTAATGAATAATTTACTAATCCAACAGGAAATTTCAATCTATTTTTATTGGGTTTTCATTTTTTAACTGGGGGGGATCTGTAATTTTAATAGTTTAAGTACAGTCTCCGTTCCTTGCACTGATTATATCAGCTTTGCTTTTATCTTCCAGGATGGATAAGCCATTGATACAACCCTACAAATAAAGTTAAATTAGGGTTGAAAGCTCCAGGAAGAGACTCCAGGAGCCCTTCAAGCTACGTTATAAAGTGGATCCTTTAAGGGACTGCTGTTAATTCCAGAAACCAACCTGAACACTGAACTGGCAACCAACCATCTCTGCTCCTACATTGTTGTAAAGGGGATGGCAAAGGTTCCCAGAGGATCCTGGAGATCCCCAGAAAACAGATAAAATAATGAAAAAATACACGAGCAAAATGCACCTGTCCAAACCAGGAGGAAACCTATCAGAATGTCAACTGAAATCACAGAAGAGTTGAGCCTTTCCTTCAAGATGTGCGTTCTTGTGGTCTCTTTGTGCTGGAGCAGTACAGGGTTGTGAATTATTACAGACGCTGGCACTTGAGGACCGACTAAGCTTGTGGGAACGATGTACTCTTCTAGATGATTACCAACCATTCATCTGGCTAATGCGAGGCCAAATCTGGCCTGACTGCCTGGCTCAGGGGAATATAATTAACTCTGCAGTCAGGTTGCATTTGCCAAGTAGGATGAGCCCCGGGTGGCGAAGGCGCAGGAGCAAGAGCTGATGCTGCCACCCAGAGCACAAAAATGGACTCGCCAGCCAAGCCAGGACAGGCTTTTTTTCACATCAAAACTGCACAGACATCGAGCACCCCTTTAGGGCAATCAACTTTAAAATATAAAT
>VXBN01008281.1:54060-163546 GCA_013397395.1 Sinosuthora webbiana | reverse complement strand
TTTTTTTTTTTCACTACACTTTTGACCAGTTGGAACACGACTCCTTACATTCCTCCATCGAAACATCCACACCAGTAAAGGGTGACCTTAGCAAACCATGTTTGGAAACAGCTAAGTACATTTAAGTGTTATTGATTGCACAAGTAATAGCGCCAAAAGTGATTACACAGTGTGGTACTTACAAAAATAATTACACTTCAGAAAATCAAAATTAATTTGTACACTTCTGCTACACTTTTGAAGCTGTTGACATTTCATTGTAGTGCTCCTAATGAAATGAAAATTATTAATAATTGTTTCTACTTCAGTGTGACAAATGTCATTTAGGTTAGGATGTGAATTTGTCAGCACCTCATCAGATCACTAAGTTGACTTTTGGCTCATGTTAATTTCTAAGGGGGGTTATTTATATTTGTCAGATGCAAGTCTACACAGCCTAACCGTATTATCACTGTTTTTGCTGGTTCCTAACTGTGAAACATTTTATGTGGTCTAGTCCTCTTTTCTCAGAAATTACTCTAAAAGTGTAAAACCAATGGAAAACTGAGTTCTTTGGACAAAAGATTAAAAATTTTCTTCTTCAAAACACTTTACTAGAAAAATGGCATAAAATAAACCAGTGAAATTAGCACAACCCCAGGGCCACTGTCTGAAGTACCATTTCCTTTTCACTCCCCTACTAAGCAAATTTAGTCTTATTTTAAAGTAGAGTGCACTACATTGTTCAGTTATGGAAAATAATCAAATTAATAGCAAAAGCTGTGTAAAGCAAAAGTTAAATCATGTTATCCCTCAGTGCTTGTCTCACACAGCACATCACTCCTATAAAGTTATATATTAGCACAAATAAATAAAGCAAATTTAGAAAGCGCAAAATACTTCCATAAATAAAAATACTAAAGGCTTTTAGAGCACTTTCAAAGTATCAAATAAGTAAAATTTACACTTGCAATATCTTGATAGCCTTACTGTTCCAATTTTATAGTCAGGTGAAGTGACAAGCAGATGATTTGTCTGGGCAATTACAGCAAACCAATAACAAGCCTGCAAACAGAGTTTTGGAAGACCTGTCTCCAGGCTGCTCAGGGAGTTCTCATCTACTGCCCTCAATTTTGACAGGAGTCTTTGCCTCAGGACACCCTATCAAGATTCAAGTTACTTTCCAATAGCTGATCTTAAAGTGCAAAGAATGAAACATCCAGGTTTTGGCAATTTTTTTAAAAAAAGAAAAGGCATGATAAGAATACAGAAGTTTCATTTTTCATAAAACGCCTTACATTTTTTTACCACTGCTGTTAATCCAGGGATGGACAAAATTGGAGAGTTTCTATCCAAAGATCAATGCCATTGCTGTGTCTAAGTGCTATGTGAGCAGCACTTTCAGTCACATAAAAACAATTCTGTCAGGCTAAAACAACTGGCCTGGACATGTGGTGGTTTCCCAAGAAAGAGCCATTATCAAGAACCAGGTTTGTAAAAACCCGAGCCTCGCACAATGATGGCTGCATTAATATTTGAAAAGTTTTTATCATTTATGCAGAGCTTGCTTCACTAGATCTGATTGATGATAAAATCCTGGTTGTAGAGGCCACACAGAATCCAGGAGCCCGCTGTGGATCCTGTGCTTGGGAAATGGGTGCTCCTGCTTTTCCACAAATCCCAATGGCACATTCATGGGTTTGAAAGAACAGCTTGCATAAACCCACCCATGCAATGAACCTATCTTTGCTTACAGAACCCCAAGAAAACAAACCCAAAGGAAATAACAGCATATGTGTTTTTACTAGATCAGGGTAGAATTTTCGTTCCTTTGTTAACACTGAAGGCTCGTGGTAAACACAATAGGCTTCGATCTGATTTCTATTGTACTTTGCAATTAGAGACTGCAAAGGAAGGGCTGTTTAAGGAACTTGTTTTCTGAGGAATACAAGAGGATATCCAACACGGTGACAAAAGCAGTTTAAGTGGTCAAACTACAGTAGCAAATAAGCAGCCAAACAGCCTGGCACAGCCAGAGCTATCTTTTGATTATAACTATGGCCCTCTTCTCACCCACACTGATAACAAGCTATTTCACTTGCAGCAGATAAGCACAAACTTCCCCAAATAAAACACTTGCCTCAGTTCTCCCTTTACATTCTCATCAGCAATCTTCCACTTTTTTCCTAATCAACATGTTAAACAGAAAATTTAAATCGACTAGAAAGCTACATCTTTATTTTCATCTTATGCTTTCCTCTTTTATTCCATTCACCTATAAATCTCTGGTTTATCCCTGTTCAGTGTTATCAGACTCATGATATTTAGATTGGTGATGTTTATTTCTCCTGCAGTCCCAGTTCTCAGGCTCTTAAGATCATTTGAGAATCCCAACTTCAATTTAAAAATCCTTATATTGCTAGCTCTCAGGTTCTGGAGAACTGTATGAAAGTATGACTCAAGTGTACTCTAAAATCTCTGTGTGAAAGGCAAAGAAAAGGTTTATTCTGAACAAAACACAAAAACAGAGACTACATTTTTAATGCATTTTCGAAATTGCTCATTGGAGATTTTTTTTTAATTGCTAGGATTTATGAAGCAATTCTGGGTAAGTGCCGTACAAACAGGCATTTCATATAAACGTATTTCACCAAACATATTTCACCAAACCTGGTATACTGTGTAACAGGGTAAACATTTCCAAGGAGCACTGTCAGAATAGCAGAGGGTCAATATTAAATGGCCAGTAAAATCATCTCCTTGTGCCACTTGCTTATAAAAGTGATGTATAAAGAGTGACAAACTAGGGCAGGTTTTGCCCTAGTGACATGACCCACATGCTCCCACTCATTCTGCAACCTGGCAATGCCATTCCCATACAGTGTGCCCCACGAAATCCACCTTTAAATTCTCATTTTGCACTTGGGCTCATTGGACATGCCCCCATCCCTCAGGCCAGAAAACGCCCCACAAGAAAGAACATTCCAGATAAAGTTTTCTCACACATTTCCCATTGAGGGAAAATAATCTGCTCTGCCCTAGAAAACTTAACAGGGCTGCCTTTACTGTAGCAGAACCCAACTGAAGAACACACACACATGCTTTCATACAGTAAAATCTGGAACATCACCTGAATTTTTGCATAATCAATAAGGAGAACCCCAGCTGAAATTAGAGCTGGCCAGCAGCCCCTGAGGGGGAACCCTCTGGCTGTGTGCAGGAATTAGCCTGGCTTCTCCCTCCAGGATTTACAGCTGCACAGACGAGCCATAAAAGGGTGGGAAATCAAATCCTAAATCACTGTGGGGACAGAGCAGGGGATGCTGGCAGCCCTCACTGCTGTGGGGATGGGGAGCTGGCCAGCCCTGTGGGAGCAGTGGCCACGTCCAGGTGGGCAGCAGAGCCTGGGGATGCTACATCAGGGGTCTGTGTTTTGGTCAGCCTCCCTCAGGTGGGAACTGGTTTGTAAAACCCTGGGGGTGAGCTCCAGAGAAACAAAGGAGTGTGGTTTTCATAAGTTTCCCAGAGTGCCAGAGAGATGCAGTAAGTGGTGGTTGCATGTTCAGCCCTACGTGTGGCTTTCAGGTTGTTCTGACCCCTGGGGCCTTGTTGGAGTTTGCTGCTGAGGGAGCTGAGGTGTGAGGGATGCTGCTTTTGTCTGTAGTTATGTTCAAAAGAGAGGCAGGCATGGTTTGTTCTGCTGGCTGTGGAACAGGAGTGAAAACAAACCTGAGAGAACTGGGCTGTGTGAGAAATCTGAAAGGTAAAAAACTCTTGTGTTCCACTGACTTGAAAGCTGTGGCCTCATAAGCAAGAGGGATGGGGGGAGGTGGAAAAAAAAAATCTTGATTTCTGCAAAGGGGAGCCAGGTAGGCAGGTGCTGTATGTGGCAGTGCTGCTTCACTGGTTCAGAATTACTCTACTTTCTTGGAGTTGTTGCTCCAGAGTTTGCAAAGAAGCTTTGAACTCTTCATAAATGTCTGTGTCTGGAGAACTTAAGAGCTGGTTCACTAATTACAGAACAGGGTGGAAAGGTTACTGCTAAAAAGCTATAATATAAGCAGCTCTGCAAACCTTAATTGTACTTTAGTTTTGCTGCTGTTCAGGCTTCAGTTGGAACATCATTTAGAGGTTAGTGTATTGCTCAGAGGTATGAATACAAATCCTTAATTAGCGCTATAGCAAAGAACTTTAGTTACTTATTTGGTCTGAGATTTAAAAAAAAAACCTGGTTAACAGAATAATGATATATTCCCCTGAAGTGGAAAATTTGCACCTTACTAATATTTCTTTCAAAGCCTTTTGATTTTAAATTAAGAGTAGTGTTTTTGTGATTAAACCCCTGGGTAGAAATTCAGTAGATTTGAGTTCCATTCTCAGGTCTGAGCCAGGCTCATTGTGTGACCCTGGGTTAGGTGTTGGTCACCAGGGCTGGCTTTGCTTTTCATTGCCAGGACTGTGCAGCTGAGAAATTGCCAATGGGACTGGCAGGACTTTCTGCATTAGCTGCAGTTGACTTTGGATCAGACCCTTTTGTCTGTCTCTTTCCTAAATGTACATATGGAGAACCAGGCTCTGGTGAACTGGTATAGTGGAAACATGTATTAATAAACATTGAGCACTGAGGAGAAATTACAGATAAGAGAATTTCTGAAGTGGAGAAATACGTTTAGTACAATAAAATATCAAAATATCAATGCTTCTGTTGTGTTTTCCTCATGCAGTGTGTGAGGGTAACAACTCAGCAACTTTCTAAGTGGTCTCTAAAGTGTAAGACATTATCACACAGTTTTAAAATGTCTCATTTCTATGCCGTTGGAAGAAAACAAATATGTCCAAATACTTCCCCTCGGGAAAGGCTGGCCCTGGTGATACACCTGTAGTTGTTTAAGAAAGGTAATTTGATTTGTGTGCCAGCATCAGCTCAGCACCTTCTAGGCTTTTTGTGTTCTTCTGAACAGTTGGATAGGGGAAAAACCCAACAACAAAAAAGAAAACAAACAAGAAACCCCAACAGCTGAAGTCAAAAACATTTGTTATTAAACAAAATTGAAATTATTTTGAGAGGTTGTTTTATTTCTTCTCTTAAAATTTAATCTTCTGTTGTTTCTTCCTTATATACTGTGCTTTGTTTTATGTGATATTTCAATTTAACAGAATTAATTTGATACTGTCATGTCCATGCCAGATGAAGCAAACATGAATTCTGTTGTGAGAAGCAAAGAGTAACCTGCAGGGTCCATTCCAGTTCCTCCTCATTCTAAGCCCCCACCAGTCTGACAGGTTGGATGAAGAGAGATAAAGCAGATTAGGAAGTAATGACTGGAGGAAAAATTGTATGAAGTTATTTTCACATTTAGATCAGGATCATAATAACCAGAATCTCAGGAGCCATTATTTTAAGCATTAGTGGATAATGCAGTACACTACATTAAGTTTTATGCACAGCATTTGGAACCTTGGAATGCCTGCTGTAAACTTTCCATCACTGCTGGTTTGCACAATGACCTTTTATCTTCATTAGGCAATACTCTGAAATTGCTCTAAGTATACCAGTCTGGATCCTTTGGTGGTGTAAATTAGGATATGCGTTGATGTTAATGGGGCTGTTTGCATTTATTAGTATAAATTAGTTTTAGTATTCTCTCACATCATAAATCACAATGGACATCAGGAAAGTCATTTGGCAGCAGTGATGTATAAACAGTGAAAATGAGAAAACAATTGACGCCATTATTCAATGCTTAGTGGCAGAATTGTGTCTGAAGCATGTGACTGTGTGTGTGTGGATCTCCCCAAGCTTCACACTTACTTGATGTGAAGCAATGGATGAACAGGAACAGTGACAAAGGATGAGCTCTAGTAAAGAAAGTTGTTGGACAGGAAAGGATATCCCAGATCTAAACCTTGAGTCCTTATTGTTACTGAAAACCACGTTAGAAAATTTGAATTTCTGAGATGTTGCCGTAAAATAAATTCATAATACCAATAATAATTCCTAGGTAGGTAAATGACAGCTAGTCAGGCAAGCCTGAACATCTGTTTTATAGTGAATGAACATTGAACACTTATGGCATCTAGTGCTCTATTTTTACCCCCAAAATCCATACGATATTTAAACCCTTTTCATGCTGCATTTTGACTCATTATTCCATATTGATATCATACAAAGCTGTGATTTCCTTATGTGGGAAAAAAGACTCGCTGCTTTTATTTGTTGAGGGAATTTGTAAGGAAAACTTGTGTAGAATATAGAAATTTTTGAGATAGCAGAAAGTATTTAATCATGGCAATGGCTTTTTCAAGAGATTTTTCTTTGTGACAAACCAAATATGTATTATATTATTTGTGGATCAGTATATCTAACGTCAGCACACATTGCTGTTTATTGGCTCGTTTTATCATGCTGAACTGTCACAAGCTTCTTATTAATCTGTCTCTGAAGGATCAAAATGCTTTAATAAATATGTTAGTTCCTTTAGATCTTGGGCTGAAATGAAATTGTTAGTTAAATGTACTGTGACTTTGAGTGCAGATACCTTTAGAGAGATTTAAAATGGGAGCACGTTACATAAATCCAAGTTTGACAAAGCAGAATGTATCTTTCTCTTAATGGCCAATTAGGACTCAAATAAAAAAAGTAAAAAGCCCTTTTCTAGACAAAATGTGGGACTTGTTTATGTGATGTGATTGATTTATCAAAGGGATGATTAACTTTTCAGTTTTATAGGGGAAGCTCTTTCCTTGTGTGAGGTGTTCATTTACGTGTACAGATTGATGTGCTGTACACATAATAAATGCATGTATGACACAAGGGCTCAGAAAGGTGCTCACCTTTCACTGCTACAAACAGGTAGATAGGAAGTTGAGTTTTTACTTTGTTCAGGACATGAAAATTCATGTACTTTATTTAGCGGCCAGTGACAAACAGTAGAAACTAAAGATAAACTCAAGAAAAAGCAGTCCCTAAAGGACTGTTTTAATGGCAGAGAGCTCATTTTTTTGCAGAGTCAAAAGAAGTGTGGCCCCTGAGCACACAGCAGTAAATGTTTGGTTTCTATGAAGGGATCAAAATGTTGCGCAAGGAGGAGTGGATGATGTACCACGGCCATTTCAAAGGGGAAAGTGTTTTAGTAACAGCATCAGGTTTAAGGAAAAGGAATTTAGATCATCCATGTGATATTGTCATTGCAATACAACTTCAGATTGCTTGGCAACTCTCTCCAGAAGATAAAAACCTTCGGGTATGAACCCTCTGCAAGGTGAGCAAGGGTTTTGCTGGAGCTTTGTGTTAAGTTAAGCGAGCCTACGTTTCACCATTTCAAAGGCTTATACCAAGGATCTTTCCTTTTGTTAAGTTTTTTAACCTGCTGAGTTCTTAACATCAACAGCATGGGTTTTGATTTTATCCACAGGTTTGAAAAGCAAATGCTGAACTTGAAGTGCCCAAATCTTTCCACATATCCCTCTTATTTGAAGAGTTTACATGTCTTGAGTAAAATAGAGTAACGAAGTTGAATGCGATGTTACTCATTTCAGCTTTCCTCTGGAAATGCTCCACAACTATCACGATCTTGAATTTTCATAATAAACTGGCCTTTGATATCATACTCACATTGAAAAATTTTCATGGCAATTAGCAGTTTTAGATGAACACCCAAACGTGAAAATAGAATTTTATTGATGTGTACAGTAGTGAACATGTTAAAGGGGAACATGTGGGAGTAGCCAGGTCTGTAAAACTTCTCAGGGAACTGAAATTAATTGGTTTTCAAATAGAAATTTGTGTCTCTGTCCAGC
The DNA here is from genome assembly GCA_013397395.1 of Sinosuthora webbiana. Taxonomy (NCBI): domain Eukaryota; kingdom Metazoa; phylum Chordata; class Aves; order Passeriformes; family Sylviidae; genus Sinosuthora; species Sinosuthora webbiana. Next base: position 155,767 of record VXBN01008281.1, on the reverse strand, counting down.
CACAGAAGAATGGATCTCATTTCCACTCGGGGTTAGTTTGCACAGGCCATCCATCCATCAATCTGCTTCCTTAGGAGTGTTAACAGTTTGGCACTGCCTTATTTCCCTTAAATCTTAGCAACAATCCATGATATTGTTACAGCACATTACATGGCTTTTCCTCTGTGTCATTGTATATTGCCATTGGGAAATGAAGCATAAAAAGGCTGCCATTAGAGCACATCATTAAATAAAACTGCATGAATTCCAACTGTTGAACAATTGATCAGTTCCATTTTGAGCCAAAGATATGTTTTATCCCAGTTGAGTTCTTTTAATATGGAAAAAAAAAAAAATAAAGTCCATGTTTAAGTGGTGCCTTTAATTTCCTTTAATTTTTCTTTTAGAAATCGTGCAGTTAATATCAGCCTCTATCTTGTAAAGGGAAAGATCAAAGCATACCAGAACTTATGTGCATGTGCTAAATGTGAGAAAGTTAGAAATTAACTCCCACGTGCTGTAAGTTTTCTGAACTATCTGAAAGTAATTCATGCTGAGGGGTTGTTTTAAGACCCTATTTTAGCTGGGCGCAAAGCACAGTCACAGTTGTTCAATTAACTGCAGCCAGAAAGACTGGATTTAGCTTCAACATCTTTTTTTTTTTTTTTTNTTTTTTTTTTTTTTCCAGTTGTGCTGAAGTCGTTCAGCTCTATCCAGTCTGCTACTTCACTCAATTTTGGGGCTTTGGTATTTTGCTGTGGTGTGGTTTTGAAGCTCTTTTGAGTATTTCTGTGGTAGAGAAATAGTTCAGAGCCTGAAATGTGCATGTGTGAGAGGAGATCAGTGGGAGCAGGGAATGCAGACAGGGATGCACTCGGCTGCACTCGGGCACTGACTCCTCTGTTTTCTCTTTCTCCCCGTGCTCAAACACAACCTGAGCCATCCCCACCCTCAGACTTTCCCTGTGGTGACCTCACACCACTTCTTAGTCAATGGCAGCTAAATCAGGAGAGCAGACACCTTCATTAGAGTGGTTTGGGAGCAGACCTGCAGCAGCCAGCCAAGTGTGGGGCAGCCCAGAGCAGGCTGGAATTCTTGGGTGCTGGAGGGGGGACAGTTCACACCAGCACTGGGAGGGCTAAAAGGATATTTTCACGCTGTGCCTGATTAAAGGAAATTCTTGGTAACCTTTCTGCACTAGACAAAGCAGATTTCTGAGCTGGGACTCTATGAAAACATTTTCTTTTCACAGAATAGTAGCTAAAAGGCAGATCCATAAGGCTATAATACCTGTAAAATGATTACAAGCTATGATGTCAAGACCTCAAGACCTGATTTATTGATTTTGGACCCCTCCTTGCATATTTCTGGGATACAGACATCTGCCAACTAAATTCTCTCAGAAGCCCATTAAATACAGATTTTGTGTTCTAAGTAGTTTTGCTTCAGGTATGTTTTACATAGACAATTTTGATTCAAACCTAGGGCATTTTCAGTACCTTAAAATTATTCAATGCTGAATTTAAGTATTCGTGTTCTTATTTTAGAATTAGACACCTATATGAATAAAATTAGGCTCAGTGGAGGAGGGTATAGCTTGCCCACAGTGCTACTGTGAAAAAGTAGAAAAGAAAAGCTGAGAGTGAGTGCAGTTAAATGAGCACCTTCTATAGGTGGACAAGCAAGTAATGTCTTACATCACAGAATCATTAATGTTTTGGCTCACATAGATATCATGTACCCATAAATGATTCTTTCACACAGCTCATGGACCACAGATTTCCATCTCTGCTCGGGAGCAAGTGAACATTGACCAAACAACTCATTCACCAAACAATTGAGTTTCCAACACATAATTTAAGCTAGACAAAAAGAGGTTCAAGTGTTTGAATGGTTTAAATTAGATAGTACTAAAGGTGAAAAATTATTCATATTCCACACCACTAAAGATGTTCAGATCACTGGGTACTGGTAGTTATTTTGTTGTGAGGACCATTGGGACATCTTTGACCATGAAGACTGAATTAGGATTCTTGCCAGAATTAGTGTCCTTTAGAACCCTAAATCTGACTTCTGTCGTGCTGGGTGGCAGCTGCCTTGTTCCATTGTTGATGAGACCCATTGACTCAAAAAATAAAAGTAGAATTTCCTCTTTATTCTCAAAAACTCCAGGAAGTACCTAAGAAAGCATCTAGCTGTCCCTTGGTGCTCAGAGTGACCTTGTCACAGCAATACATCAAGGAGTGCACACTGGTTCATTTTCTGAAGTGAATAATGTCACACAGCTGCTGCTGCTGCCCTCACACATTCCTGTATCTTCAAAATGTCCTTACGTTTTCTTTCTCATAGGCATCATCAAAAAGAAAAACAATTTTAAATGGTAAAATAATGAATATTGAGGAGCATTCTGATGAAATACTGTAAGATTATGGAGTTAAACTGGGCGGGGTCTGAAAGAAGTGATTACCAGAGGCATAATCCACTCTTCATTACAAGTTTCTAGGTGATCAACAGAAAAAATGACTATAGAATCTGATGTCCCTTGCTTTATCCCTTACGGCTGGAGGATCCAAATATTTCTGTGCATTCTCAGTGTTGTTGTGTTGTAGGAGTGGAAATAGAAGCACTTTGCCACTGTGGGAGGGTGTAAAAGCTGAATACATGTGAAGTAGTCCTCTTGAAGCCAGAGGTTTGAGTTCGGGTAAAACCACTCGGCTTTTTTGCTTTAAACTTGTCACCATTCAATTAGAGTCAAATTTGGACAGTTTTCTTTTGAAAGCTGCAATATCTGTCTCTACTCTTATTCCATTCACAGAAAAAGAAACTCTAAAGCTCTGCCTGTGGGATCTCTATCTGCCCTTGTCAAAGCAGGCTTTGCACTTCCAGAAACCAGCATCCACGGGACTTGAAGGGCAGAACTTCTGCATCTTGAACTCTGCAGCTCAAACATCAGCAAAGCTTGGAAAACAGCTGAAAGTTAAAAACCGGAGGACTTTAAAAATTAGTTTTAAAACTCTCCACTTGGTGCAGTGCAAGAGCTGGCAAGCTGAGCTGGGGTGTACAACGAGCCTGACTGAGCAAACAAACAAACCAAGCGGTGCTTAGGACACAGTTTACTCCTAGAGAGGACAAGGGGACCTGCCTGCTTTGTCACCTGCAGCAGGGCTGGGTCAGGTGAGCCCTTGGGGTTTATCTTCCCCTTAACAGGAGGTTCTGTGAGCACCCTGAAGCTGGGGTGGAGTCACCATTCTTCCCATGGAACGTTGCATTTATGGACGCAACAAACAGCAGAAGTTACTGAGGCACAGAATGCATTTATGTGAAAACTCTCGTTGCAGTGGTGTTGAGGCAAAGGGAATATACTCTGGATTCGCAGTGATAAAACACTTATGACTGTTGCCTTTGTTAGAACAAATATTAGCAGAGGTTAAAGGCAAAAGAGCGTAATTCAACCACATCTATCATGTGTGCAAGCCATTTAAATTCGATCTTTATTTTCTCTGAACGTTTTGAACTTTGTATTTTCGACTGCATGGAAGGTGCCCCTTTAGGATTTAGAACGAAGCTGCAGGAGAAAAAAAAAAAAAAAAGACGGCCCATTGTTAAATCTTCAAAGAAAAAGATTGAGGGATAAAAGTAAAATTGAAATACAAAAGATTTTTTTTAAGTCATTTAATGTTTCAAAATGTGGCTCTGGCCTCTGCCTACTGGCCAGTTTCAAGTTTACTGTCTAAGAACTGAAATTTCAAAGGTGGTTTGGAAATGCCTTTTTTCCTGCATTAAGTAATATGAGGGCATAAGGCCCTTTAGTCTGAACACGTGGCACTAAAAATATACATGTGGGGAGTGCTTTGTTTCAGAGCCACTTTTTTTCCTTTCATTTGTTTCTGAAATCAAAGTTTTTGAATTCTTGAAAAGAACGAGCCTCTGTAATGTCATGCTTTGAAATGCTGTTCTCCTGACATTACAAGACCATGAAAGGGAGAACTTTGACTAACTCTATTATTCCTACACCTTAAAGACATTGTCAAGTTTGCTAAGCTCTAAATATGACCCACCTAGTTTTGTTTCTTTTACCTCTTCTTCTGTTACAAAGCTTAATTCTTTTCTAGGTACGGTGCTTCAAAGCTTGCATTTCTTCATGAAATTAAATAAAAATCCAGAAACATAGATTTCAAGTGACCTTTGCATAATTCAGATCAATGCAGGCAGGTGATTGAAGCCTGCAAACTTTATGTGAACTGACTGGTGCTTATCAAACAATGAGCAAAACTCATTTTGGGTTTGGAATTAGTCATGCCTTTTGATGTGTGGGTACAGTGCTGATCAAAGTCGTTGATAGCCATTCATGTGAATCCCTGGACAGGCTTTGTCCCCATTAAAAATCTATCCCATTGCAATAATCCTCAGACAATCCCCCCCCCTCCTTTTCAAGTGAAAATAATTTTATCTTGACCCCTTTAGCTCGCAGACGTAAATCCCCAAATTGAGTTCCGTCCTTTTGTTTTAAATCCGAGCGCCTCCATCTAACAAAACGAAATCCCTAATGCTTTAATTACCTATAATGATCTCCTTCACAAATGTTCTGCTTCTTATGGCCCAGAAAATGGTCTTGTTGAGAACCAGGCACCACCTTTGTGCATAATAAAGTCACTGTGATATATATATAATTACAGATATATATACATGTGTACGCACACAAGCATTGCTGCTCAATACATTCTGCAACTGTGAAAGAGAATCATTTTTTAGTTCATTCCATTTTCATCTTTATCTAAATATGCAACTGAAAGTGCACTTCAGATCCTGAAACTTAGCTCAGTCCACTTAAGTAAATAGCTGTGTACAGCTGAAAAATTGGCTTTTATCATCAGAAAGTTCTAAAAGCTCCATTTTGCTCATAATTGCTATATATTGAAAATTAACTTCGAAAACTTAATGCGATAAGAAAACTCCTGACCTCAGTAAAATCTATTTTGTGCCTAATAGGAAACACCCAAGGCTTTGCTTTGAAGTCCCTGAAACTCAAAGATCAGAATGAGTCTAAAACACCCAGAGCCCTGCATAACTACAATTATTACCTCAGTGTCTGTGGTAGCTCAGGTTCCTTGAGCTTGATTGAATAAGTATTAGATCAACGGTGAGCAAACACTGTATTTCTAAAAAAAAGGGCACATAGGTCTATCCATGGAATATTTCTTTCCCATTGTCCTCTTGAATTGACAGCCAAGAGAGAATTTGAGTGCAATTTGCCTCAATTTTTTTGAGGGGAGAGCACATGAATATCGTGTTTGATGGGGGAGCTCCAAGACTTGCTGGGTCTTTAAAACAAAAAAATAAATCCTGCCAGAGGGATGTGGATTAGAGAGTTGTAACAGATAGGCAGAGAATTGAGAAATTAATCTCATTTCATAAGTTACAGATTTAGTCCCAGATTCAAGGCAGCCTTACCACAAAGTTTAGTGATGAATGTGGAAAAAGTAGAAACAATCTTCTTTGGTTCTCCTATCTAAAATAAAATTGAAGTGACATTTTTCAAATGAGAATACATTGTCTGCTGCTTTGTCTGGTTCTTTCATTTCAGCTTTGTTAGATCTTTTGTTTCTTTGATGCTCAGAATATTGCACCATTTGGCTCTAAAACCTACATTAGAAGAGCATTAATTAAAGGCAGACACAGTGCAACGGAGACACTGTTAAAATTATGCTTGAAGGTACAATGTAATTAATTTTGTACAAGTGAAACATAAAAGGGAGAATGAAACCGGAGGAAATAGCAGCACATCCTCACAAAATGATAATGAGAAATACAATTGCAAATCAGACAAAATGTGAAGGGACATATGGAATAATTAGGTTTCAAGAAAGAAATCAAAACAAAGGGTAACCTGCTAATTGTTCTTGAAAATTAAGCAAAGAATATATAACTAATGTTCAAGGTTCTTGGGGCTTGGTTTTGGGGTGCTTTTCTGAGAAGTGTAAGGTTGGCATTAAGTACCTGTCAGTAAAATGAGGTTGTACATTTTATATCATAATTTCCTGACAGGAATGTACAGAACTGGGTACACTGCTTCACTTTAGAGCTGCTTCTGTTAGAAGTTATCTGAGAAGATAAAGGGTTGGGACCTGGGTTACAGTCCCCAGGTTGAAAATGAGGACACACGACATAATTAACTCTAATTTTGTCTGTATAGGAGGAAAAAAAAAAAAGGCTTTAGGAAACGGCTTTGTTTTAATTGGTCACTTTAAGTAACAATTAAACTTCTGCAGCTTGTCAGAACCCCTGTGGTTCACCCTCAGTTCTGAGTGTTCTTGAGTCAAGCACTCGAGAAGATCAAAAGTGTGGCTTGAGCGTTTTTCCTGTTCTCTGGAGTTTAAGTGAAGCCCAAGGTTTCCACAGGTCTGTGGTGGCAGTCTTTGAAGATGCAGCATAAAACAGAATGAAAGTTTACCGTGTGTTTAAAGACCTCTGCTGCATGTGGTGAGCTCCTGGTGGTGGCTGGGGTTGCCAAATTGTTGGGTTCCTTTGGAGCTGCAATTCCAGTCGTGTGGAAACTGTTGGGATCATCACTGGCTATGGGAGGATGGCACCACTTGAGTTTTAGTGGGACCAGACTTCCAGCTATCAAATCCTTTGTTTTCTTTGGGTTTAGGGTTAAAGAAAATGAGCAGAAATGTCAGCAAACTGTTCCACACCCCCACAGCCATTTGTGTGGTGGTGCAGAACGGTGTCATTGAGTCACTCAGCACCCAGGCTTCTGTCATCTGGGAGAAATCAAACAGAAATTCTCCTGGCAAGAACTTCAGTGTTTTTCATTGCTGACAAACAAATCTATTTGATGCAGGAAAAATCCTGAAGCTTCTTTTAAAACATGATGCAATTTTTTATATATTATCCATCTTTAGATTAGAACTTCTTGCCATTTTGAAAACTTTCATAAATGTGGGGACTACTTAACTAGATTCTAGTAGCTGAGTTTTCCAGTTTTAAGCTAGAATTCCTTTTTGTTCACTGTCTGGATAAGTCAGTTTATTATCAGTCTTGCAATTAATCAGAACCAAAATGAGAAGTGGCCAGTGAGAGGGAATTCTTGGTGAGGATCAGCCAGAGTCCAGTGCAGTCCTCCAGCTGTGGGTTAGAAAGTTCAGGCTGTTTTCCCCAAAACAGGAGTTGAATATCAGCATTCCCAGGTGATCCTGAAGGCTTCTTGCAAGAACAAGATCATTAATTGCCTACAACCTGAAAATATGCACAGAAAAACTTGATCCCTTAACAAAAATATCGATTTCTTACCATCCAGTGAAGCGTTATTGGCCTTCCTATACTTCTAAAGCTTAATTAGTCACAAACTCCTGAGCTGGAAAGCTGTGTAATTCCGAGCATAACAACACCTCCTCTGTCGTGTGCACTTTGTCATCCACTGGGATTTTGAGGAACTTTAAGTAAATCCCTTTTTTAGAGTTACATAACACAGCGCAATAAAGTCCTTTAAAGTATTTTACTTAAAGGTGATGTGTTTTGCAGTAATTTGGAGGACAAGGTAGGTTTCAAAGCAATGTTTTAAGGTAAAACACATTCAACTCTTTCTATATTGATCAGCCCATGCTTTTTTTCACTGAAATGTCACACCACACAATTTCAAAATCAAACCATAGGGGAAAACTACATTTTTTTTTGGCCTCCATGGCGAAAATTTTAAATGTTAAAATGCAAAAACGTCTGATGAAGTAGACGCCTTATGAAGCAGGGTGTACAGCAAAAATGTGAAGATCCTTGATCTCAGAAATTGTCTCTTCTGTCACAATTTGCACAAAATAGCAAGAATACAGGAACTTCAAAAGGGCAGAGATTGTTCAGTCATTAATTTTTACAGCAATTTTAGGGACAACTCATTTAACTGAAGTTTAAGTTTTATTTCCGTGTCATGACTTGGTGAACTGACTTGCAGTAAATACCAATGTGTTGCTGGGCAGTTATTTTTATTAAAAGACACCTTTTACAGTTGATGATTACACCCAGTAAATTTTTTCCAGCTAAGAAGCCCAACCTTCCAAGGTAATGTATTCTTTGCACTTCATTTCTACAAATATGCTCCTGTTGTTTTGATAAAACATATGTAAGAAATTGATTTCCTGATTCATTCCAGCTTACAGGGGTTTTAAGACCAGTTTTTGTCTCTTCCAATTAATCTCTGCAATTTTTTTTTCCTCTGCTACGTGAATGCTCAGAGAATTTTGATAACAAGGAGCTCTAATTCATCGCTTCATGAAAGGGCCTTTTAATCTGTTCTGTTTTACACTATTTCCCTGAAGAAACCTGCTGAATTTCAAAGCAGGTGTCTTTTAAAGACTTACAGATAATATTTTGAAAGGTAAGTATATTTTGCTACTATTAGTGAAGGGGGAATATCTTTTCCTGTTAAAAAAAAAAAAAAAAAAAAAAAAAAAAAAAAAAAAAAAAAAAAAAAAAAAAAAAAAAAAAAGCTGTTCTGAGTGCTGCACTAAGAATCATGAAAGACCTCTGGTGACTTCAGAGCCTCCTTTGCATAGCACAGTGTTACATTCTGCCCCCCTGAATATTTGAGTGATGCCTTTACTACCTAATGGTTCTTTGCTGTGATTAAGCTTAGAAACTATTTACATTCTTTCTGCATGCGAAAAACCCCCAGGTAGTTCCTCCTCTAACAAACCCATAATATTTTGAAAGCCTCATCTACTGTGAAACTTTGAAGCAGATGAGCGATTTTTTTTGTTGTACCTTGTAGTTTTAGCTTCCAGCTCATGTAATTAATCTCCTCTGGTTTTGGCAGTCTTACAGTTAAGGTAACAGGTTTTGCTGGAGAAGAATTGCCAAAGCAGACTTACTTGGGGACTAAGACTAAAAAGTAACTGCAGAAAATGCATTTTCATGAATTCTCAGGAAAACGGGTGCTTGGGACGTTCCCTAACAGAAGTCCAACACTGAGGACATGGCAGTGAAAGCCACAAGCAGGTGATGGTGCTGTGTTTGTCCTAACTCAATGGTTTTGTTAGTTTGTTAACTCATGGTTGAGTTAGTTTGTCCTAACTCAACAGACCCTGCCCTGCTGCTAAAGCAATTGTGAGACGTGTTGAAGAACACCTGCAACAAGAATTTTTGTTCACCCTCTTAAATTAACACAAAAAGAGCCCCAAGAGCACTAAAGAGAGCCCTGAGAAAGCAGCAACATTCCTGCTGTTGGATAACACACTCACTGCAGCAGGTTCCTGAGGCAGCACCAATGAGGAAGGTGCAGCAAGCACAGCAGTCAGAATTTACTGTGCTCTGATCTCAGCTGATTTTCTCACTCTATTCAAAGAAATACGCTTCAGAGAATCCAGAGCCGTGTCTTCAACCACCCTTGCAGCTTGTTTCAAATTAGGTTGTGGTTCTGGCCACCTGTCATTACACTGCCAGCTACTATTAAACCATCAAAGCAGTATTTTAGTTGCTTTGATGTAGTCCGGAATTGTATCTACTGCTGAATGATGATTAGATTAAATGTTACAAATGTATCCAAAGGGAATAGAAGCGCTGGTCTAATCTCGATCCGCTGCAATTTAATTTTAAGTATTTCCTTATATTTCTATTATTTCTGAGGCGTTCTTTTGTATTTATGGATGTTAGTACAGCAGAAACAGCCTCTTGGAATAGCATTAAAAAGCTGCCATTAACGGAGTCTGTGTTATTAATGTGGTGTTTCCCACGTCACAACTTCAGAAAGGTCTAGAAAATGGATAGTGGAAATGTCATTTCCCCTTTTTAAATGACATTCCATTTTAATAGACATGGGAAAAGTACTGAAGGAAATTGTTGTTCTTTTGTTCTGGCTTGGTGGAGAAATCTGGCTTCTGCTTGAGATTTGTTGCCTGCATTCCTGCCAGGCCTGATCAGTCAGTTACTGTTGTGTGGAGTTTGGGCTCGGCCCCAAGCCTTTATTTTATCTCTTGACAAAGTTCTGGTGCCCTTTTTTGCCCACAAACCAGTTTGTGTCAGATTCCCTGGAGGATGCACCTGCAGGGGTGGCTCCCATTCCTGGGAAGGATGGAGTGTCTCACAGCTCAGACCCTTCACAGAGTAGGTGAGATAAGCATGTCTGAGAAAAAGGACCAAATGTCAGCTGTACCTCAGATTTCTGCTACAGGATGTCCTGAGCAGAGCCCTGGGACCCCTCCCACTGCTCCCACACACAGGGACAGACAAGTGGAATTTTGTCTTTGAAACAGCCCTGGAGAGCAGCTCTCAGTGCACAATGGCTGGATCGAATCTCAATGTTCTGGGTCCCTGAACATGTTCCCACCACTGCTTTCATCAAATTCAGGGTTTTCAAATTAGCTTTCATAGTAATAACTAAATTAATTCATGGAAGCAGCCTTTTAGCTGTTCCAGAATCGGTTTGCAAGAAAACAAAACTAACCCAAATCATTCCTGATTGTGTGTTTAATGTTTGGGAATGTGTCCAGACCCTGACCACGGTCTTACAGTTCATCTTCACAGAAAATATAATCCAAAGCTGACAGCTCCTTTTGGGAGTGCTACCTGCATCCAGGTTAATGGAATGAAGACATCCATTAGCAGCTAATGCTGGACTTGATGCTTTTAGCAGCAGATCAGTCTGAGCTCAGAGCCTGCAAACATCTGCCTTTCTGTTTGAGGAGGAATTAATGCTGTATAATTACAGAAGGGCAAAGATCCAAAGAGAAAAAGAAGGAAAATATTACTATAATGAAATGTCTGATGCTCTGTGATGCATTTCCTTTTACATAAGCAAGAATATTTTTAAGCTCAGTTTCATGTCTCAGTTTTTCTGATGTTCAGCAAATTGCAATAACACAAAAAGGTTAATTGCAGACCTCAAATGAAGGTTGTTTTTACTATTAGAAGAGTAGAAAAGACAAATACATTTTTCTCTGATTGTCTTCTGGCTGATTGCAATAAAACGTAGACGTGGGGTTATTTCTACGTGGACTTCTTCATTTCATTTTATACAGCAAGAGTCAAGTGTACTTCAAATTACCCTTCCAAACACGATGTTTGGCAAGTGGAAACTTTTTAATTGTGGTGGGTCAAGGAAATCTTTCAGAATGGTACATGAATAGAGCTCTGCAATTCATGCTGTGGCTGTCTGATTGAGTTCCTGTCCATTCAAAGTGGTTCATTTTAAGTTGTGAAAGATGAAGAATTTTCATTGGCATCAGTACAGCTTCCAATTAACTGTTCCTGATCCAGCACAGACCAAAGCAATGTGGATCTGATATTTAGGGCTAGATCTCAACGCTGCTGAAATAAAAGTATAATTTTATCCAGATTTTCATATAAGCAATCTGGGTGTGCCTTTCATGAAAGGTGTTCAGTGCCTGATTCATGTGAGAGAAGAGCTTTAGAGAAGCCCTGTCTTTGTTTTGTAGAACTTCATGGGAACTGAAACTGTACAGGTACATTTGCTTTTGAAGAAGAAATAAGTTTGAATTAAAATGTGTGTTACTCAAAAAAGAATGGCAGAACCTCATCCCAATTCTGTTTGAAAGAAAGGTGTGTGTTTAAAGTAGTTAAAACTTCTGATTGGAGATCTTTAAAACAAATTCTCACATTTTCTCAAACACTACATAAAATTGCCACTGGATTTCTTTTCTTTACAGCAGACGTAACTAAATTCTAGAAGGAAACTTACCCTTTTTATATTACCTGGACGTTACAAGAAAGATGAAATTATACAGAATAAGTTTTCCTGCAAAGATTTAAGGATAAGTGTTAACTGCTGCTACTTTCTTTCCTTAGTGAGAAGTTTTTAAAGTGTGTTAATTGTGCAAAGGATAATGGTGGTTTTTAATTCCCTGGGGCAGATTTGCACCCTGCACTGGGAACTGACCTTGTGCAAGAATATCAGAATCCCGGGTCTGAGGACACCACCTTTACTACAGTGAAAGGAATGAGAAATAAGTTGTGTTTGTCCTTGAATTGAGGTGAAATTATTCCTTTCTGCACGTGGGATAAGTTTAGCAGAGCCACCACTGGCAGTTGTTGCATGTACACATTAAATATTTCCTAAAACTGCTAAAGTATTAGGAAAAGAAAAAGGATCTACAAGTGCCTGATTCTTTCCATGGAGACTTATGGAAGGCAAGGATGTGTTTCTCATATATTTTGGTGTAGAATTCATGCTTCTGTCTGGAGAAAACATCTGGTTCAGTTAGTTATGGCAGGTGGTAAGGTTATTATATATTTTATAGTAATTATTAAAACTTATATGTTTTACCAGACACAGTGGGGCCAGTGCTGCTGCCCAAACTGAGGAGTTACATCCCTAAACCCAACACCCCCTGAGCTCACCCAGCCTTTACCATGGCTCTGCTCTGCTGGCTGCTGCCTCATAGCCAGGTGGATGTTCCACCTGTGTCTGCAAAAAAAGTAATTTCATTGGAAAGTGAACAGTCTCAGTGGCAGTAACCCAGTGGGATTTTAGTATTTATGTAATTTGCAGGAGGGAAAATAAAAAATAATCATTCATTATTTGGAACTGGGATAAAAGGTCTCCTTAATGAGAACTTAGAGGAGTGTTGGTTTCCTCCATTGCATTTACTTTTCCTGCATAAATCTTCTATGGCTCAGCCACTGCTGAAAATGAGGATGTCTGCCTGTCTGCCACTTGTATTTTGAATTAATACAAAAAATTCATTGCTTTCTTCTCCTCATTTTCACTTCACAAGAGAAAGGGGTTTTTTTGTGGGTTTTTTTTTACCAATTTAATGCCAGCACAATGTCTCTGTAGACAGCTCCAGTGTCCTTCACTTTAACAGCAGAACACAGCCTTGAACGGAGTGTTGCCCCTCAGCAAAGCCTGACAAGTGTCGGACTGAAGTGGACATTTTCTCTCACTGCAGAAATTTTCTGTTGTGCCCATCTCTAGTTTAAAACTGTAAACACTCCTTGGTTAGCCACGACCTTGCCTGGATGACTCTTTCCTACAGCAAACAGTGAATATGAGGCATGGTAGAAATGAAGGCATTTAAAGGCTCCAGCAGTAGCTGCTGCGGAGGCAGTGGAAGGAGAAAGCCCTGACTCAGAGCCACGGAAATATGAGGAGATTCACACCATCCTGCTCTCCCAGTGATGTAAAGCTTCCTCCTTACACATCATCAGATCTAATTCCAGCTGTCAAGGGAAAATGTGTTCTGTGGTAGCAGTGGAGCAGTTTGGGAGTGATGCATGGGCTCAGTGTTGAGCTTTCTTAGCCTTTTCTGGGGTAATATGGGTTTCTTAATTTGATGTGATCTCTGCTATAAAATATATTTCGTTTTCTCCCTTGGATGGGAAAGATATTTGAAAAGAAAAGGCCCAAGTAGCTGGACTTTAGTGGGTCTGTCACTGAGTTCATCAGACTCTGGATTCATCAAACTTTAGGAAAGCTAAAAATACTAAGAATAGCCTTCTAAAACTGGCAAATCTGGAGTTATTAATCAATAATGAGAGGAAGAAAATACTTATTATCCAAAAACAGTGAAAATATGCATAGACTAGGCTTTAAGAAAGAGATCTGTGTTAACTGAGAATAAGAAAAATAGCCAATGGAGTGTTTATTTTAAGCATGGTAATGAACAGAAAAGTAACTATAAAAATGACAGCTTAGTGAGGGCATTGATTCCCTCTCCATGACCTTCATACCAGATCTATAGGATTTACAAGTTAAGAATTTTTTGACAGTTGTACAAACTGAAATATTCATCTGAAAGTCAAGGTATTTCATATTTGGATTGATGGGACAAAGTGAAAAGTGATTTGTGTCAGTTTTCCAGTTTGCTGCAGCAGAATAGGCTGATTTTTTTTTTTTCTTTATTATATCCACAAGGTTAGAAAAGACTATAAAGCCTAAGTTTTTGTAGTCACTGAAAATGAAAGTCATAACTATAGAGTGTAACAGCCAGGTAGATGAGACCAGTTTTAATTCCCTTACAGAGCAAAATACAAACCAAATGTGCAATCGAACCAACCAGATCAAGTTAATTTGTGAATAAATCTGCTAAGATATTGTATTTTTTGGGTTTTTGTTTTTTTCCTTATGGGTATGGGAGATGATGAATAAAACCCTTCAACAACAACCAAAAAAAAGGTCAGAAGATTCAAGTGTTAAGAGATTTGAAGACTCAATTCTGAAAGATTTTGATCCCTGCTTCTGCAGGAGGTCTGAAGCCTGCAAGTCCCCAGCTGCATTGCCATCATTGTCAAATCAGTAAAGCTTTTTACCTCTGTCTCATTCCAGACATTTTTACCACCTTGCATATTATAAACACTTCTTTTTTTGTTCACTGAAACCTTAGATTATAAACAACAATGCTCAGCACTTTTAGTTCAGAGCAAATTGTTGGGGGAGAAAGATTCAGAACAGTTTTAATCATATTGTCAAACCCAGAATAAGCTAATGTATCAAGCTGAGAGTTTTTTCCAGTTTTATGACATAATTACTTGTGTATTAGGCCCACAATGAAAAAAAAAAATAGCTCTGTAAGAGCAATGTTTTTAAAACTTTATTAGTAGTGTTTGCCTTAAGATAAAATGAGTAATTACCAGCCCATTAAATACTGACAGGTAACCAGTTACAGGAAAGACGTTGTCAAGTTATTTCCACCTAAGTAAAATCAATCTTTCACTGTTATGCTTAATTAAGGTAATTCCAGCTTGGCTCTGATGTAAAACTCAGTTGGAGTTCAGGCAAAATAACCCTTGAAAAGATGGAACACTGCTGTACTGTGCAGCATTCTGCAGCTAAAGGGTTAATAGTTTATGGCCATTCATAATGAGATGGAAGGCATCAGACACCAAACGGTTCTGAAATTCCCACTTTATTTGGGCCCTAGGTGTGAGCTGGATTTTTAGATCTGCTTGCAGCAGTAGATTGATGTCTGAGGGCTTCCAGTTTCTAAACTTGTCAAAATCTGCTTGGAAAAATCTGAAATTGTGAGTAAGTTTCTTTGATTCTGAAGGAACTGGAGACTGGGAGTGAGCTGCCACTAACAGGTGACACAACATCAGTGTGTCACTTCAGTCCAGCCTTGCTGGAGTGGTCACTGAGAGCCCTTCCAGCTTCCAAACTGCTGGAAATGTCATTTTGTGGTGTAAATAACAAGACTCCAGAATTCCTTGTGAGTGCCTTAAAGTCTAACTTTCAGCACCTGCCACAACTGTAAACGATTTAGAAATGAAGCTGAATTAATTAATAGCTAAGTTACTGTAGGTATGAAGATACAGCCTCTGTCTCTTCCACTGGAATTTTATGCTTTAGTTCTTGCCCTGAGTTTGTCCCATCTTTGAGGTGTCTTAAAATAATAAACAAGTAAACACCATCTCATTTTTAAGGAGAAAATTAATACTGTTATTATAAAATTACTTTAAAACCTAGTGCTGTGATTTTTATGTGGCTCAACTGGTGCCCGCACTTATGTGGGAGGATCAGGGAATTAATTTGATTAATTGGATGGAGGGATTATTTCCTGCAATGCCTGGGGAACTGGTTGAACCCTACCCAGCCTGCAAGGTGCAGTCAGCAGAGGAGTCTGCCAGGGAATTGTGGCACAGGAGTTGAATCAGATTTGGGGTTTATTTAAGGATTTCCATGCATATTGGAGTATTCTGGATTAAAAGCAGAGTTACCCACTGGATCTGCAGAGATTTCACAACATGGAATACGCAGAAGAGCTGCATGTGCAATCTCAAAGATGGTTTTTTTCCTCGTGGGAAAAAAGTAGTTACACTGGACTTGGGAGTGTAGTGAAAGACTCAGTGAATAGAGAAATGCAGTTATCACCACCAGCATTGTTTGTGGGACACCAAATCACTATCACACGCTCAAAAGTTTTGTGCAAGATTATCCTTTTTTACTAATATAGGCTCAGTGATCCTCTTCCACAGTATATGAGGTGTACAGCAAAAAGCATTTAAATATATTGGGGTTTGGCAGGCAGTTTGACTCTGCCAAGAGTTTCCAATCAGTGTGTTATTATATTACTGCCTTACAGGTTAGTTAATGTAATTATCATAATGCATAGCCCATGATCTTCACAGCAGCTAATCAACAGTTTTGGGTTTCTATTCAAAAAGCATTTTTAACATATTTTGTCTTTGCTTCTCCCCCACCCCTGGTGATTCTGATGTGTTTTTTTGTTGCAGCACCTCTTTAAGTAGAAGCCTTTATCCTGTTATTTCCACAGCACCACCTTCAGCAGATGCAGCAGGTCTTCTGTGATGTAAAATACATCACTGCAAGGAAGCTTTCTCTTCAAAATAATTACGTTCCTGTATAATTGTTTATTTTCAGAGACTGCTCCATATTGTGTCTGCTCGCCCCCAATCTAATTTTATTTTGATGGACTGGAGTATCAGCCGTGCTGTTCTCAAGCCTGAAGTTAATGTATTCATTAGTTATAATTGCTTCCAACGTGTCCTCACCAATCTTAGTCTTCTGCTTACTTAATGATTCTGATTGGATGTTCAACACTTTTATCTGGGTTAATTTACTATTCATAGTACAATGATGGATTATTCATTTTGTTACCCAGATTACAACTGTAAATGGAGTTATACATCATCAATGAGAGCACCACAGAATCATTTAGCTAAAAAATGCCTCCTAGTTATCTTGAAGCAGCGAAGATAGTCACATAAAAACTTTTGTGGCTGACAGAGCTTCCTGCCCAAAGATGGCTGAATTCATTAGCCTGCTATGAATTGCCATAAAATTCTGTAAATGCTACTTTTAAGCACTGTTTTATGTCCCTAAGAGTGTGTGTGTGAATTATCTTGAGGGAAACTTAATAAAACATAAACCAAAATCAACGGTAGAACAGAGTTTGTGCAGGGCAGTGGATTGGAGCTTAGAACTCTCGAGCTCTATTCAATACTTTGGTGGATTTAGGGAGGTGAAAAAAGGAGGTTTTATAAATTTAGGGAGGTTTTATAAAGCCTTTAGGTTGGAGCCACAGAAGGAAAAGTGGCCCCAGTCTCATGTCTCTTGTATTAATGTAACAACAGGGCTGGTAACAGAACTAGTGAAGAAATACATTTACCTTATTCTGGACTAGCCTGTGACTCCCCAGGGCTATTTTGGAAAGATAAATTTTCACTGAGTCCAAACGAAATGAACAGTGTCTGTTGATTGGATATTTAGATACACCAAAAGACAAACTTTAAATACACAGAATGCACAAACTTCCAACAGGACTTCAGTAGTCACATCTTACTTTCATCCCTGGTCTCATGTTCTAAAAACATGGGAAAATCAGACCTCATTCCCACAGACCATTAAAGATTTCTGGTTCTCTGTGAGCTCGTTTTGCATCTTAATTTTAAACATAAAGAGTATTTAAGGAAGGCAATAGCTCTACTACGCATATGTGTGGCTCTCAGCTTGTTGGGGTGTTGCTTGAGATATATATGTTATAAATGTATGAAATAACAATACTGACTAATCATGGAAATTTGGAAAATATCTCACAGGAAAAGCATATTCTGTCATTAAAGAATTCTTGCCTCTCTGCTCATGTAATACTTCAGTCATTTTGGCTGAAAGAATATGGGGAAATTGGAGTTACTAAAGGTGAAGTTACAGAAGCAGAAACTTTTCAAAATCAGGAAATCAGCACTAATGTAGAAAAGATCTCCCTGTGCCAGTCAATATTTCTTGGGTTCAAACTCTTGAACATGAAATATTGATTATAAGCATTTCCCCTAAAAACAAGGCCTAGAAAATGGAAGAATTCAGCATTTACATACCAGGATCCAAATTCAAAGATTGTGACACAATGGAGCTCTAAGGAAAGTTATCTTTTAATTAATAATTCTGAATAAAAGGTTATATTTTACATCTCGGTGGCTCATTGTACCACCATTCTCTTCCAAAAAAAACTCAACTGTATCAAGTCTTCCAAATAATTCTTAAATTCTAGCAGGAAAACACTACTCTGAAAATTAATATTTTCATTTAATGAGTACCAAACCCTTTCCCAGCTGTTGTGTACATAGGCAGGAGGTTACTTGGATTCCCTTCTTCTGTAAATATCTGAGCATGTGCACACCCCTTGTAGAACAGGGGCATTTCCTCCTACTGATGGAGAAGACCAAACCAAATGATCCCTGTAGTTTCTCTGCTCCTCAGCCCTGTGACAGGATGAACTAAAAATTGATAAAAACATCACAGAGGGATTGAGAATTTCAAAAGCTTTTCCAAGGACACATAAGTTTAACACTGAAGAGATGTTCTAAAAATTCAGAAATGCCCTCATTAACCCCTAATTTTTAGTGTCCCTTTTCATTCTTGCAAGAGTTTATGGATTTAATTCGTTTTCTTCCAAGATGTATTTCTTTAATTAAAATAGTCGTCCTCTTGGGTGGCATCTCCAGCTGAGCCTCCCTCAGAACCAGGGCTGTTGTCTGCTTGGTGTTTGAGGTTTTGTAGCATTCTGGGACCATTTCTGTGCTTTTGCAAGAGAGTCAGGAGGGGAAAAAAATGCATTAATGAAACCTTTCATTGCTACACTTCCTATTAATGCTGTGGTTTTACTTGACAGGGTGAGTGGAAACAACTTGATAAATGCATGGAGACAGGAGAGATGGCAATGGGGCAAAGCAGCAGCAGAGCTGAGGAAGTCCCAGAATTTAAAGGTGTTTTCCCCTGAGCTGATAAAAGGTCTCACCTTCTTTAGCAAAAAAAAAAATAAAGAGATGGGGTTTTTAATTGAGTTTCAAGCTTGTGGGTTCTGATTCTCTTCTTGTGATGTAAATTTGGAATAAATTGAAGGTATAGCACCGTGGTAGTCACAAATAAAGTAGAGGTGATGGCTGCATCATTGTGCCACGTTGGCACTGTGCTCTCTCAGAATCCAGTGGTCAAATGTGGTTCTCACTGAGAACTCTGAATCAGCACAATTCAAAAAAATTCAGGAGTCAGAAGAATTAGGCAGTAATGGGCAGCAAGAATAGTCTAAAATGCCTCTTCCCACTTCTGAAGTCTGTTTTGAAAGAGAATGTGAAAAAATTCTCAGAAAAAAACAAACTATAGTGAGCTAGAATTTTATCAAAATCAAAGCAGAATATAAAACTGGGGGGGAAGTCAGAAATAAAATGTAAAAAAATCAATTCAGAAGTGAATTGAGGAAAACTAAACGGGCTTGATGCCAGTAGTCATTAGCCTGAAAGACAGAACCTGTCAAAATAAAGTGAGTGTTGTGCAAGAGAAATCAGAGCAGCATGAGGAGACTTTGGGGTTTTTCAGACCTAAATGAATTTATGGTAAATGATGGACAAATTTACCTTTAATTGCCTTTTTTTTTAGTTCTCCAAGTGCTATTTTAAACTGAGAGATGCTGAATTTCTGGATTTTGTGGTATTCCTCTCAGTTACTAGGAATCTGAAAACAAAAAGGGATCAGAATTCTTGGAGTGGTGGCAAAGGCAGGACCACGTCTGGGGATGTTTTCCCTGGTGCTCTGCCAGGTGCTGCAGGTTTCTGGTTTTCCTCTTCAGCCCCCAGCTTGGGACTGCTGGGGTTTGGTTGAGAAAGAAGCTGGAAACACACATTTAAAAGTGACTCAGAGGGACCATAGTTTCACAAGGATGTAAAGGGTTTCAAGCCAGGTGGATTTGGGGATTTTGATCCTTTGCAAAAACGTGCCTGAAAAGCACAAAAACACAAGAGTCTTCACTGTTATCAACATCTGTTTCTTTTCATTCAGAGATAGATCCTTTTTTTCTGAGCTACAGAAGCATTTAGGAATTGTCTCCCAGACATCTTCCCTGTGAGTTCCTGTGTTTATTTGTAATTCTGAGGGTTTGACTGTCTGGTGCCAAGCACAATTTTACTCGAATATGTGAATTACAGATATGTTTATGGATTTTCAGGATGAGAGCACCAGATAAGTAGAATTGTATTAACACAGCAGCTACTTCTCTACCTTTTAGTAATCTGCGATCTGAAAGAGAAACACTCCTACTCTGCTCAGGCTCAGAACATCTCATAAGAAGTTTAAAACTCAATTACTAGGGTTTGGCGACCTTACAAAAAGGAAACAGCACCTGATTAACTGATGAGGAAATAAACAGCGGCACCGTAACGTGACCTTTAAAGAGCGGCTCACGAAAATCTTTTGAAACATTTCCACTCAAAGGATATGTCAGGACTACACTTTCTGCGGCTGTTCTCTTCATTCTGCGCTGCTGCTTCTCTGACACTGTGGCATTTGGGGCTTGTGCCGTGCATTCCCTGCAACTCTGATGTTTCATGGTCCCTGTGTCCAAACTGAAATGAAATTGCAATTACTGGGGTACTGCCACTCTAAGGGAGATTGTGGGATCCTTGGTTTTTTTACATGAAGTTTTATTGATGTGGTTATTTGCCTCATGAAATATGCAATGTTCCCTTCAGTTCTTAATTTGCTCTGTGAAATAATTTATTAAGTGTAAGTGGTCACATTAATGGATGTGTCAAAGAAGGGCCACGGTCAGACCCTGATGTAGGAAGTCTTTCCGTGACGGCAGGGAGAAGGAATTCTGCTGACCAGAGATATTCTAGAATACGTGGTTTTATTGCAAGGGTCGTGGGTAAAGAGGGTCTTGCCTTCAGCCACCAGCCTCGGCTGAAGGGAAGTCCCAGACAGAACGAGGGAAAGAGCAAGGAGGTAATAGTTATGAGAGAAGGGAAGCGGGGGAGCAAGGCGGCAACGGTCAGAGAGCAGAGAATAGGGAGAGCAGGTAAGAGCCAGTAAGAGAGTGGAGCATAGAGAGGAGGTAAGAGAGCAGGGGTAAGAGAGACAGAGAGATTAGAGCAGAGGAAAGAGCAGAAGTAAGAGCGCAGAGGTAAGAGAGCGAGATTAGAGCAGAAGTAAGAGAGCAGAGGTAAGAGAGCGAGATCCTTGTTACAATGCATTATATCTTCTTTTGTGATGAATATTCTAATTTACAGTGACCAACCAATACAAGACACAAAATCCTATAGAATCTACATATAGCCTATAAGAACTACTACATTACCATACTGTGTTATATTTTAAACTCTAAAAACTACTCTTTAGACTTTTCTGTTTTGCTACATCGACCTTTGGATCCCTTAGCCAGCAGAAAGGTATTGTTTAATCAAGAGGGATTCTTCTTCAGCTGGCTAGGCTATTGTTTTCAGGTTATATAGTAACTAAGACTCAGTATCCTACAGCTCAAAGTAAGCTTCCATTTCTATTTCGATTATAGGTTTCATATTTTCAGAATCTTTTGCTAAACAATCATATTTATAAGGTTTCCCTGATTCATCTTCCCCAACACCCTGAAGTTCTGATCAATTTTCAGATCACATCTTTCCCTATTATCTTCTTAATTACAAAAATGATATTATGAATTTATGGTGAAGTTCAGCCGCAGTTCTTAAATACAGGTGTGCAGAAGAAAGCTGAGAATCACTTTGAATTCTTGTATTCTAAAGGGCTGGAATGCGGATCCATGAATGTAATCTAAGTAGAAGTACTAGAAAAAAAATTGGGATAATTTTTTATTTACTATTGGGCAAGTTGCTAATCATTAAATCTGGCTTCTTAGGTAGGGCATGGGAGAACTTTAAAATGGAAGTTGTTGTCATATAAATGTGGCTTATCAGAATTCAAATGTGATTTATAACCAGTTCCACGTCAAGTAAGAATTTTCTCACTTTTTAAACTTTCAGCTATGAAGTAAACAAAGCGATTTTGTCCGTTAACAGTAAATTAATTTCCCCATTTTAATTGGATAATTTGCAAGTTTTTTTTCTATATTAAAAAGAGAAAAAATACAGATCCCCCAGATTTTTTGAACACACTATTAGAAACTTGCAATTTTCTTGTAACTTTTATATTAAAGGCAGTTGAACCCTGTAGAACCTATTTTCCACAGCACTGTTGTAGTTAGGAATCAATGTTAGCATTTGCTCTGGGTCACTCCAGCCCTCCATTCCTCTGCTCCTGGGCTGTTTCTCTGAAGGGATGCTGACAGTCAATACTTTCCTATCAGAACTCCAGAAGCACCCAAAACTTCAGGAATAATTTAAAGCCTGCAAAGGTGCAGCCACCTGTGTTCCCTTTCCTTCTCTTTGTTCACATAGAAACAGGCGACTCAAAAGAACATGACCCAGATCTGCAACGGAGACAGGTCCTTCCCTGAATTTGCATTTGAGAATAAAATTTTTGTAGGTGAAATTTAATTCAATTAAACTTGGAAAGGTGGCTACTATCTCACAGATTCTTTTTCTCAAATCAATTTTTTTTTTTCATGCTGGAAAAGGATCCAACAGCTCCTTATCTCCCTGGATGTTGCTTTTTCTTCTCCCCCAGAAAAAAAAAATCCTTATGTGGCCAGTACAAAGAGAATTGTTTATGCTTTTCTGAGTGAATGCCAAGAAGAAAAGAACCAGAAAACAAAGACTAAACCCTTCTTGAATTTGTTACTTTAATTTTCTGACAGTCTGTCACACTGAAGCAGAAAAATCTTAAAAATTCAGTTTATATATTTCCTTTAAAACTATTTGGGAAGCTGAGTGTGCACCAGCCTTTGAAGAGACTATAATCTAGGTTGAAAGCATAAGAGGAGGCATATTAGAAACTTTTTTTCTTCCTTTTGTTTTCTCTTCAAAATTGAATGGGACAAATCATCACAGTTCTGTTCTCTCAAAAGCCATTGAACATCTGCCACCAGCTAAGGATTGTCAGCCTTTTCTGCCTCTGTCTGCAGAACTGGGGCACAGTAATCACTGCTCTTGCCTGACAGTTGCTGCTCACGAGAGGATGTGAACTCAGGTTCCTCCTGTCTCTTTTGTCCCTCCTATCATCCACCCATCCTAACTTCATTCTTACTGTCTTTCGTAGATCCTACTTTTATCAAGGCTTTTTTTACTGTTTTGAAAAAAAAAAAAAAAAAAAAAGAAAAAGAAAAAAAAAGGTAGAATTTTTTTAAAGAAGTTTCTTCCAGTGTTGCCTTCATTTTTGGGTCTTTTGCTGTCACATGGAAATCAGTTTTTATGCCGTCAGCAGTTGCTCGTCTATGTCAGGTTTCAAGACTTCAGTCAGATTTCAAAACTTCTGATCTGTTTATTGATTACAACTAAAGGAGATGAACAGGTGTCCTAAAAACAAGTACAAACCCAGGCTTTCATTTTGGCTGAGTAACACACAATTATTCACCATCCCCTGAGCCTGCCTGTAGCTCCAACTGTGTTTTATATATAATGTCAGAGATGTGTGTGTTGGTTTGTGTAGTGTTTGTGGTACAGACATGGACCACACCATTGTTATCCTGCATCAAGTGTTAGAAACAGGCAGTCAAATAATAAAAATATCCATGGCAAAATTATGCAAAGTAGATGTTGGAAGTGTAATGAGTTATTCAGCCAAGCAGCCACTGCTTCATCAGGTTCTCAGCACCCCAAGACACCATGGCTAAAGAACTTTGCAAAAAAGGGAAACCTGATGGGATCCCCAAAAATCCCCCTTGGAAATGTTGCTCCTTTGCAATAAAGCAAATAATTTAGATATCTAGAGCATACCTGCTCCAGATATGAGGCACAAATATTGAAGTTCTCTGCTACTTCTGTGTTTAATCAAAACACGTTAATTTAAAATATATGCATTTCAATCCCAGTCATTTCATATTGTATATATATGTCCTGGTAAAATAAATATAGGTCTAGTATTGTTTAATAAAAGAATAACAAAATGATTCCTGACATAATCACCTTTAAGCTTATCCCTGACCTCATATATTTTAATTATGTATAAGAGCTGGAAGATCGCCTGTGCAACAAGGAGCCCTTCATTACCTGTAATTCCTATTTTATAACTTTTTTGTTTGATCTGTTCCAGGATTCATTCCGAAGAAATTCAACAGAATAAATTATCATTCTCCCCAACCATTTGACTGTAGCTTTGAATATATAATGTATCCACCCATGTATATTATTTATGAAAGATTGATTATTCTTTCATCTCAATATCCCTTTTATGTCAAGAGAATTTCAGGTTTAACACTTTCCTTCCCAGACGTGAGGAGCTGCTGCCCAAACGTGCTGCTGCATCCCACATGGGCACATCAAAGGCTGCTGAAAGCTCATCTGGGTACGTCAGCAGGAGCTGCAGTTACACTTCTGACTCACAGGCTGCTAAAGATAACTCAGGGGATGGGAAGGGGAAGAGGTGAATGGACTTTGTTATCTTCCGTGCCCTGCATGATGAAACATGCTCTTTTAAAGCCGGCTCAACATGGAATTTCAAATTAAAGTTTTGGCTCTGATTTAGTGCTTTGCTGCACCAGTTTTTGACCAGTGACTGGAGTAGTAATGTGCTAAAACTGAAAAAAAAAAAAAAAAAAAACCAGGAAAATGAGTATAAGCATGAACTGCAGGTGTATAGTTGGAAGCCATTTGTGTTTCAGTGGATTCGCTGTGTTTGTGTTAAGTGGGATGAAAATAAATAAAACAGTGTGTTTGTGTTGGGAAAAGGCTGAGTTTGCTTTTACCTGCAGGTTTTGGTAAACCTGGGAGTTTTGTGTTTCTCAAGGGCAGAGGGCTCCACCACCACTCCCCCTGCACTGCTGCCAGTGACAAATCCCACAGCACACAGGGGAAGATCTCCTCATCAAAATTGCTCTTGATGGAAAGCTAAAAGTCTGCTGCAGGTTTTGGCTAAAAATGAATCAAAGTTTCACCTAAAAACTTAGTTTTGCGTTTTATGATAAAAATACGTTGTCAGGTTGTCCAATAAGGTTATCTTTTGAAATGTGTTGCCTAAGCAATGAGTAGAAATTATTCAGTCATCACCCTGTCAAGGACCGCATGATTCCCACTGGCATTTGGGAAGATGTGCAAACCAAGGCCCTAATTCTGTAAAGATTTCACATTCTCCAGTTCATGCACAAAAACAGCAGCAACTTCCATGGGACTGCAGTGGATACAGAGTGCGTTTGCTGGCTGCTTTCCTGCAAGATGCTGCAGGAAAATTCACCCCCATAAAAGCCCCCTGGATGTTTTAACTCTTGTTGGTTCTAAGAGCCAAATCCTTATCAATGAAAAGATAAGGCTGTGCAGTTTGGGAGTCTGAGTGCTCCCCAGCAGCTCAAAGGAGCAGCTTTGCTTTCCAAACCTACTTATTATTTGTTGGTTGGAAACTGTTCCTCAGTTTATTCCTCTTTAAAACTGCTCTCAACCTCTCCTGCACAAAACCAGAGACCAAAACCTGCCGGGAGCATTGGTTGGTCACTGTTCTTCTGCAGAAATAATTTTAAAACATCAGGAATATGATTAACTTATTAATAATTATTACTACACTGCAAGGGTGTGCATTCACCTTTCACAGCTGAATTGCACCAGATTATGTATAACACTGGGGAATTTTTTGTCCACCAGTAAGATTGAGTTGGATCTAATTTAATATGGCTCTGGTAACAAAAAAAAGTTTAAAATCCTTTTTATTTTTGATATTTTGTCTCCCTTTGTTTCTTTATTCCACCAGTCTAGAATGCTTCGCCCCATTTGTGTGTCCATTCATCTAATTACATTTGTTTGGCTTTTTATTTGGTTTCTGCTGGGTTGTCTCTGAGGGGGTGCAGGGTGAGGGGCAAAGGTGAAGCAATAATTTAGGGGAGGGGGGTTTCAGGCTTTTGTCCCATTGAAATTCTTATCTCCTTTTCCAAGAACAAGAAAATTCCTTTCTTTCTCTCTCTGCAATGTAGTTCTGAGTTTATTTGAAGAAATTTTGTCACAGTGGGAACTGAAGGAAGGCACCGGGCTCCCTTCATCAGTAGTGCCTCTGTGTGACTTAATGTGAGTCACCGCAGTCACACTCTGCCCAAGCGGCTCGTGGCTGGAGGCTGTTTCTGCTCCATCACGGGGAGATTCTGAGTCTCAGTGTTTGACAGTGCTGGCCGGGGATCTTGTCTTCAGCCAGCAGCTGATGCTCAGACGTGGCTTTGCTTGGCTGTGCTGCTCCCATCTGTTACCATGGCACTGCTCCTGCCCAAGGTGAAATGCCAGCTCTAATAGGGCAGAAGTGCCAAGGAAAGATTAGTTTGGATAGGAGGACTCAGTTCTGCTGTAAGAGCCCTGTCTTGTGCAGGAATTCCCCCCTCCAGAGCTGTGTCATGCGGAGCTGGGCTTTTTTCCATTTGCTGTTGCTCGTTTCCCTCTGAGTTACCTTCTCCTCCTGAAGGCTGCTCTGCCCAGCTCTCCAAAGTCAGGGCTGGCCCCAGGCTCAGCCTCCATCAGCACCCCCAGCTGAACAGCAGGCTGGGCCTCATTTGGCTCCAGTGAATGATTTCCTGAGTTTTAAGAACTATCCAAGAATTCTGTGGCTGGTGATGATATCCCATCCTGTTAGTTCTTTGTATTTCTCTCGCTGCACAATCGTTGTCCTTTTTCTTAAATAAACACTGCACTACTGAGCAGTTAGTGACTCAAAGAGTAATTTTGTAAGCACCTCTGTAAGTAAAGGGCTTTCTTTCTGTATTTCTAGTTAAATTGATGTCATTGTTCTAAAGTCCTCAAGCCATTTTAATTGATCCTGAAGCTCTTAGGGTTAGAAGGTCCCTTCTTTCCAAGATTTCCATTTTAATAATTTATCCGTTAGTCTTCTATTATACATTTCTTTTTGAACTTATCTTTCAGGGGAAAGGCTGCTAACAATGAGAAATAACGTATTTGCAGCCTCAGGTTCCTTTATCTGCAGGTTGTTTGTTTGTTTGTTTTTGGTTTTTTTGTTTGTTTTTGTTTTTGTTGTTTTTTTTTCCTGCAGTACTTTCTATTCTATCCATCCTTTTGGGGCTGAAGGTTGTCAGCAGGATATTTTAGATAGCCATGCTAAAGTCGTGTACCTGAAGTTTTAAGGTGGATTTTGTCTGTATCAGGATATATTTTGAAGCAGTTGGGAGGTTTTCTGCAGTTGTCATGGCCCTGGTGCAGCCCTCTCTAGTGTTTTATATATGAACATGAAGCTGGAAAATCAGCAAGGTTGGAGTTATTTTATAAAAACGATAGAAGAAAAGATTGGCTGGAGAATTTGCTATAAACAAAGTGAATTGTTCATTGCAGAAGGAAAATGAACTTGCTACAAGGAAGATTAACTGTCTATTAACTGCAGACCAGGAAGGGAGAGCAGACAGTTGCTCAGGATATATTAATTTGCAGTAGCTCAGTATCTCTGCCTCCCACTCAGTTAACGTCACTCTGTCTCTTTATTTTACTCTTCTCCAGAGATTTCTTTTAATTACCTTTTCTTTATTCTCTCAGTTCAAAATTAATGATGGAGCAATTATTAGTTGTAAATCAGAATGCCTGAAGATGAAGAGAGCAGCACTAGAACTCAAAATCTTCATCACTTTCCTACAACATTCCTGGAGGCTTCCAGTTGAGCGAGTTCTTAGTCTCGGGAACATGTTTTTTGCATAGATGTTATTTCTACATCCAGGGATTAGCTAAGGAAACTACAGCAAGGCAAGGATCTAAACTGAGAGGCCAAATCCCAGAGTTCTACTATGGACCTTTCTGGATGTGAAAGCTCCCCTGCCATGACTGCTTGGGAGTATTTGAAGCAGGTATTGGCCCTGAGTTTGGTGGACAATTCTGAGTTTTCTAACCTGTCTCAGGAGCACTGGGAAGGTGAGGCCCAGCTGAAATAAATGGGCAGGATGGAGTTGCTGGTTTTGTCAGACATGGAGGCAGATCTGCAGCTGCTGTGTGGCTTTAATGAAAACTCCTCAGAGTGGGGCACCAAGTGCTCAGAGAAGTCCTGGTGCCCTTCCAGCCAACAGAACAAATGACTTGTGTCATTTGCTGTTGATTTTGATGTAAACTTTGGCATTAAAATGGCATTTATGCTATTTTTTTTTTTAGTGTTTGTCATAATAATTTATTATAATTTAATTAAATATTGGAATTGTTAATTTCAAGAAAGGAAAGAATGGCTCACACAACATCTTCTGAGCACTGCCTGCACGGCAGAGTGTAATAAGTAACAGGTTTTAAACATGTGCAATTCAAATCAGCTTGCAATTTTAAATTATCCATTAAATAGTACCAAAATAGGAGGTTTCAATTAATAGCTCTTGTTCTGTGCACCTCAAATGCTTTCTGTAGAAGTTTTTGTGATTTGGGCAGCTGAAATACCTGGCAAAGAGGGGAAGAAGAATCAGCTGACAAACCAACAGCTGCAGCAGCAAGAAATTATTTTAAAGTGGCACATCCTGCATTTAAAACTGTTCAAAATTCAGGTTACATGCAGAAAAAAAAAATCCAATATATTGCCATTCATGGAGAAATTATAAATTCCAAATGAGTTGGAATATTGTGTTCCAGCCATCTAAATGTAGAGTAGGATGTGTTAATTTGCAGGAATGCTGGAATAGCATTTTCTTTCCCACAGTGATGAAATTGGCAAATTCAACAGTTAATCTAGTTTCAAGGAGGTTTTTTTCCTCCGTGGCAATTGTGAAAATTGCATTTTTATTTATTCTATCCGAATTTAGTTGCTGGTGGTTAACAATTATGTGACAATGTGGTAGCCTTAACAGAAATTTCAGTACATACATTTGGGATGAGAACATTAATATAGTGAAAAATGCCAAAGGAATGTTGTAACATAAATTATTAAGCAATAATAAATGAAAACCAGAATGAATAACTGAAAGCCTTCGGAGTCAAGGTGATGCTTGCAATAAATATTTTCACTGAAATACCTCTCCCTGGGTTGGTAGGATGTGAGAAATCCAGCTCCAATAATAGCGGAGCATTTAGAGTATTGAATATCTGAGGCTGAAATTCTAATAATAAATTGGATTAAAAATCTCTTGGATTTCCAAGCAAAGAGTCCAGAATGGGCCGCACTTGAGCCCCTCTGTACATCTGGTGGGACCTTTCCCAGCAGGGATTTAACACTCTGTCCTAAAATATCTGGAGATCTTTGAAGGCAATTAATTTATTATTATGTGCATTATTGCAGTTTGTTAGGATTTACCTCCCTAAGTCTCTCCTCCAAACTGGTGTGGCGACTAAACTTTAGATTCCAAAGGACTCCCAGAATATTTAGAACAGCCGTGGAAAACCAGCAGACCCAGAGTATCATTTCCTTCTAATGACATTTGTGCTGTATATGTGAATCAAAAAGTCAAACAACGTATTTCGTTTTCATCACAACATGATTTTTTTTTTTTTTTTTTTTTTTTGTGCCTGACATTAATACAGGGTCAAATAAACATCGCAGGGGAAGGAAATAAATCTGAATTTGAAGCCTGAAAGGGCAGTCATATTTCTTGAATGTTCTGAATGTCAGCTTGCTGATAGGAAACGAATACCACGGCAAGGAGCGGGGACATTTGGAGTTGTCTTTTGTATTCACATCCAAGTTTAATTTCTCTGAATCCTTGGTGTTTCCCGTGCAGCAGTATCTTATGGCATTTCTAATGTTTCTCTTAAACTGCAGCAAATGAAAAGCTTTGAAAGGTCAGACCTTCTTTGCCATATCAAATAAAATAAAGCTAAGTTAATAGATGTTATTTAATAAAACAGAAAATGATGTCTCACACAGATGTGTTGTTAAAGATGAACTTCCCTTAGAGTTTTGGTGCCACAGAGTGTCTCATAGATTTTATGTTCTTCTAAAAAAAATATTATATTGAGTGTCCTAATAATAAATACAATGATTTTATTTTTTTTTCATCCTGAGCTCTATTGTGCCCTGTGATTATAATGGGAAGTTATCATTCCGGGACAGACAGATTAATACAATCGTCCTCTGACCTACATGTCCTGGAAAATGAAATCTAATGTCAAAAATAAGAACAGTAAATTAATATTTAATTCAGTAGCAGAGAGTAGGCAGTATTCTCTCACTTAGTAATGTTAGGGTTTTGTGTGATTTTTATTTAGTCTGTATGGTAAGAATAAGTAAAGATGAAGTTCAGTGTAAAATAACCCCAAAAGATTTCGGTTGAGATTTCAGTTTTCTTAAGGATGTCCACATTTATTACTGATAAAAAGCTGAGACTGTCATTCTTCCTTGACAAAATGGGTCATAATCAGCAAATTTAGCTGCTGTTCTCTATAGTTACGTTATAATGGCCTGAATTTTCTATACCTAGGGATGAACTGTGATGAGATTTTATTTTATTATTTTTTCGACTTGTTTCCTTGTTCCTAATATGCTTGGGGCATATTTTCCTGTGTACTGAGTAACAGTTTCCTTTGAAATAATCCTCCTAGACCAAACTATCGTGCTCATGATTATAATTATCTGCTCTGAACAGATGAACTAGAGATGAGTTATCAAGAGGAGAAGTAAGAGGAGCTGTGAGCAGTTCAGGAGTCCCTGTTCTGGCGCCATCCCAGTCTCTCACTGCTCTGGGGTTGGGTGTTAATGAGGCTCTGCTCTTGCCAAGGTTCAAACCTTGTTCAGCTCAGGTTCACTGAGTGACCATTCCAGCCTGGGGGTGTCTCAATGACCGATTCCCAAATTTGCAGATGAATTGGTCCTTTCCAGGTGTCCTGAGGTGACTTTGTGCTGTTTGTATCCGCAGCTGTCTGTTCTGTTTGTGCTGGATATGAAGTCCTACACCTTTCAGACTGGTTCTGAGAGCAAAGGGGGGAAAGAGAAGCGCGGGGTTTGTTTGCAGGAACTGCTCCCACTCCTCCACATTCCGCTCCTGGTCTGAGGCACGGACAGACAGCAGGACAGAGGTCTCCTTTGCTTTCAGTCAGTTTAGCTAGCTGAGGCAGAGAAATTCCCTAGATTGGTTTTTTCCCCCTTTTTTCTTGGAGCTGTTTACACCAGTTTTGGACTGAAAAACCCAGAGAGACATCGGGATCTCACACCTGCAGCCCACCAGGGCCTGGGCCTCGGCATTTTCCAGCACCAGAGGAACTGATGGGAAACTGGGAGAACTGAGCTACATCCCATGACAGGGACTTTCCCAATATTGCCATCTCTCTTCAGGACAGTGAGAGGTTTCATTGTTCCATATTATTCCATTTTTATGCTTGTGGGCACTTCACTTGTTGAATAAACAGGTTTTTTTCCACTTTTCTCTAAGGAGATTTTTTTTCCCGGACCAACTTGGGGAGGGGCCGTTTGGGTTTGCTTCCAAAAGGGACCCCATTCAGAGATTTCCTCCAAAATTTACCCTAAACCAGGACATCAGGAAACCCCATTGCAGTGAGGAGGCTCCTCCTGCCTCAGTTGGGCCTTAGGGGAACAAAGAAAAAGGGGTTGGAGGATGTTAATTTTTAGATTTAGCATAAAGCAATTATTATTTTTTAAAGATGTTTCCTACCTCTGAAAGGTGGAAAATCATATGTTGAACCATCTACTTATGATTTGATTTTTTTCAAGTTTTTTAAAATAAGCTGAAATTCCTATAGGAAGAAATTGCCTTTTAGATTTGTTTTCCTAATTAAACAATCAACACTTTTAATTGTTTTCATTGTTCTGAAAGCAGAGAAACCACCATGGGTGGAAAGAAAATCTTCACAAGCCCTAGTTATGTTTTTAAATAAAGACCTAGATAGGAGGAATTTAGTCTCATCCTCTTTCATTATTGCCTGTGAAATGAGGTGAGAATATATAATCCTCATACTTCTACCAGTGGCTCAGTCAGGACACTGTGCAAGAACCAATTGTTATAGTAATTGAATTTCAGTAAAATTTATGGATCCTCTTCAATAATGTCAAGTTTATTGAAATCTAAAAATAAAGCAACAGAACACTAGTCTGAATTATGACTTAAGAAAGAATTGTAATATATACAACTTGGAGCACCATTATTAATAAAGAAAACAGACTGTACTTCACAGGAAATTAGTTTTCTAACTATTTGTGCTATTGTGAGATGTTACCCCATGTAATCATTTATAAGGAATAGTTTCCAAAATGTATCTTCAACGCATTATCCAAAACATTAAATGAAGATCAGTGGAGATTTCCACAGCACCAAGGTGGCAATGAGCAAGGGAAACTGGAGATAGAACATTAAAACCTTGCTATCACAGTCTTCTGGTGAGGGGCTGGACAGGTCATTGTGCTCAAATACCAGAAATTTGAACACCCAGAAGTACAGCAGGATTTACATATAGATGATGATGATGATGATGATGATGATTATTATTACCTGTTGTGTGTGGATTTGCGGTGCAGGAAGACTGAATCGTGATTTGCACATCGGTGTCCTGTTGAGCCAGAGTCTTTCAGTGGCAGGTCCAGATCACAAGAAACAAAAACCCTTTTGGGAGATGGTTGTCACACTCCTGAAGTCAGTCTCAAGCTGAAGGCTTCATCCAAAATGTCTCATTTGTGAACCACTGGGACTCAAGTTGCCCACGCAGAAACCTCAATGCTCCTCTGTGCTCGTTGTGCCTGGAGGACAAAGAACATCTCCATTAATACAGCAGTGTCACCTAGGATTGGATTGATGGAAATGATTTACAGAGGATTAGGAAATCTTGTTCTGTTTTACCAATAAACAGTGTTACATTATCACATTTCAATAGCTAATTCTATCGCTGGGCCTTTTCTCTCGAAAATTAACATGATTTTCAGAGGGAAAATAATTATGTGTCATTCATAATCCATTAACAAGATAAAAATAAAATTGGGTGCTTATTTTCAGAGGGAGAAGTCTAGAGTATCTACACTTCCCTCATGTGGCATGTTCGTGTAAAGGCTTCTAAGAACCATATTAAAATCTGGTACCTCATATTCCTTTTATTGCAATAGAATTATTTAGGAGCATCAGAATAAGACTTTAAGAAGAGGAGCTTTATTTAAAGACTTTTGCCTGCATTACTGCTGGTGAATACTGAAGGAGCTTAGGTACAGATTTACAAGAAAAGCACATGAACATTGATTATTATTTTTTGCAATACCAGCAAATAAACACTAAAAAGCACAAGCCAAACCACTGAAGTTTGCCCCTCATACAGAGATTTTCCTCAGCACATCTCATAGAGAAAATATCATCAGTCCCATTTTCCAGACCAGAAGCTGAAGCACTGGAAAGGCAAATATTGCTGGTATTTATGTAGGGACAATTTCACCCTGTTGTGAGACCTCACTGTCAGTCTGTTCCCCAGCCAGGCAACTTTTCTGTCCCTGCAGCACAACCTGACACTCCTAATGAGGCAGCACAAGTTGCTGGGAATTTTTGGATAGGGACCACTTAGTTACTTTTGTTTTTCCCATGATTTTGTTTTGCAGCTCCCAAACACTTCAGGATACAAAAGCTTTTTTTACTCCTTTATTTTTTTCTTTTTTTTTGACTCTAAACAGGACAGGCAAACCTAAGGATTTTTCAAATGCATTTGTTGCTTTTAAGTAGCACTTGCCAGAGAGCCATTAGAGCCATGATTAATTCCTTNAAAACAAAAAAAAAAAAAAAAGAAAATCAGCCATGAAAAAGCTGCAAGGCTTTTAAGTATGAATAATTTGCTGATGGTCGAGGAAGGGATTACAGTGCTGAATACACATCTCTATAAATATTAAAAAAGGTTTTTTTAAAGAAAACTATACTTCAGGACATGCTTACAACAGCTAAAAGAGCTGTAGAACTGTGTTTTATTCCCATCCTCTGTCAGCTTTTCAAGAATTTGATGTTTCTGAAAAGCCATCATGCCGAGATACTTAAATCAATCTAACCTACTTTCATTTTAATCTTCAGAAATCAGCCAGACTTTGTTTGGTTTCTGACTTTGTGGTGAAAGGTTCACTCAGGATTGTCGTTCCGTGCTCCATTTCAGCTGAAGCGTTGAACTTGTTTGAGATCTGAGTTCTGCTCCCCCATGGGTTGGGGAGAAGGTCTCCCAGTTTGAGGGTACCATCAAATATTTTGGGTTTCCTCACTCGAAACCTGACCCACTGAAGTTGTTGCAAGCATGATCACTGATGGCAGCAGACTTTGATCCTTCCAGGCTTATTCCGTGCTCTATTTACAGCCAGGTTTTAAATACAGCAGTATGGAAGCAACAATAGGGATTTGGCAGAATTTTCTTGCACAGAGATGGCATCAGTGATAGCAGGGATGCAAGAGCTACAAAGCAGGAGGGGAACAGTCAGCACTGCTGTTTAGATGATAGTGTGTGTCACAAAGCAGAACAAATGTCTGGGTATGGAACGTGGGCAGGTGTTAACTTCCACCACAAAATATCGATTTGCAGCCTGTGCTCTGGGGATATTTTCCTCTAATATTGAAATGCTTTGCTTTCATAGCTTGAGGTGCTGAAACTTTACATCCGTCTCCTTCAAAAGTGTGAGTTATGCCTGAAAAATAATGCGAGACCCTAATGTGTGAATAGTTCTTGGTTTGGACTTTGGCAGAGGCTGTGGATGGTTGTGAGGTGTGGAGCAGAGGCAGGAGAACTTGTCATTATTGCTGGATGGGGCTGTGATTGTGATTTCTGCACACTGAAATAGGTTGTTGTCTCTTGCAGCTAGTTTTGAGGTCTGGTAGGAACATAAACAAATTTTAACTACAGCTCTGTGGCCCAAAGCTGGGTTTGTGATGGCTGCTGTTTCTCAACAATGTGACAAACACTTTTAAAATCATTTACCCGTTTTCCTCACCTGTCTCCCTTGGAAATCAGTTTTCTTTTCAGGCAAAGTTATTGGGAAAAATAGGGTATTTTATCCTACTGCCTCCTACTTTACAGCACCATATGGATCATTAAGGCCTTCAAATGCTGAAAGTAGGGCTCATGAGGAGAGTACGAGTCAACATCCACACTCACCGAATAGACATTACTCCTGGAATATTGTCATCCTGGGGATTAGCTTGTGAAGAACAGAACTTTACAATGAAAGAACTAATAAAGGGCCAGCAATCAACTGCAAGCCAACACAGATGTGCTCACTTGATAAGAGTAGGTCTATTTAAGAGACAAATTCTAATAGTTCATTACAGAGAAGAAAAAAACCGCATTAAAATGACAGTATCTGATGCAGTTTCCCATTCCGCTGCAGCTCCCAAACTGAATAAATCAACGTGATTGCAAACTTCATCTTCTTGTGCCTTACAGACTGTGGCACTCTGGGATCCATCCTGCTGTAAGTGAGATTTGCTGTGAAATTTGTGTTTCTAATGCAGCTGTTGGCACGAGGTTGCCGTGCATATTCCCAGGATCCAGCATCTATTTCTTGGCCGTTTTCATGTTTGTTGCTGGTTTTCCAATATCTCTGATGATGCTGTTTCCTGGGCTTTTCCCAGTACAGGCCGCACAGGTGAGGTCTAACCTGTGTGGAGTGATTTTAGGTTATTTCTTCTCTCTTACTCTTTCAGGGTCTCTGACTTTTGCCGAGTGTTGTGTGTCTCAGCTCGATATAAACCCAGTGCCTGTGTGACCCAGGCAAACACTTTATCTGTGCCAATAACCATCTCTTTAACCAGTTAACCTCCAGGTACATGTAGGAAACTTTCCGATTTTGGGTGTACTCAGTGGCTGGAAGCACATGAACAATGCCCTAATACGATAATACATGATAATAAAATTTAGTAGGGCTTGGATATTGGATTTGGCAATTTTGTTGTTTACATGACATTCAAAAGAACCGAGTCTTGGCTAGTTAAGGCAGAGCACACAGAATAACCTGTTAATTTGGACTGTTTAATAGAAGAAATTCAGTCTCTGAGAGAAAGAGAAAATGTAATTACCGTTGCGTTGCTAAAACCAGACATTGAAGTAAAATCGTGGCAAGCAGGTCAACATTTTCATTTCTTACAATATCAAAAAAATGCAAAATTGTACCTGTTAACCCTACAAATTTCAGTGGGGTTTTAACTACCTTGTCAGTCTGATCTGCAGTGCACTGAATTTAACAAAATTGTTTCATGAATTTTGATGGCCCCTCGATTGAGTTCTACCAGTGCATTGCACAGTCAGTTGGCAAAAATTTGCAGGGACATTTTTCACAGGATGCTGAAAGCTGTGAGTGCTCAGTGCCTGCACCTCTCCCCCTCCCAGAGAACATTCCTGGGTAACTCCTTCCAGCCAACAGAAAAAAAAAACTTTGGCAGGAGCTTTCTGAGGCTTTCAGCTAAAATTACAGGAGTGAAAGACTTTGAATCAATTACTCGCATATATAATTCATGCTCAAAACACAGTTTGATCATTCCATCTCCGCCCTCTGTACACAATCTCAGCACATAGTACGCAGTGCCTTCTGAAAGTGGAAAATTGACTCGATAAACAGATGTACCATCAAGTCTGTTATGAGCCTTCAGTTCTGTGTGTCAAACGTCTTCATCATGATTCCTGACACTTGATAACCCGCAGTTAGGTATTAGCATAATCAGGTATGATTGTATCATAGATCTGTGTACAAATTAGGTTAAATAATTGGTTTGCAATCACATCTAATCATTAAA
This sequence comes from Sinosuthora webbiana, assembly GCA_013397395.1. Lineage (NCBI taxonomy): Eukaryota > Metazoa > Chordata > Aves > Passeriformes > Sylviidae > Sinosuthora > Sinosuthora webbiana. The sequence continues at coordinate 119,381 of VXBN01008281.1, read as the reverse complement.
AACATCATTCTGGAAAAATGCTTTTAACACAGCTCAGGTTACAGTCCTTGCAGCTACCTAATCAATAATGAGGTTTTCCAGCACCTCAAGAAATTCTTTTTCCTGAAAATATGAAGGCCACATGCCTGATGGACTTGCAGTTAATCTATTTTAAGAAACCTTAATCCTTCTGTAAACAGGACAGATTATTTTATTTTATCTGTTCAACCCTAGCATTTTTCTTGATAAAAAATTCACCAAGATAAGGGGGAGCACAGGGGGTCCCCAGTACAGATCAGGCTTCTGGGCTGAGTGACTCCGTGATAGGCATCACTCCTTAAAGCAGCGAGAAATTTTGGGCGTAATTTTTGACTTCCAGATACAGTTGAGGTAATGTCACATTTTTGGAATGTAGTTTGTGATCAGTTTTCATGTTTTCTCCATCTGCATACTCATTTCCTGGCTGCAAAGCTGTGATTTGGGAACATCCCATAAAGCTTTTTTTAAACCCAAATTATGATTCAGGTTGTGGTCTTCTAGCCACGATTTCTCATGATCACTTTTTGTTTGTGTGCTTTGACAGGGTTGGTTGTGCACACACAGAAGTTTTCTGATATGGACATGGGGCTTTCTTTATTTGTTTTTTTTTGCATCAATTTTTTTAATTGGAAAGTGCTTTTTCACAAGCCAAGTAGATTTTTTTTTTAATGGGACTTTTCTGGAGTAATACTATTGTGAGGGGCTTTCATTGTGCAATTAAGACAAACGTTCTGCCACATTTTGTTAATTACTGGAACACTGAAAACACCAAACAAAACAAAACACTCCGTCTTGAAAATAATTGAAGAATCACTTAAGCCAGAGCACCCTGCATTGGAAAATGCAAGGTACAAACAAGCAGGCTGAACATCTGCCATCAGTGTGACAACCTTCCGTAAAAAGTCATGTCAAAGAGAAGATATTTTTGGTGCTGTCTGCCTCCAAATGCATCCTGATTCTGAATGTTACTTTTCAGTAAAAATTAATGAGGTTTGTAATCATGAAATTGTAATAATGAATAATGTGCCATTAAGAGAGGTGGTTTCTGGGATGAGGTGGCTCAGCCACATGGACCCTCCTTTCACATACTTCCAGTTTTCCCCAAAGCTGGTGTCCTAAAACTGGATTCACCCTCCATCATCCAACCTCAAACAAGACTATTTAGCACCTTCACTTCTCTCAGCAAAAGCCAAAACGTGAGGAGGTGTTGCCTCTCCCCACTCCAGCAGTTTTTGTGAAGCCATGAAAAGCTCATGAATGCCAAATTTCGAGCTCCTGAAGCTGACAGTCGTTTCTCACTGCCAGATATTCCTGTTTTCACACCAGAGTGATTATCAAATATACAGGAACCATCCAGTCAGCTTTCCTCACAGGATTGCTGGGAAGATTTTCGCTCCTTTTGCCATCTTTTGTCCATGCAACTCATCATATCGTCTGTGCAGCACTTAATGTTGGATCCATTCACCATCACACAACCCTGGTGAGGCTGGGGAGCAGCACTGAATGCAGTGCAGGGGTAATTAAGGTGTAAAAAAAACCTGCACTGGAACAAAGCTGCAATTCTGAGGTCTCAGACCTGCCACCCCAAACACTGGATCAACCCCCAGAATCTGAGGCTCCACCGCTGAGATTTTAATCATAAAAACTGTTTTAGTTAATTAAAAGCCAGGTCTCTCTCTCAGGTCTCAGACAGAAGGAACAGTGGAAAGGTATTTCTTTGTGAGCAGGCACCCTTTACAAGCTTTTCTCTCTCCTGTTCTGCTTCTGTCCTTTCTCCTCATTAGCTTCATTAGGCGTTGTAATCCCATTATGGAAATGAGTTGGTGATCTGGGAGACATCCTCCCCAAACACCATCTTCTCTGGAGAGCTAGAGAGGGAAAGACATCACCTCAAACCCATTTCCAGCCAATCACAACAGGAATGTGACCAATCAGTGACCAAAGCCACACCATAATTAGGGAATTAGAACTGAAACCACAGTGTTTGGAAAATCCATTTTCAGGCTTTAGGAATAATTCTTCCCTGATGATTCCCACTTTTCAAGGCTTGTTTGGCTGATAACAATGAGAAAATTCACTCTCGTGCTGCATAATGTAGTGCCAAAGTATACAGCACACGCAGAAAACTTCATCTCGGTGCTGAAATCATCTGTCAAATGCCATAACATCTGTCTTACACAGCTGAACAAATTTGCCAATCTTTTAGCAGAATATGATAATGGTGATGAATGCACTGACAAGGTGACACGAGCTCCCACAGCAAGCAATATTTCAGAGAGGGGTTTTCTTTCCAAAACAAAGAAACAGATCACAATCAACCCCGTGGAAAAATTGCTGCACAGAAATTGAGGGAGATTCTGGATGACCCTCTGTCACAGATCCTTCACCGTGCCGTGGCTGATGCTGGGGCAAACAGCCAGCCTGGGAAGATGTGTGTTTCTGTGCCTGCTGTGCACCCACACTGCCCTAATGAGGATTTTATTGGAGACAGGATTACATTGTGGAACTTGAAATCAGGGATTTTATATTCCTCCCGGGCTGAAATAAAGAATGTCCAGATAAAAGCCTTGCTTATTGGAAAGCGCTGATGTTTTAGTTTTCAAGCAAAATAAAAGAGTGCTTCAATCTTACCCAATTTCTTATTGAAAAAAAGAAACCGCATTGTGGCTTTCCCCGTTCAAGCTGTGTGCCAATCCTGTCATGCACATATTTGGCTTCACCAGGCACCAGTCCCTGGTTTGTACAAATGAGGAACAGGTGGAGCATTGTCCCACTGCAGGGCACAATGACCTTCAGTGACAGATCAATTTGGGCAAGTGTAAGGAAAGAGAAAGTGACTTGGTGCCAATGCAAGAGGATCAAAACCTTGTCATGGCCTGAGCTACTTTATTCCACAGATTATTCTGGGGTCCTGCTTAGAATTTGTGCTGCAAAGTAAATAATTCTTTAATAATTGAAGATATTTTCTCTCTGAAAACGAGTAGGGAATAGACTTTAATATGGGAATAAAGTAGAAAGGGATTTTGAAATATCTTGATAGGATTGATTCTCCAGCTGCTTTACTTTGGGATTACTGAGTGGATGAATTTGATTCCAACCCAGAACGTGGGATCTGCTCGTGGTAAGGATCAAAACTTCTCAAATTTAGTTACCATTTCATTAGCATAAAATCTTTAGTAAAAAGGGTAAATCATATCAACAGTTTTATCACAAATGACACTACCTAGACATCTTATTGGAGTAGGTTGATTTATTAAGTTTTCCTGCCAATCCATAATTTTTGTATATGGGAACTACTCATTTGCACATCATTGAAATAAGCAACTGTTAGATAAGAGACAACTTGAGACCCACTTTCATTTGCATTTAGCAAGTCAAGCTGATGTTTTTCACATCATTTATTAAACGAGTTTCAGAAAGATACACACATTTTAATATCCCAGGAAAATACTTGTGATTCATCTTGTCTGTCTGTTCTCACAGGTTCCATAGAAAAATCCTACATGTTGCATTTATAAAAATCCAGCAAAGGACTGGGAGGAGAGCTGTGTAAAATATTTGCATTGTGCCTTCTCTGTGGGCTTGGTGATGTGACACCCTACTTCCTTGAGGTTTTATTACATGCTTGAATTTAATTGCAAAATACTTATCTAAAGGCTTTGTTAAAGGAGCTGCATTTTGAAGCAGAATTTGATGGTTTTGGCTTAAATAAGTTGAAGTTGTAAAGATGATTTCAGTCGCTGCTGTTGTGGAGCCACTGCCTCACTCTCTGCTCACTGCACCAGCCAGAGTCACACTCAGTTCCATGGAATTATGGAGACACTTTAAAAGCTCTAAATTGGCAGGTTCAGACAGTAGTTTTTACACTCTACTTATAACATCACAGATATTTATAGAATAAGCAGCCTAGAAAGGTTATTAATAGTAGTAGGAAAGAAACAGTTCCCCCAGAATAGATGCTGGGTGTAGAAGTGTGTTAGCAAAACCAAGGATTTGGATAAATGTGGAATGTGAGGGGAAAAATCCTGACACTTTAGGTGCTGATGGGTTCTGTGGCACCTATTCAGCCACACAAGTGTGCAAAGGAGTGGAGGCCAGGAAAGTTGATAAAGCTATTTTGGAAAATAGGATCTCAAAATAACCTCCCAATGCAAAACTATGAGTTCTGCAGAGAAAGTTCAGCTCGTGGTGATTTGGAAAGACAGACTGATCTGGTTTGTCACTAGGCTTCTAGACAGTAAAACAAAGGGTTTGGTGATGTTCTGTGTGTTCTTTGATACAAATAAATTGGTAATGAGGCATTTCATTCTTGCTTGGTTGTGACCCAGAGCCTCAGAGAATTTAAAATAATAGAAAAACACTTCATGGTTAACCTGGTAAACTGAGCAATCCTATGACAGAAACTACTTCCAAAGTTTTATCCTTTTTAACTTAAACAGTTAATTCGCATCCATCAAAAGCCTTTCATGAGATAGATTTCATCTCTGAACACCATTTCATGCTTCATTTTGCTACACTGATGGGGATCTTGGGGTACTCATCACTCACTTTTTTCTTTCTTTTCCTTTAAGGAATAGAAATAATAAATCCAGAAGACGCTTTTCTTTCTTCCTCACTCCAGAGACACATTTCTAGGGTCAAATCAAATATTTCAAGAGTGTACAACAGGTGGCTTGTGCTTAGGCTTGTGGACATTGTTCTTGCCCAGTTTGTGATACCCGTGGAGAAACACAGAATTTTGGAGAAGGCTTCAGGGTGGGTTCTCACAGTCCCTCATGCCCCAGCTGGCCTTTGGAAGCCCCAGCAGAGTTAGACAGAAGGCAGGAAAGTCATTTATATGTGTGGAACTCTGGCTTCCCCTGCATGGATTCAGACTGGCTCAGTTCTGACTCCTGTTCTAAGCCAGGCTGGACTTCTGGAGAAAGGTGAAATTCTTGCTTTGGTGATGCTGCAAGTTGGGACGGTGCAGGTGCTTCCTAAGTGATGCCCAATCCCACAAAAAATACACAACTCCTGCATAAATTGTTACTTCTAGAGAGCTAGAGTACTTCAGACCAGACCAAGTTTTGATCATCCTTCCTGTGAGTGCAAACCAGAGGTGATCAAGTGGTAATTAACTTGTTAGTGATTTCTTAATCAAGTTGTCTCTTTGTTAATAATAGGATCATGTTGGGGGATAGCTTTTCCCTCTGGACAGAAGTATCCTCAGCCTGCTCATCCTGAGTCACCTTTCCATTCAGCCTTCCAGGAAAATTATTTCCAATTTTTATCTATTTTTCTAGACATTTCCAAGAACTTCTTGACCTTCTAAAAGCTTTTTCACCTATGAACCACTCTCTGAAGTTTACATCTCCACAAGTCAGGATATATCTGCCAAAATTGTTTGAATCAAAAGCAGCCTAGTCTGTACACAGAATCACCCCAAGTTCTATATTTATAAATCAAGGAAATGAAATATGTGCACTGAGGCAGTAAGGAATGTATCCTCAGTGCAGATCACTTTTTTTATGGTGAATATCTTTGAGTCACTTGTTAATTCTTCTGGTTAACTGGAAGTGACTTTTGTGAACTTTCTCCTTCTGCAAGAGCACTTTCTGAGGAGGAACCACTCCTGAAGATTTTGTAGCCAGGGTCTAAAAAATTCCCTGTGCATAAGGTAAGAAAGAATTTGCTTTATCTGAGATCTGTCGCAGTGTTGGGCACCAGAGTTAATGAGCAACGTGGAGGTGGAAACCAGGGATGTACCACAGGAGAAAAAGGTGCTTTGTTCTTTTGCCTCTTCTCTTTAGAACCCAGCAGCAGGAGAAAACAACCCTGAAGGAAACAGCTTCCCTTCACAGCCACCGCAACTGGGGCTGCTGGAGCATGTAATTACATGGAGGGGGGAAAAGAGCGTGCAGGGAAAGGCTGTCAAAAGCCTCAGGACTCCTAATTCTCTGCCTGTTGTTGGGAAGCAAAGCCCTCTGTGGCAGAACATGTTTGGGTAATTGGAAAAGGGACACCTACTGCTTTCATTAGGCTGACTGTACCTACGTAAAATAAATGTATATTGGCAGTATTTTCCTTGTGCCCACAACGTTCTTCTCTCCAGAGAAAGGGAAAACAAAGGCAACATCTTATAATCCATACAGTGTACTTAAAACTATGGATTTAATAACGGTGTAACTGAGAATGAAAGCAGTGTGTAATGTTCAGAGGATACAGCTGGGCAATGCTGTTTGGAAGTTCCCGAGAGGATAAGTGATGGCAGGGAAAAGGGAAGAAAACCAGCAGTGGGGTAATGTCACCACATCCTGGTGTCTTCATCGTGTTCACCTTTGTTCCAGAAGGGGAGTCAGAGAGAAAACTGTGTCTCATTGTGCTGGCCAAGAATTTGTATATGAATTCCCTTTTCACCAAGTTCCCTGACCTTCAAGCCAACAGAGAAATTAGGAAACAATTCTATTTTGTGTGTTTCAGACACATAACGAGCAATATACTGCACACTCATGACACCAAAGGTGAAACTGAGATGTTTCTGACCTGAGAAAGGAGACAGAACATATAGAGCCCAGTAAAATAAACAGTTTCCTATTCTCTCCTTCAGTGATGCAATTTGACACCCCTGCTAGGTTTTGATGCATTCAGAGAGGGAGGAAAAGAGTCAGAGCTTACATATGCCAGACTTTTCCTTAAAAATAAATCTGCAAAGTCTTGGTAAGCCTGCGTACTATGCAGGAGAATAAACGGACACAAAACATGTTTTACACACTCCTACCAAATACTTTTTTATAAATACTGGATCAATGTTTTCTCAGATCCTCAATCACAGCCTTTCCAAGTCTCTAAAAGGGGTCATAAAATGTTACTCAGCAGAGTCAGCAGCAGCTCTGCTCCTACAGGGCAGAGGAGTGTGAACAGGCTGTAATTACTGGCTTCAAGTGTTCTCAGTAGTCAGGGACCTATTAGCCATCATTAATTGTTGGCAACAGTTCAGGCAGTTGTACAAAGACAGATGAGCTGAGAGGACATTGCAGGGGCCAAAAGTTGAAGAGTCACTCAGAGCAATGGACCTACCTCGTCCAACTTCAAAAATATCCCAAATTCTCCCAAAGATACCACCCGTTGTTTGAGTCAAATCAGCCTTTTCTAAAGGAAAGGTGACAAGGAACTACATGTTGCTTGTTCGTTGAGTTCTCAGTTTGTGTGCTCCCCAGCTGGCCCCAGACCAGGGAGGCTCTTCACTGAGAAGTGGAGGCCCCTGTTCAGTGTCACCAAGTCACACTCAGACAGAACAGACTCAAACAAGTCCCTTGATCCCAAAATTGTCACCCATTGAACCCCTGGCTTCTGAGGACAAGAACACAGGCACTGAACTTTTAGTGTGTGAGGAGTGAAGGACCCTTCAAGCCTCTGCCGTGCAGTGTTACAAGGTCGTTGCCAAGGTTAGTTGCTACCCACTGCACACCTTTTACACCTTTTCTTCCTCACTGCCTGTACCAGCCTTCTCCTAAACAGACAGGATACTCTGTTCCTCCATTTAACTGGCTTAAACTGACAGTGTCAACTCTCAAGGCAGAATTAAGATTAATTGTAAATTTACAGGTAATCCGTAACACAGGAATATAAATGATCGAAGATCCGCCTGCATACATCTTGTTTCTTTATTTATAGCTCCTTAAATACATCATTTATTGGTGTTTTATTGTAGTTTTTAAAAGCTTTTACAGTCATTGGCAGGATTTTCCAAAGACAGGTGCTGGAGTCGCTCCATGATGAACAGAAGCTCCCATTAAGGCCAGTGAGAGCTCAGGATCAATAGCAAAATACAGCCCCGGGGTCTCAGCTGTGCTGGAATAATCACAGTGTCTGGTCCCTGGGGGCTGGAGGGCTGAAGGAGATGAACTGCTCTAAGTAGACAACATTAATACAGCCAGACCTTTATCACACTGGTCAATGTGTGACCTTGGGTCTCACAGTGACAGAAAAAAAATCCTGCCAGTACAAATGTTAGCCAAGATTTTTAACAGCGAACCTGAAAGGCATCAGAGTGCTCGGAATTTCTAAACTGTGTAGCTTCCTAAACTCTTTCCCATTATCCCTTCGATCTCTCTTTCATGTCAACCTGTGATTCAGAAAGTCTTCCTCGTGCTCTCTTTTCTTGCATCAGATATTTTTTGAAGTATTGTGACTACCAAGAATTCTTTTTTTTTTTTTTTTCCCTTTTATTTTTTCTTGGTAAGAAAGGATTTTCTTCCTCTAAGACATCATATCTTGCTTTTTCTTTTATGTCTCAGAGTGGGCATGAACTCAAGAGAGCTTTGCCATTTGCTGCAGTCAGGAGAAGAATTGAGGTACTTGAATGATCTCTTTGGAGGAAGGAGTCTATTAATCTAGATCTTACATGGCTCTTTATATATTTATGAGGCTTTAAAATGGATTATTAATAAAGTCTATTCAGATCTTCGTGTTGTCATCATATTCTCCCTTGCTTCACCAACAATGCCAGCTTTAAGAGATTTTTAGCAGAAATTCCCATCAGGTTCCTTGCATGCCTGGAATGTGATCCCCGTGGAAGTGAATGAAGTTTCTCTAATGCCCTTTTCTAATGTTCCTCATAACTTCCAGCTACTCTGATTCCACCCAAAGAGCTCAGCCATGCTGTCATTGCTAAACCCATCACTCCCCTCTGTGCAAAGACAATCTTTCTATCACATAAAAGTACCTGAGGGACTGGGAGGTTTCAGTCTGAAGGAGAATCATTGCACCTTCCTAAAATTGTGATCTGTGTGATTTTAGTCATCGAATTAATAGTATGTCCTAGTTTATTAAGCCAATCATCAATGTGCTATTCCACATCTTTGAGCAGTTTTGTATCAGTTATTGGTGTACTGTGTTTATTCACACACATATTTTTAAGAGACCCAAATGAGTGCTAACAGCTGTATTTTATCACCAAAAACCTCAATGTCAGTAATCCCTGAGTCAGCTAAAGAAACATCCAGTACACCTGTGCACCTGAGGGCAACAGGAATGTTCCATTCCTGGTACTCTCCCTGGCAACAAACATTTCCCTGGGTCACAGGGAAAGAAGGAAATACCCCATAAGCAAAGGAATTTTCCACTCTCAGGTAGGGTGACAAAAAATTGTGGAGTCCTTCATCACTGGGAAAGAGTCAAGTCATGTCCTCACCCTCATTAACACTGGGAAAGAGTTTAAACAGCTACAAGTGTTTAAAATGGCAAAGGAAGCCCAGATTGTGGATGTTGTCATGGTCTTTATCTACAGCACAGCCTGGGGGCAGCAGGACCACTTGGTCAGGCTTGTTCAGGCACTGAAGGCTCAGCCCAAAAAACCTGATGGTCCTTTCCTGATTAACCCATAGGTCATTGCTCAGGTTTAAAGCTGGTGTACAACATCTTTCTCAGCCTCTTTTCACAAGCAGAGGCCATGGTTTGTCTTAGCCTCCTGTCCCGTTGAGAACAGGGAAATGTGTCACAAACATCTGTGAATTTCTGAAACTCTCATCTGATTTTTATCTGACCTTTTTCCTGAAACATTATCACACAAATATATTTCTTTAGTCAAGCCTCGGTTCTAAATGGATAAAAGGACCAGAGAGAAAATAGGATGTTTCATTTTGGTGCTTGTTTGGGATTTTATATATATAAACCTCTGGTAAATAAACCTCAGAATGAAAAATTGATGCAGGTTTTCTTTTTTTTACCTTTCTCCCCTTATCAGAAATGCACTGAGCCTTATCTCGCTGAATATATTCCCTGATCTTGGCTATTCATTAAAAGTAATAGAACAGCTAAATGACTTTGGGGTGCAGTAACTCCAACATATTTTGTTTAGTTTCTTCAATAAATCATATTGTCAGAGGTTCCTTTATTTTGCTATTGTGTCACTGTAAAAGAATGAACTGTATTTTGAAAATTTCCATCCCTGTTGCTTAAGCTCTGCTCTGCTAAGTTTAATACCCTGACAATTCCAGCCATAATTTACTCCTTGGAACAGGTCATTAAGTACGCATTGCTGCTTTAGACTTCTTCTTTGATCCATTGCCTTTTATAAAATATAGAAACAGCCTAAATAGTCTCCATAGAAAGAATTTTCTCTTAGGTTGGTGTTTAACTATGAATCATAATACATAATTCACTCACCCATCCAGAAACATTTCTTGCACCACGCAGGCACGCCGCTTTCATTCTCCCCAAGCCATATGGCACTTCATCATTTGCCACAGTGGACTGATTCAGAAATAATCAGGTTAATCATATTACCATAGCTAAGTGAGCAGATATGCTGGGAAAGCAGGGAGTGTCTTCTGTGGTACCTGGATAATGCAACTGCTCCGTGGCAGCTCGCCAGGGACTGTCAGAGGCACTTCCAGGAGCTGCTGGGATTTGCTGTGTGAAACTACCAGGGCAGCTGGGCTGGGGATGCATCACAGAGCTGTGAGCTGCTCCCATGGGCAGAGCAAAGGAGCTGAGAACACCCCAGGGAATGGTCACAGCTCATCTCCAGGGAGGGAATTTCATTTTTTTTTTTTCCCTCCAGAGATCTGTACTCCATCGCCATGAAGAAAGAATGTTTATGAATGAAATAATCACGTTGCAATTATGGGATCACTCCTGTCACTCCTTGAAACCTTCCCCTCCAGAGCATCCCACTGGGGTCTATTAAATTACCTGAAGTGTTTGCAGGACCCTGCACAGAGAAAGCATCTATGTCTGCAGTGTTAATGGATCAAATTGCATTATCCTTATTACACTGATAATATCTCTGTCTAGAACAGGTCTGTTTCAAATAACAGCACTTAAACTGTCTTAAGGGATAAAGAGTTCTTAAGTTCAGAGAGATTTTTCGGGAAGACCAGTGTTGTCTATAAATACATATATGATAACTGCACAGGTCATTTCACCCTCCTAATGTATAGAGAAATTTTGTTATCTGTCATCTAAACAATCTATGAAACTTCACCCACACTTGTAGTTTATCCATTTTTCATATTTGTTTTTTTTTTCAAAGATATTAATCATTTAAGCCTATTTATAAAGGTAATATATTTACATGTCTAGACATCTGAATATTCAAGCTCCATTTCTCATTCCATGCAGCAAAAATTGATTAGGCATACCTAGAGAAAATTTGTCAGAGACTAACTGCCAATATTAACATCTGCCAGCCAATCTTCTTTATAATCAGCAGTAAAAAGAAGTGATTTTGCCTCTTGGGAGAGCTTTCACACTTTCCTGTCTCAATTTACAGTTTGTAACTCTCAGGGGTGTGAATATAAATAATATTTCAATTCTCCATAGCTTCATCCATCAGATGTTTAAAGTGATGACAGGACCCGAGTAACAAAACACTGGGACAATGACATCCCCAGGCTGCTCTATTAAGAGAAAAAAAAAAAAACAAACAGAGTCAGCTTAAAAGATCTGTGGTCTGAAATGAACTCTGGCAGTAGGACTGACCCAAGGTGTGCAGGGTGATAATAAAGAAAAGATCAGTGCAAACACAGAAACAGTTCTCGTGTCTCAGTGGAAACAATGTCAGATCTCAGCAGCGTCTGCAGCTCAGGGTCTGCGCACTTCAAACAACCCACAAACAAACAGAATGTTACAGCTGAGACATCAAAACCACAGGGACGTGCTGGATGCCAATTCCTATTAATTTTAATGGGCATCTAAGCAGCCAGATTCCTTGGGATCGTTTGAAATTCTGCACAAAGCATTAATAAATGCTTCCATTCCCCCTGCCCTTACTCACGTCAAGTGGTGACTCCTGATGTGGAAACTAAACACAGAATCTGGTCAAAGGGAGGGAGCTCAGGGGGTACCCAGGAGAGTTCTGGGGATGTCTGGTTGTGCCATGGGCAACTTGTGTAGTCTGATAATGGCTAGTGTAGTAAAATCATGGAAAATCATTATTTTCTTGTGTTGGGAATAGGAATTGAGTAGAAGCCGATCCCCTTTTTCTGGAGCATTCCCTGACCTTGGCAAGGGGGAACCTTTCCTGAGCCCACAGCAGCACATGGAAGCACTTCCAGGCAGGTGTCAGTGCCCAGGATGGCTGGGGTGACACCATCTTCCCTCTTTCACGTAATGACTTTTGGACTGTTCACCAGGGAATTCGATCAGTAAATTGAAAAGCTTATTTCAGAATTCATATTGATGTCTCAAATGGTACTTGACAAAACTAATGACAACCTATTTAAGGACTGCTTCTGCAGTGCTTAAAGCAGCATATCTTTAAAATCTTTTACAAAAGAACATTAGAATTGTTTCACTTTTTGTATGAATTTTTTGCCGCACCATTCGATAGAAGAGCAAAAACCTTGAGGCAGTTATTAGTCATGTACAGTGTTTATTAAGAAAATGCGGGAGACAAATTTGTGTTCTTTAGTTATTTTGCATTGCCTGAAAAGAATTCTTCATCGCAACTTGAATTCAGATTATAGGAAGTAATCAGTGAATCACAAGAGAAAGCATTTTCCTTGGCTGTAAAGTATATTTGCTACCACTGTAATAATGCACACCAATCAGAAAAGTAGGAAACACGTGAAATGACTGAAGCCTCCATAAAACAGAATAGCTTGTAGACCAGCCATCCCCATCAGAAAGTGACTGAGCAAACATCTCCTCACAAATAGCTGTAAATTAACAGAGCCTCATTGACCACAGTGCAGCCAGCCAGATTTACAGCAGCATCTGTCTCTCTGTACTTAGAGACTAAGCAATTATTTTATTCCTAAGTACTTTTTTCTCAGAGACAAAAGGCTATCTTTCCACCTTCCCTACCCAGATTTTTTTCAAACAGCCTGTTGGTAGGTTATTTGAAAAAGCCAACCACTGCCTGATCCGTTCTCAGTATAATTTCATCATTTGTATTTTGACTTGGAAATGTGTGCACCGAGACTGAAATTATTTTACTCCCATGGGGGTAACTCTGTATTTGAAGTGCCCATTAACTAATCCTAAACAGTGGTGGAAAATCAGTGAAAATACACGTGACACCTACATGAATACCAAGTGAATTCCTGAAGATTACTGCTGAGTGCAAAATTATTCCACTATAGAAGGGATACTTGAAAGAAAAAGTTGCTGAAATAAGGAGCTACTCATTTAAAAAAAAAGTGTCATTCAGTAATAGTTCTTTTATATTATGTGATTCTACTCCTTTGTGTGCATTTCTGTCATGTATCCCAGCTCTGGGGGGCTTAAATTTCATCTAAGTCCATGATTTGGACTGAATTTTGGATTCGGGATTAAATTTTGTCTTGCCAGATCTGGTGCCCTCTGAGTACTCACATGATTACCTCACAGGCTGTGAGGAAGGCAGAGCTTCAGTCCCCAAATTTAGCACTTTCAACAGCAATCAGGAAGAGAGGAAAACAAATTTGCACACCGACTTCCATGGACAGGACTGTGAGGACAATTGAATTCTGACTGCAGAATACAATATGCAACATGGTAAAATGCAGATTTATAATTACAGTGAAACCAGAATTGCTGTAATCTAGGCATGTTCAGAATGATGAAACACGTTTAAAATCCTCACTGTTATTATCTGCTAACCCAATTTCCTACACGAGTTGATTTTCCAGTCAATTTCTCTGAGTTAAAATGACTAGGATGGAGTACTTGAGATATTCACTCACATTTAATCCAATATTTGTGTACAAATATGACCAGTTCTTGTCTCTAAAATTTGAAGTTATCTCTCACACTCATTCTTTTGTATCCTCAACCCCAGTACAACCTCTCGATGCATTCTTCCAAAACACAAGCTGATATATTGATGTCATTTCTCCCTTCTAGACACCCTGAGATGATCATGATGTCTTAAGTAAGTAGAGCTGAAGCTCATAAAATTACAGGAGAAGGAGTTTTGTGGAAGGTTAATTTATGCTGGCATCATCTGGGGTAAAGACAAAGCCTTTTTTGTAGTGTCTACACACGAGGAGCAAAGGGAGCTCCCAATTCAAGGTCAGGAAACAACACCGTACCCCCATTTGAATTCTGAGACCTCCAAATTCAAATAGCTGTTTATCACATAATTTTTTAACTTTCATTTCAGCTGGGTTCTGCATAGTTTATAAGACATCTGAAATGGAATCACCAGATACCCTGAGGATGGCTTTTTTCCCTTATCTCTTAGTGTTAGGGGTGTGGGGCTTGTGTGCAGCAAATATCAGGAAGGTCCATGCTTGTTCTGCTGCGGGACATGTGGGCTTCAGCACAGAACACCCTGGATGTTTATTTATTTACTCCTCAAATATTTGAACTGCTGTGCTCTGGCTAGCCTTGATTAAAGCTGGTTCTGATGTGTTTTGTCAGCAATCTACGCAACGATCTGGGTGCAGCTCCAACCTTTGCAATTCTGGGACAAGGTGAAGCCCCAGGAAATGCAGGATCCCATCACACACAGAAGGTTGAATCCAGCTTTTGAAACCCCAGATCCTCTTCAACAAAGATTCAGAACATATTGTGGCTTTCCTTTGCCTACTGTACTACACCCCTGCCTGTGAAAAGGAAGAAAAATTATTTTCATGCTGCATTTTTGAAGGGGTAAAACATTTTTATAGGGATCGTTGTGATAAAGTATTTAGTTAACATTCCAAGCAGCTTTCAGGAGAACAATACTTAAGCTTTAAATCCTTCTTCAGTTTAGCATGTAGGAATTATCATCTGTATAGTATCTATTAGTGCATTATTTTTCTTTTTTCTTCAGCATTTGTCTTTTAATGCTGCAGTGGATTTTTGTGTTGGGGGGTCATGGTGGTGATGGTGGTGTCCCAAAAAAGACTTTATTTAATTTGGTATTCTACATGGTTTATTTTTCTGAAGGTGGATTTCATCCCTTAATCCTCTTCCAGTGCAGGAGTAGCCATGAGAACAGAACCCTGGGGCTGCACTTTCTGCAGGGTCACTTCTCTGAATCCAGTAGCAAAGTTATTTATGTGCCTTGTAAAGATTTCCGTGGCTCGAGTTACCTTCCTCTGTAACCCTAACCATGGTTAGAAACAATGGAGTTATCCACCCCTAGATGTGACTCTACATCATTTTAAGCACTTTCCAATCTTGGATCCTGCTATTTAATACATGGGAACAAGCATGTAATGCAATTTAGTGATCAAAGTCAACATTTGTTGCCTTGCCAATGTTACTTATTTTTTAAAAAAAAAGTAAGAGATTGAGAAAAATGGCATGCACAAAGGGGATAAAAATGCCTTCTTGCAGAAAACTGAGTTACTGAAGGAGGTCTGAAGACTCTGGTAATTTGGTTTATGTTATACTTGATACAACCACAACGCATCCATCTAGATTAACCCAGCCTAGAGAAATGGCAAATCACATTAAGTTGTTAGGCCACGAGGTCAGAATTGAGGGAAGAGAGTAAAGAAAATATAGATAATTTGTTTGTATGTGTAGGCCTAAATGTTTCTAATATGAACTTTAATGCCATTGCAGAGACACTGAGTAGCACATTCTGAATGCTTGATTGCTCTCTGGCTATATGTAACAAACCTGAATAACAAATCTTTTATTAACAGTGATGGTAAGAAATGCATAAAGACGAGGTTGCCATGAGCAGCAATAGGTTTTAGTGACGTGACAAAAATCGAAGCATGCAGCACACTTCTGAGTGCCATCTACTGGCATTTTTGCAATAAGTGCTCCATGCAGTCATATGTAGGGAAATCTAATATTCCAGAGGCTTAACCCATAATATGTATTGTTAAACCTTTTAGGTCTCCCTTGATTATTTTCATTGTGACCTTATTTTCCCAGGATACGTCCTAAAGTAAGCAGTTTTCAGCTGTTGTGGTTGCTTTTTATTTAGTTCTCCACACAGACAATAGGGGTCAAAGAAATTAATGCTGTGACTGAAAACTAAGGATGAATATTCATCAGGGCTGTGTCATTACCTTGCAGTGTTTCAAAGCGCATGAACATGGCACAGAGCAAACTTCTGGTTTGACCCCTAGTTCATCATTGTTCCGTGTCAATAAAAACCCGAAACAGTCAAGAATTGGAAGCCCACGGTTGGAAAAAAGCAGCTCTCAGAGACAATTTTCATTTGCAGAGGTGTAATAATTTGCTTGGCTCATGTACTCAGCACTTCATATTTATGCTCAGTGTGTCACTGGGAAACATGTGGGAATGCAGCTTTTTCTGGCAAGGCTGGACCAGCTCCAGTGTCACTTTTCCTGTGGTGATGAAATCTGCTTTGAAATTTCTGTCCTCAAAATGCAAGTCCTGTTGGAAGTGAGGAATGATGTGTGTGCAGGGGGTGCAGGAGGGCTCTGATAAAGAGGTTTAACCAGGGAACTCAAGGCCCAGCCATGCATTAGCATCATCTTTGCTCTGTTTGGAAGGCAGGGAAGGCATTGGAACGTCTCACTTCCCTGTAATTCTCACCTTATTTTTAAACAACCAGGTGTTGTTTTGATTTAGGGAAAGACTAACTGGATGCTCTCTCACACCGTATCAACCCTGAGAATGGGCTGCCAGGCTCAATGGTAACCAACATTTATTTCAGATTTTCCATTGCTCTGAGATCCATGTGTAAAACCTCTTCGCCAACTTTTTTTGTAGCTTTAGTATAACACTTTCATAAATATCTGTGCCTTATGACAAAGAAAAGTATCTCCAAATGATGAAAAATAACAAAAAAATTGTGGACAAAAGAGCAGGTGCTGGTAGATCCCTTCACTGTGGTATATATTATATTCATAAAAAGTTCCATTTTCAAACTCCAGCAGGGATTTATTTTTTTTTTTCCCTGCTATGTCTTGGCGTAACCTTTGCCATTTCCTGGTCTCAGTCACACTGGTGGTCCCCAGCCTTTCTGAGATCAGGTAACAGAGCCAGGTCCTTCTCACCCTCTGTCATTTCCAAGCTAATGAGCTCCCTGGTTGTACCAGGAATTCTTGTACTCATCCCTGAGCGAATGGCCGTGCATTTTGTGCTCTTACATTTCCTCCTATTTCCATTACTCCAGTTCTAAATGTCATCCAAATTGTCCTGTAGGGTATTCCACTCTTCCTTTACATGGGTGATGTCTCCCAACCACATTCCAGAACCAAATGTCACAAGCAATGTCCCAAACTTTTGTGTCAGCCCGGTAATTAAAATGTTAAATAAAATGAGCCCTAGCACTAATCCATAAAAAAATTCCACCAGCAGTGTTCCTCTCTGACTAGACATTTAACCTCAGCAGAGGGACTCTCTTTGGAGTCAGATGAATACATTTTTTCTTATTGGTAATTTTTATTCTGTTGTAGTCAAAGCAGATGACCAGAGCTGCGAGAAGGGAGAGCTAAAATCAGTGGTGACTCCTGAGATGCTTAAAGTTAAGTACGTGCTCAACTTTTCAGCTATAAACATCAGAGGGAAAATTTCCTTCTTAAACTTTTTGCCTTGAGTGGAATCTTGTTGCCTGTGCATCCTGTTGCCAGAGCAACCTGTAGCAGCAAACCTGTACGGTGGCAAAGATCAGCTGCTGCTTTCAGAACAGACACAATGTCAGAAATGTGGGCATTAGTTCTGATTCTTCAACACCAACATTATCTAATTCTATTTCCCATATTCCATAAAAATGGGGATTTTTTGGGGGTTTTTTTGGGTTTTTTTTTTTTGTTGTTTTTTTTTTGGGGTTTTTTTTGTTTTTTTGTGTTTTTTTTTTTTTTTTGTTGGTTTTTTGGGGTTTTTTTTGTTTTTTTGTGTTTTTTTTTTGTTTTCCCCACATCAGAAATTAGTTGGGAAAAGTGAACAGAATTCCTCAGTAACATCCATTACTACAGCTTTTGCCAAATGCTTAATAATGAACATTTTTGTCTGAAATGTGCAGTGAAAGGCAATGCAATGGCATCAATCTGATGCCCACGTGCAAAATTTTTACAGATCCAGCTTCAAGAAGACTTGAAGGAAAATTTGCAGAAAGGTTTTTTGATTCAGCCTTTGATCCTCAGCTCTGCTCAGATCACAGGTCCTACATGCCTGAAACTTCCCAGGTTTAACTACTCCTGGAAAGATAAAGGAAAGTCGAAGCACACAAAATAGATAATTCCCATCTGAGCAGAGCTCAGGCACTGCATTTCTGTCTTCTGCAGCTGAGTCTCCTCACCAATACACACTTCCAGTGCCTCAAGGAGATGCTTGGGTAGAATTTTCCTTTCCATAGTTTCTTCCGCTGCTGTGGAAAAAAAGCCAAACAAACAAACAAAAAAAAGAATTAATGAATTTATACCCAAACAATATCTAGCTCTGTTGGGTTTTGTTCAGTACTTTTGCAGTAACAATAAAAAGCACTAAAAATTGTCTTGAACAATTGCTGCACCACAGAGAACAAAAAAGCGCCTCACATACAAACAAATAGTGGAGGATTATCTTCACTTAAAATACAATGCAGATTATAGCATAATTCATGCAAGATTTTAATGTTCAATACAATCAAGTATTCTGTTGTGCTCACTGAATATGCTGTGGCAAAATAATGCAAAAGTTAGTCAACCATTCCAGGCAGATTTTGGATAATATTTTTTTGTGTGTGTGTAGTTGCATAAATTAGAATTCATTTTGTTTCATTAGAGACAGTAAAAAGGAGGAACAATGTGGAAATATTTTGGCGAAATTTTCTATCAAGAATATAGCAAACACAGTGCAATGTTGAGCAGATAATCTAAAGAATCTCTCGGGTTTTGACATTTTTGGAAACACTCTGGGTTTCCTTTTCAGGACCTCTGACAGAAGTTTTGTATTATTGATAGTATTTTTCAACCATCCTTCTACTTGATCCGCAGCAATCAATGCAGAGATACCAGCTGATATTTTTATCCTTTTTGATGTAAATTGTGTAGATCTCAACTCGTGGAAAGTTTCATCAGAAGAGCTTTTCAGCCTGGAAATTGATGTTTTTCCTTAGGATTAATCCCATTTCCCAGCATCTGGAGGGGCAGAAGCTCTGGGACCAGCAAAGCTCCCTCACATGAGGTACAGAACTGACGGCTCTGAAGTCCAGGTGGTGTCTGAGGGGGTTCATTTCTCATTTCCATGGTCAGAGCAGAGCATTTGCCCCGAGGGAACAGGGAATAAACCCCCCTCAGAGCAGTGCTGGAACACTCCCATGCAATGCTGGTGATTCTCATGCATGAGGATGTTGTCACCTCCACCCAATGTCAGATATTTAGAAAAAAAGCCAAGCACCTGTCAACAGTTTTACCCATTTCTCCTGAATCAAAACCGTTTATCTACTCTGCTCAATCTTCCACCTGCACATTTTCCCCTTAAATTATAAGAAACACACTTTCACTGTTCTGCTGGGAAATTTACAATCACATGGTCTCTTACAGATCACTTTGTTCAATATTTCATGTTTTGCAGCTGCTCAGGTCTGAGATAGGTGTTCCCCTCTACGGCATGGAACCAGGCTGCACTAACCAGATGCCACTCGTGATGCTGGTAGGCAAAAAATACAGATATCCTCCCTTGTCATCCCTATGGAGTGATCAGTTGTGATACAAAACAGAAAATAAAAGGAATGTGTTCCTGCTCTAGGTCCTGCAAACCAGGAGAATTTAGGATTTATCCAAGTTAAAGACAGAAAATTTGCTACGTTATCTACCTCATCTAAATAAAATTAATTCTTTCCAGATTATTAACTTCCAATCTTCTACAGCTTATTGCTTCTTCTCCGTTAAATCATTAAATAAAAAAAAAAAATTTAAAAAAAAAAAAAAAAAGACAAAAACGGGGGGGAAAAAAAAGAAAAAAAAAAGCCCAGCCCAAAGATCTGACTCCAGCTCTCAGGTGTATCACACTCCTTCCTCTTGGCAGGGCTCACGGTGTTGGTCCACACCTTTAACAGGATAATTCCTGGAAATGAACCCAGCTCGTTCCATGTGAGCTCCTGCACGGGTTTGCTGAGCACTGAAATTCAGGCAAGCCTGGTTCCTGTGCTCCCAGCTCCTCACATCATGCCTTCCGTGGATGTTTTGGGAATTACACTAAAGGTCACTTGAAGAACCAGGTGCAAACGTATCTCTGAGTGGTTCTGTAGATTCCTGTAAGGACTTGCCTAAGATTATTCACCATTTTAAGCACAGTTGCTGAGGTTAATTAGATTTACGACCCCTAAAAATTTTAAGTGCCTCTGATGACTGACTTTCCAACCGATAATTTTGTGTGAGAAACAGAAAAAGAATAACAAATAGACTATGAATAAATAAACTCTTGATATTCATTCACATGAGGACAGAGAATATGTTTCTGACATTTAATTAAATATCCAAACGTCCAGAAGATCTATAATAAACCACTTTGCAAGACATCTAAATGTCAGAGAAAAACACATTTTACATGAATTTTTTTTTTTTTACCACTGAAGCCGCGAAGAAGACGCAACATCTTTTTTAAAAGACACAGAAACAACAAACACATATTTTATCTTGAAAGTACTTTTTCAAAGGCTTCTGAGCAGCCAGGTTTTTTTGCAGTATGACAAGTGGAATTATTTTAATTTATCACACAGCAGTTCTAAACATTAGTTTTACAGATATGCCACTCTGCTCTAGTACAGTTCAAATCCTGAGACTCACACTACTCAAGGCATGGCGAAACACTGGAAACAATAAATTGAATTTTTCCCCTAAGTACGCCTGACACCGGGACCTGAAGATCTTTCCCTGTATTTAAATGCTGCAGAAAAACTGTTCTGACCTGCTCCCCTTGTGCACATTACTTCTTCCTTTCTTTGCCAAGCTCTTGACGACATCCTCTGACCTGCTCAAGGGGTGTGTGGAGTACTTCCCTCTCCTAAATGCCCCCTGTGGCTGCGGTTTAATTACTGTAATTGCAGGGGATGTGGCGGGGTCCTCCATGGGATCTCATATCCTGGGAAACGAGGGAAAAAACTGCAGCTCCTTCCCCTTGTCCCTGAACTCAGCTGCACGCAGGCCATGGTCACAAAGGTGCCTCGCCAAGATAAGTGCTGCCAGATTTGCTTTAACCTTTCCCTCCGCTGTTTTAGAAATGTAAATAAAATGCAAGGAGATGTTTGTGCGAAAGGTGCCGGAATTATGCTCAGAACGAGATCTGTTTTCTGGTCTGGTTGTAGGGGGGCCATAGCAAAGCTTCGGAAACGCTGGAAGTTTTCCCCTTTTTGCATCAGGAAAATCGTTGTGTCCGTGGTTTCCATGGTTGTGGGTTAACTGAATGGTCTGCGGGGAGGCCAGAAGAGCAGCTGTGGAAGAATTAAATGTGGCATTATTTTCAGAGCAAACTGCAAGGGCAGAGGCCATGAAGGATCACACAAGGATTCCATGGGGAAGGTTCAGGCTGTCACTTTTCTTCCCTGGAGTTCTCGTTTCTGAGCAAGCACCTTCCTGCCTCTCATGAGGTACCAAACCTAGAACCAAATCCATGAAAATGATGTGTGTCCCACTCCAATACAGAATACAATAACCAGTATTTCCATGGCTTTGAAGTGACCTTCTGGCCACCTGTTGATAAATCCCTCCCAAAAGTCTCCTGTGAAGCAGCAGGTCCAGCGTGAGAGATCAGCTCAGATCCCTGGTCTGGTGTCAGATCCATCCAGAGGTGTCACCCACTGCCCTGCCCACGGTGACATCCTGCCCTGCCCATGGTGACATCCTCCTCTGCCCACGGTGACATCCTGCCCTGCCCATGGTGACATCCTCCTCTGCCCACGGTGACATCCTGCCCTGCCTTTGGCACCCTCACCCCTGGGCAAGGGCAGCAATTGCATTTGTCACCGCATTCGCAGCCCAGGCCAGGGCAAACAGAGCTGTCCTCAGGCAGCACTGAGTGTCTGCAGCTACCTGGAGTGCAAGTGGGCAGTTAATTAAACCGCCCTCATGGAGCTCT
This sequence comes from Sinosuthora webbiana, assembly GCA_013397395.1. Classification (NCBI taxonomy): domain Eukaryota; kingdom Metazoa; phylum Chordata; class Aves; order Passeriformes; family Sylviidae; genus Sinosuthora; species Sinosuthora webbiana. The sequence continues at coordinate 97,484 of VXBN01008281.1, read as the reverse complement.
GTGAGGGCTTTGTGAGAAATCTATTAAACAAAGCATTGCTGCCATAAACAAACAGACCCGGGTCACGGCTTCAGCTCTCTGACCTCTTCAGTGGATTTTCTGGTTTTATCACGAGAGCTTCTTTACATTTTTCCTAATTTGCCACCAATATTTTAAAAGTTGTTTAAAGAAAAGAAAAAAAAAAAAAAAGAAAAAAAGAAAGAATAAAGAAGCATAAGATTTGGCACTGATAATTGTAAGTCTGTTCAGAATACAGGAGGAAGGTTAATTAGCTTTTCTGACCTGAAGAGTCTAGGAAAGTATCCCTGGTGACTCACTAATTGCTGCTCAATGCATAATAGCGTCTGTGAAGCAAGGTGCATGAAGGCAGACACTGATAATAATGTTACTTTGATTTAAAATTCTCTACCTGCAAGGACATAATGCTGTTTCAGTGCAGCAGGCGTTCCACTGATAGATCTAAATATTCCCCAACTATTCATTTATTTTATTGGCAATTCTGGTCACTAATCTTGATTTGAATTTATACCGGGAACAACTGTGTATCTCAGATTGAGAGTAAAATGCTATTTAGGGTATCATTAGAACATATTCTGGAAGTGTTTTCTCATGTGTGGTAAACAATTCTATTAAGATAGTTATATGCACTGAAGTTGACTTATTTATTTCGTTATGAGGACGTGTCACACAAAGAACACATCATTTTTATAAACGAAAACAAAGAATTAGCCCCTGTTAGGAAAAATATTCCTCAACTGTGAGAAACAGAGACATCATGTTATCTTTTTTTATTGTGTGAGACAAATAAAGAACAAGGAATGTTAGGAAACCTATGGAATCAAGCTCTCAGAGTATCAGAAAGATGTTCAGGGTAAGTGTCCTTCTTTTGATATCTATCAATTGACACACAATGATAAGGACTTAATAGGCAGAATAGGCGTGTACTATTAATTCAGTCAATCAGTAGCTCTCAGGTCTGTGTTTTAAAAGTCCACCAGAGAACAAAATGCAAAATTTGCTCTTGTTAAATCTTGTAGTGTTGGTTCCTTGCCACCCTTTTGTTAAGAACTAATTTTAAAAGTTTGTTTAGTAACTGCAAACACATTTTTCGTGTTTTTTCTCTCTGCTAGTGGTGCAACCTTCTTTAAATAGGTATTCTACAGATCCTCCCTGGATCAGTTATAAAACACTTCTTCAGCAATCTGTCCTCCCATTATAGATTCCTGCAGGAACATGATCATCCAAGTCTCATCTGCATTAAGCCTATTGCTCCCAGGACAGTGTTGGAAAAGCAGGAGTGTCATTCACAGCTTTGACTGCAGAAATCTGCTACATCAACAAGCACCAGGCACCCAGCCACAAGCCATTGATAACCTTCTAACATATAACCCACATTTTCCTTCTCAGAAGCCTACAGCATAATTTAAGGTTTTGTTATTTGGGTTTGTTTTTTGTTGTTGTTGTTGTTTTTTGTAGTCCTCCCGATGCATCTGTCAGTTTATTCACCCCATTCCTTCCTTGCGTCTCTTCTGTCCTGAGCCAGGTGATAAAACTGAGGCAGAGCTGTAGTTTAGGAGGATGCTGACCCAAAGGTACCCTCAGGCATTGCCAGCACCTCTCCACAAGGGCAGCTGGCAGCAGGGACAAGCCTGCAGATGAAGCAGGAGAGAGGGAATGTCAGTGTTCAGACATTTGTCCTGCTATTTGTCCTATTACTGTTCTACTTCGGAGCCGTAATGATATTAAATCTCTGGGAGGATGGATCTGCTGTTGGAACAGCTCACCGTGGCTCAGGCAGGGAGACACTGCAGGGTTTTAGTTTCCTCAGAAGCTCCATCTCTGTCACACAACAAAATACCCACTCTGGGAAGTTTTCTGCTCTGCCTGGGCAGGCTGTGAGCCTCCTGCTGCTGCATGGACACACATCCCACCCCTGACACGCCTGTTCTGCAAGGAGCAGCACGCACTGGGTGCAAGGGAATGGGATGGCATAGAGTGGGAGAAAAGGGGAACAAACAGCAGGTCAGGGCCCCTCTCCTTTCTGTTCTCTGTGTGCCTGTACCTTGATTCCAGACACAGCCCCTGATGCTGTCTGTCAGCTCCTGACAGCAACAGGAGCAGCACAGGTTTTCTTCTGTGCTTTGGCAGACTTAACCTGCACTCCCACTGCCTTTGCCTGAGCAATCTGCAGGTTGATATTTACTAAATCAGCATTATGGAGCCCATATCTTTGTCCTACCCTCCCCTTTTCCCTGTCATTTCTCTTTCAGCTCAGATATCCAGCAGCTTGACAGGTAAGAAATTGCCAAATCACAAAAGACCTTACGTATATCTTGAATTTCCTGACTTAGCTTATTAAGCTGCAATCTGTTGCTCAGAATCACACAATAGATGTGTTGGAATGTAACCTGACATAATAAGTTACTCCCATGACAAAGGACAGAAGACATGCAAAAAGTGGCTGTTTTTCTTATCAGTGGAGCAGCTCTCAAAGCAAACAGATCAAGTCTGTTACATCCAGCATGTGTTTAATTTAACTAAATTTATAGCAGATGTCTACTAATGTATGGGATGTTATTTTTCTAAAAAGCATTCTTATATGTTGGGTTTGTTTTTTTGTTCATTGCATAATCTTGCTGCTCATTGAATGTGAATTCTTTTTATTGCCTAAAATGAAATCCTGAATTCTTGTCCAGGACAAGTTTTCTTACCCCCGTTCACCTCCTAAACATTGTGCATGATTTGGCACAGCATGAATCTCCTGACCCTCTGTGTAGGAACTTCACACACACCAGTAAAAGAGCCAAAAAGGAAGAAAATAAGAAAACTTCTTACTGCTGGGGCACTCTGGGCAGAGGCTGAAATCAAAAGTCCCTTTTCTCTGTATCATTTTGGACACATACACTTTATCTGCGTCCTGTATTTCACTACAGCTTAAATAGTTCACTAACTGTAACAATTGAACCAAGACTCAAGTCACCAGGAATAAAAGGCAGTGGGTTTTGTGAGATAAATTCCTGTCAGCTCTCAGAGGAGAAGTGTTCTGCTGCTTTGCTGCTGCCAATTTGCCCAGTGCCATTATGGAAATGCACAGTAAAGAGGTTAAAATAATATTGGCCTGAGACTGCCAGCAAAGTCTCTGTGTTCAAAGGATTTATTTGCCAGTCCTGTTCTGGGAATGTGCTGCATGGATCCATTGAGATGGAGAGAGAAGTTGGAAGGATGAGGTGGAGCAAGGAGGGTTCCAGCACAGCTCAGGGTGGTTCTGCATCAGCCACGTTGTCCATGGTCCAGCAGCTGCAGCAAAATCCAGAGGTCAGGTAGAGAAAGAACAGGGGAAGCTGCTCTTCCTCACCCCTTTCCTATTCTGGGGTTTTGAGACACACATCGAATCTTCTCTTTCATTCCTGCTCTGAGAGTCCTCAGGGTGTGCCTTGATCCTGGAGTCTCTGGAGTGGACAGATCCTGGATGTGAAACCCTGACACAGCTGGAGCTTTTGCTGTGAACCCCAATGGGAGTGAATCAAGCTGGGGCACGAGGAGCTCAGAGCTGCCTCCTCCCAGGGATGTTGTGGATTCACTTTCAGAGCTGCTCCAGCCCCACAGGAGCTCTTCCCAGGCTCCACAGACTTCCAGCAATGCAAACAATCCAGCAGTTCTGGAGGACAAACATGGACTAACATCACTATATCTTCATAAATATCACTTCATTGTCCACTCCAGCGCATGAGAAGGGTGGAGGTTGAATTTGCTGGCAGTGTCCTCAAAGGAATGCTGGCCTTCCCTAGAGGAAATGACTAACTTCTATCTTTGTGGTTTATGTGAAGTTTCATTTGTTCTCAATCCAGCATGAGTTGTTTTAAATCTGTAAAGCTGCAGCTTTCAGAACTATTCTGTGTCAAGGGCACCTGGGGGAGGCAATTTGGTTCTCTCAGGTTCACTGGGTGGGGGCTCGTGCCAAAGTTGTTTAATTTTTCCAGCTGGAGCCTGTGGGCAGCTGAACCTGACAACACCTGGCACAAGGGTTCCACTGGGTATCTCATTCATGGTGGGGAGGCATTTTTATGTCACCTCTCATCACAATGGCTGAGTAATGAGGACACATATCTTCTTTGGGGTTTCTTTTTTTGTCTCCTATCTGCCCAAAACACCACCATAATCCGGAGGTAACAACACGGCAGAGGCAAAAGATATGCACTAAAATGAGGTTCTTATCTGCAGTTTTATTATCCCATGCAATATTCTTGCAGAAAATTACTTTCTGAAATGTGCTAAGCTGCTCTTTGGCTCTCCAGGGCTCCATTCACAATTTTCTGTAAGTGATTTTTGTTTAATTTGTAGCAATAGAGGGATAGATATCTTTCACCCTGACTGTTATCAACTTAATTGTAGCTATAGGAAAAGTAAAGGCCAGCTGACTTTTTATTACTGAAAGTAAAATAAGGGGGCATTGTTTGCTTTTCTCTTTCTGTGCAGCACAGTGGCTAAACTCTTACCAAAATTCACGTACCTTTGTCCCAAATAAATGCTTCATTTTAGTATAAATTAACGTTTGTCTAGAGGGAGACCGTGTCACCCGTAGTTCTTGTCCCTAATTGCTAAGTTGCTGCAGGAAAACCTTTAGCAGGAGGTGAATGAAGGATCTTTGTGGCCATGGAGGCTGAATTTTGCTGCTTTGCTGCCTTTTTAACAAAAATCACAGGGACAGAAAGTGCTCCAGCCCACTCTGTGCTTCTGATGTAGAGACATCCTGTTCTGCTGTGGACAAATGCAGGCTTTGCCCTTGCCTGCTGCATCCTCAAGCCTCTGCTTACAGAGAGGGGAAAAAAAAAATGTTTGTGTGCTCCCATAAGTGTTTTGATGGAAAGCCCAACTGATTTCACACATTGATACAGCAGCCTTTACTTTAATAAAGCCTCACCCGGGGCAACGTGTTTAACTTGGCCACATCACTTCAAAAGGTAGACAGGCCAGAGAGGAGCGGGAAAAACCAGAAGTGTACAGGGAAAGCTGAAAGGTTTAGTCCAAAAAGTGAAGTTTTAACCTTAACGTGATGCCAACAGGAGATAAGTAAATTGTTTTCCAAAGGCGTGTTGGAAATGGCAGGAAATAATGGGTTTAAATTGTAGCACAGAACAGACATTAGGAAGAACTTTTTTTCGGTGGTGAGAACAGATAAGCAGTGGCCTCAGTAGGGAGGTTACAAATTCTCTGTCTCTGGCTCTTATTTTTCAAAAGTACACTGCACAAGTGTCTGTTGGAAATGCTGTGCCTCGTCTGTGGGAAAGGACAATGTCTGTTCGTGTTTTGCAGTTACTTCACGTCCCATTTTCTTGTCATTTTTCTCCACTCTAATAAAAGGGGAAAGCAGGCACAGAGAAGTTTGTTCTCTGACTGGCAGGCTGGGCTCCCTCCTTGAGAAGTCTCCTGCTCTGACCTCTTGTGAGCAGAGCTCACACTTGGGCTTGGGAAAGGAAGACCCTAAAAGAAAACCCCTGCTGCCTGATGAGATTCTCCATTTCTTCCTTTAGATATTTAGCGATATGTGCAGGATCTGTCGGCGTCAAAAATGTGAATTCCACTGTCTCAGGATGGTTCTGCAGAGGAAAGGGAAGATGCCTCACCTTTGCCATCTGCCTTATGTCTGTGGCATTTTTGGATAGCATCTTGCAAGGTTTTAATCTCATTTCTTGTGTAGGAAGTTGCTTTTCCTTTCCCCTTTTATTTGCATCTTTAAGGGTAGATTCTCTGTCACATATAAAGAAGCAAAATCTCCCTGGCTTTTGGAAATGCTCTGCAATATTTCAAACTAAAATGCTTTAACACAAAGATACTGGCACGTCTCTTTTTCATCAACGCCCAAAAAAGTACATACTGATACTTCCTGGGTGGATTTTAAAACAAACCTCGCTTGGAGCTCTGAAAACGTTCCCTTACATCCAATGAAGAGCTAAAAATACCTATGAATAAGTTAACACCTGAAAATGTAGGTTTCTGCACATGGCTTACATAAACCATAAAAGCAAAATTTTAACTATGTTTGAATTTCATGCATAAATCTCCTTGAGGAAAAGTTCCATCCCAGTGACAGTGAGGTTTAAGCTAAAGTAAACATTTTTCTTCTGCAAATGGCATATAAAAACCCCAATTCAAAATTACTAGACCAATATACACAGCTCTTTTTTATTATTTTTTTTACTCACAGTTAATCTCTTAATTCTCAAGGAGGCCACTGCCAGAAGCTTTTTTGGCAAACAAATTATTTTCTTTGTTTACTTTCATTGTAATTACTTTCAATAAAGCAGCCTAATAGTGGTTGACATAAATGATATTTTTTCCCTCAGGTTTCTTAGTTATTCTCTGATTGATGATATCCAGGGTAAAAAAATGAGTAAAATCATAGCCTTCTAAAAATTTATTAAAAGGAAAAGCGAAGGAAAACCAACAAAAAAATACAACCCTTAAACCCCAGAATGTAACAAATAGATGATTTTATTAATGCTTCTAGAATCATTTTACCAAAATCTAACATCAACCAAAACACGTTTAGATATTCTCTGCTTTTCCTCCATGGTAATTCATCATAATGTATTAATATATATCAGCTTTTATACTCTTCAGGCTCCACACTGTGACAAATCTTATTCATTTTTGGCTCCCTAAAGGAGCCATTACATTGTCCTCTGCAAAAGAGCCTTTGTAAACATCTCCACGGGGCAGATTGGCACAAAATGCCCTGATGGCTGCTTGGAAAGTTCTGGAGGGTGTCCTGGGGCTGAGCCATTTAATGGCTTATTTATGCTGTGAACCCTTCACAGAACTGTGCCAAGGATCTGGGCACAGTGGCACTTCCAGGGCACACTGGGGCAGGCTGAGCCAGGAGGTCCTTTGGGACAGCAAATAATTTCTTTGGGAATTTCAGTGTCCTGGCCATCAGCAGAAGTGGAATGGGAGGGAAAAGGTGCCAAGAGGAAATCCTGCATTCCTCATTGGGAGTGATAATGGGAGAGGAGCCAGCAGATGCTCCTCTGAATCCTCAGGTGTTCCTCCCTCAGCCCTCTGTGCAAGGACAGCCCAAGTGGAGATGTGCTGGAAGAGCCACTTGAGTGGAACATCTCCCTCCCAAGGAGCTCCTACACCCCAGCACATCACAAGTTCTGAGGCTGCTTTGATCCGCACCAGCCCACGTGTTGGCAGGAAAGGGATGAGGAATTAATAAAAGCTATCGAGCACCAGGAAATCACAAAACTGTTCCCTATTTTCATAGCTCTTCAGCCCAGAAAAACATTAATATTGACACCTGTCAGAAATGTTGTTGCAGATTTGAATTGCTGAAGACTCCTCTGGAGGCATGAGCATTGTTTGCAGGAAGCCTGAAAATTATCTTCCCCAGCCTGAACCACGGGAAGAAATACATGTAGGGGTCAAATGGCAAAAGGAATTTTAAAAACCCTTACAAACTTCACTAGGATGAGATCTGTTCTTCATCTGAATTATTTCCTTCCATTAATTCCTCAACTTTTTTTTGATAGGTTTATTAAAAAATCCAAGACTCATCTAAGTGAATTTGATTTGGTGTCTAAGCCACTCCAAAATCACATCTTAATTTGATTCTGTTGATTTAATATCTGACCTTACTAAAGCAGACAGCGGAGCACATCACTTTTGGCATGCTGAAAATATAATTATTTGCCTGTTAACATTAGTTCTCTGCAAAGAAAAGGCAATGGATCGAATAGTGAAGTTTTCGAGACTGTAACAGGTGAACTTGGAAACCACCACACCTCACATGACACTTTGGGGAAGAAAACATCAAAATCTTCCAAGTAAAGTCACATTTTCCTGATTACTCCCATCTCCTGGCACTCTTACAGTCGTTTCTGGAGTAAATGCTCTGCACACACGGAGCACTGACTGTGGAATGAACCTCTGAATAGTCATTGAAGGCTTTTGTCTGTGTTTATGGCTCTTCAGTGAAGCTCCTATTTTTGTCTTCAGTGGTTTTGGTTCTCAGAAGTGTTTCTGCAGAGAATCGAGGGCTGGGTTTCAGACTGAGCTTCCACTTTCAGCTCCCTGTAGGACATCATTCCAAGCCCTGATGAGACTCATAAGTGGTTACATACTACACGTGGTTTTATCTCACATATATGAATCTAAACAAAAATAAGTGAAAAAGAGGAATGAAATGTTATTGCTGTCTACAGCTGCCTGGTGGGAAGGTAGAAGGCAGAATCCTTAAATTATCTTTAAGTTCTGCTGAATAACATTATCAATATTATATTATATTATAACTTCTCCTCACTGAACACCATGGGGAATTTTGCATCCAGAAGTTCACACTAAAAAGTTATCCCAGTCACAACACGAGCAGTTGTGTGAATTCTCTCCTATTCTAGCTCTATATAGGATGTGAAAACACAGCTTTGCACTGTTTCTTCCGGAAAGAAAACGGATGTATAAATCTTGAAAAAGTGAAATAAGGCTTTAAAAATATTCCTTGACCTAGTCCTCCATCACTAAATTAGATTTCAGTGACTTGCTAGGAAAATGTGTTCTTTTTATGTGCCCCCATAAATTATGCATTTCGATGCTGGATGTATCTTTTTTTTTACTATAGGGAAAGCAAAACAAAAAATAAAATTCAATAAGCAGACAGCTCCTAAAAGCTAAGTCTTCCAGACACTAAGGCTGCATCAGGTGTGAAAGTGGAAACTTATTGTGACTTCATAGCTTAATTCTTGTTAAAATTGTTCCTTTACAATGGGTGTGGGCACGTAGTAAGAGCATTGACAAAACGCTGATATATCATAACATTTGTTTCTTGCAGAAACAAAGTATTACAGGACAAATAATCATCTTTGACCTGTGTGGTTCTTTGCATAGTTACTTGCTATAATTTTGAATAATCCACAGGTTTTCAATATGACTTTGTCACAATCTTTATTTGTGAGTTTCATACCACAAAATGCCATTGTTACAAGACATCCCAGTGCCTTGAACTTACTCATAACAGTCAATGGGTAGAAATTAGGTAATTAGCTGGTTTTGTGTAACTCATATTTTTATAATTGGTTTTCAACCTTACTGGTTTTCTCTGCAGGAGCTGTGAAACTGAATACAGATGAAAATAAATCATCCCCCCCACAGCTCCACACAGCAATTCCTCCCAGCTCAACGAGCAGGAGCTCTGAACTTTGGGTGACCAACTTTGTCCTTCAGGGGTTTGCTGCCATGCAGAAACATCCAGCACCAGGTAGGTCTGTCTGGAACTGCCTGTTCCCAAGGAAAGGGCTAAAGTCACTGCCTGGAGGGAAGTGTGAGAAGGGGCTTCCTTTAATCCAGGTACTTCACAGCATCAGAAGGCAGAGGTTCACACAACATCCTGAAATATTTCATCTCATGCCTGCGAGTGCAGCGATGGGTGAGAAGCAGGAGATGGGTCTCAGAGTGGTAGATGAAAGAAGTGGGCAGCACATTTGAGTGGAATGGTTTGGTAACTGCACTGCTGTCATGGCTGAAAAGCAGGCTGAGATCTTGTTGCTTATTAGGGCTTTAAAACTTCATTGAGCAGTTTCTGATGGACTCGTATAAAAGTCTTTTATCTTTTCCAGCCTCACAACGTTTTTGTGCATAGCAGAACTGTGTGAACAGAAATGTGCATCAAATGTTGCTCAAGTGAAATGCATTTCTGGTACTTACACATCTGTGGAAACGTTAAAATTTTTAATGACGGCACTCACAGAAGTGGCGGTTTGGGAATTAAATGTGTGAGCAAAGGGGGTGAAGTATTGATAGCTCAGAGTTTTCTGCATGCAGTGATTTGTTCTAGACGGCCACGTTCCTGTGGCAGGTTGCATGGCTCAGTACCTTTCGGTAGCAAAACTATTAAACTTTGCTTTTTTTCCCCTGTTGTTCTGTGGTTAAACAAATTATAGTTAAACTATTAATTATGGTAGCTATTTAAGTGTGACAAATTAAGTTGACTCTATGGCAAAGTCACTGAGTACCCTTGAGAAGCCCAGCCTTGATTTCAAGATATTGCTCTGAAAATGGAATGTTTAACAACAAGCTCCATCCCCTGCTTAAAGTGTGAATAACAGAATCAGTGCTTCACACAGCACAGGGCCTGCACATCACCTCTGCCTCCCCTCAGCTCTTCTCACCTTCCCTGGTCTGCATCTTGATGAAGGTTTTGTAAACCTTTCACACTAATGTCTTACAGCTATTTTAAAGGCACAACCATGAGTTCTAATTCTAATCTCAAAGGTTAGTGTACTGAAAAGGTGACAGCCACATGAAAATTACTGGGTTTTAGAATAAAAGCACAATTTCCACATGTGGACAACAGCAGTTTTTCATCCGTTTTCTTTACAGAGATTCTGACAATGTTGACAGGTCTCTTCTGTGTTAAGAGCAAAATCGGCAAAAATGGCAAAATGTAATACTATCAAAAAAACTTTAAAAATTAGATTTATCTTTATAGTCTTCTAATTAGTTTTTTAAATAGCCCTTTTCATTTCTGCCTCATTTAAAGTTCAATAAAGCTGTTAAAATAATTTGATTTCCAACCGAAAGCAGGCAGAAGGCTCATACTTGGACAACCATATATCACTCACTAATTGTTACTTTAGTAAAGATGGTGTTTATATGGAACTATGTTGTATACTGAAGTCAGAGGGAAAAGCAATCTCTTCATAAGTTTGTGAAGAGCTCATAAAGAAGTCTAATAGACAGCTACAGTGTATGTCACATTAGGAATCTGATTTCTTTCTAGAAAACGTCTCCTGCAACCATCCTGCTCAAAGTGGGTCAGTTAAAATCCCACAGAACCAGAGATTTGATATCCAGGATGGAGACTCCACAACCTCTCCAGGGAAAAAAGGGGTTTTCCTATGTTTAAATGGAATTCCCTGCCCTTCAGCTGTGCTCTTGTCCTTGGTGAGGTGAGGGTGACCGGCCAATATTCCCTCTGATCCTTCTCCTTGTACTTCTTGCTTTCTTTCCACCCTCAGCAATCTCCCCTGATCTCCAGAGTTCCATGACTTCTCTCCTTTGTATCAGCAGCCAGCTTCAGTGTGAGATAATTTCTCCTGATTGATTAAAGCCCTCTGGCACCCTGGGTACTCATTCCCTGCAATCAGGCAGACACTTTGAAATCATGGTTTTGAATTTCAGGAAAATTCATTCTCTCCCTGAACAAGCTGGTCTCGTGTTAGTCTAAATTTGGATTTTGACATCAAAATCTGTTTTCTTTCCTCATCCTTTTGAGGAACTTTGTTCTGAACCCAGAACTGGGGAGATGTTAAGGCTGCATTCAGCCAACCATTGTGATTACAAGTGTAATAATGGTTCATCACCCCCCAGAAACCTCTAATACAAATCTGTCAGTTAATGAATTTTTTGGCTGAGTCACAATGATGCGGAGCCTTTAGTGGTTAGCTGAATAATTAATTCCTTTGTTCACTGCCCATCCCTCACTTAGTTTCTTTACATCCCAGGTCTTAGAAATCCCTGCAAAGGAATGAATGACCTCTCAGAGAATGAGCAGCCTGGTACAAGATGGGAGTGGGATGCAGTATTTGTTGAACCCTGCATAATATTCACAGAAAAAGCAACTAAATAATTAGAGAAAACATTTCCATAAAATAAAAGCAGGAAAGGACACATTTTGAGGAGCTGATTGATTGGTACATGCTTGGGGCAGAGAGGGTGGAGTGACCTGTTGTTTTCCACGGTGGGAGCCACTGTGTGATATGGATTGCAGCAATACAAAGAAATGCCATCATCTCTTTCTAGACAGTGTTTAGGACTCTTTCTTCAACCCCCTGTAAGAGCAGAGGTTTGGAGATTTTGGTAACAACAGGGTAGAATCCTTTGTTGGGGCTTCAACAGAATACCCAGAAATGGGTGTAAGAGGGCAGGAGACCGTGATGAAATGAAAACAAACACAAAGTGTGTTTGGAAAACAATCAAACACAAAGTGTGTGATCCTCTGAACGGCAAGGGCTGTGTGCATGGCAGGGAGGTTGTCTGGCAGAGGAATCATGGTGTCTGGAGCCACACAATGACACGTTCCCTGACCCTGTTGGGAAGCTGTGAAGCTGCCCTGGGTGAAGCTCTGCCTGCCCACTCTGCTGTCACAGCTGCTGGTGCTCGGGCTGCTGCCCTTCACACGAGTGGCACCTTTGGTTTACGTGGCACTTTCTGCTTGTACATTCAGCTGAGCCAGGAATAAAGAGTCTGAGTGGCCAGGTTGGGTGTTTACTTCACCTTTCAGGAAACCCCTCTTTACCACCACGGCGTGACAGCCACAACTGCAGTCTTACTCAAAATGCTGCACTGATCAAGTTCTGTTGGATAAAACGCTGTTAAACCGAATTTACTTAAATTTGCGAAATAAGTTATTTCAATCAGATATACATTACTTACTTACTCATCCATGTGGCTTCATTGAATAACGGTGGATCAAATTATCTTCTTGGAGAAGCAGTAGCAAGTTAGAATAACTCCCTTTAAAGCTTAGGAATAAATAAGTTTAACATAAATAAATCCCTAGGCCAGAAACACATCTGTGAAACCTGAGCTCATTCTTTCTTTCCCTTGTTCAAAGTAAAATTAAGCAAATGGTTGAATGCTTTTCTAAATCAGGGGAGAAGATTGAAGTCTGATCCATTTAAGCTACTTCCTTAAGCTGGGGTAGAAGCTTCTTTTTCAAACTGATAACTCTATTAGAAAAGGGAACAAGAGCTTTTCCTTCCTTCTTTTTCCTTCTTAATTCACTGTAGACATTTCCACATAATATATTTTTAGCATAGGTGTATGTACAGAAGTGAATGTTTATATCTGTTTTATCCTGCTCGGTAAGAACGAGCTTTTATTCCTAACAGTGAATTATTCTTGAGGGAACCTGGCATCTTGTAGGAAACCTGACTGGCAAAAGTAATAAGTAGTAATAAAACAGAAGGAATCTTTGTAATCTCAAGATTAATGGATGAAATGTTTATGCTGAGGGGTCTCTTCATCAACAAACTGCTGTTTGCACCTATTTGCATTTTAATGGTTACCCTAGTTCTGAAGTTAAAATTACAGACTTTTCCCAGCTGCTCTTTAAATGCTACATTATAATTTTGAGGAAGCATCATACGTAATTATATTTAATAGACACAGAATTGATTGAAACACTTAACAAAAACAAAAAGCCCAGACCTGATTTTGTAAACATGTTATTGTACAGTAACCCCCAATGATTTTGTTCTTAAATCTCCTAATTAATTTTTAATTAAAAAGCTCAAAGATGCTATTATACTTCTTGTTGTAAATGGCAGCCTTATGTAAGCATAAATGACTTAGCTGCTCAGACAAATATCTCCCATTAAAATCCACGTTAATGAGAACTCCTGAACACAGTATTTCAGAGATTTAAGCAGTGGCAGCACTAAAATAGTCTAAATATCACATAGGAGGTTGTTGTTTTTCATTCCTCCTTTCTATTTTTGTTTTGTGCAGAGCACAGTGGGTTTGCAGCTCTCCAAATTTCCACTCAGGTGCATCCATCTCCTCCATTGCTATTACCAGACTGTTCATAGCATTTCCTAATTAATTATAGGGAGGGTCCAACTCACCTCTACTTATCTGAGGGCAAATGGACCCAAATTACCAAACTTTGGTGCAGATTTGCTTCATTAAACAGGTGAGCATTCCTCTTTTTAATGAAAAAGTGACCTACTGAGGAGAAACAACCACAAGCCAGATTCCCAGCCTTACACAGAAGAGCCATCCAGCTCTCCATGGTTCTTAGTCCATCTTCTGGGTAGAAGCAGCCAGAGGCTCTGAGGCAGGAGCTGAACACAGCGTGTTGCTGTGGGGATGGGCTGATGTCACAAATCGAGGATTATTAATAGCAGAAAAACAGCAAGTGCTCCTTTCAGAGAAGCATCTTTAATAGCAGGGGAAAAACACTTGAGACAAAATCTCATTTGCTATGTTTTTCTTACATTTTTAACCAAGAAGGGATGGGAGGTGGAAATGCAGTGATTTTCTATGGTTTAATTATCTGTCTTCTCTCTGGTTATTAACGCTGCAAGGAGGAGCAGCAGAATTTAGAAGGCTGGAAGTCGTAAGCTCAGTTTTGCAAAGCTGCAGTTTTGATTTTCAAAGATGCAAAGTTTTGGGGTTAAGGTGAAGGATTAAAAATAGTGACGTTTCTTTTTAAAACAAATTTACAGTAGTTTCCCTCTCATAACTTTATCAAGTCCTTGATGTTTTAGAAATGGAGGCTGGTACAAAAATCACTCAGCCTATTTAGAACTGTGGTTTTTTAACCATACCAGGAATAAATGACAATACATAGCTTCAAACCAAGGTTTGCCTTGAAGAGAGGTTGACTATGAGAGTATGTAGCTCACCACACCCCAAAGTAAAATTTGTCCTCTCTTTTTCAAGAAGTTGCTGCAACAAATGCAAGAAGAGCAGTAGCAAGAGTGTGCTGGAGCTTGACTATATTTGATAGAGTCACAAAATAAAATTCAGTTACATAAGACAATTGAAATTTTATCACTTCTTATTTTTATCCTGAGCTCCTACAGTTCTGGGGATTTGTAATTCCCTTCCTTCACAGACCACAGACAAAACTTTTTCTGTCGGCAGAGAGGTGGAACAGGAGTCTCACAGATGCCACGGTTTGTACTTTCCAAATGTGATGAAATCCATGTTTCCCTTAACACTTCAGTATTATTTAAATGCAGTTTCTCAGAGTTCTGCTCTTTCCAGACCACTGACAGCTCTGAAAAAATCAAGGGGGATCTGGGTGGTGTGTTTGGTTTTTGCTGTTTCTGGAGATTTTCTCCTATTTCTCCCAAAAGACAGACTTCTGTCATTTTTTCAGAAAACCCTTGAATTCCACAGCAAGCCAGCTCCAAAGGCTGCACTGCCATTGTGTTTTAGATGGTCCCAGGTGAAACTTGTGCACAATTGTTGTTTGCAGAAGGGATATTGAAGTGTCCAAGGGAAAGCTCTTGTACCTTTTCCTAACCTGAGAAAGTTCAGCCCATCTTCCCATCAGAGAGGCCAGAAGATGCTGGTGAAAATCACAGCAGAGGAGCAGCCAAAATACTTGGACTGCTGTGCATTCACTTGAGAATCTCTTCCTTGCCAGGGCTCAGAGTCTCCCACAAGAACGCCAGCTGTGCATCTTGTCCACCCAGCTGATAGCACTTCAAATCTGCTTAGCTTCAGAAATTACTTGCCTGTGTAATCTAATTTTACCCAATGTTCTGTTTAGAAATAAGTCCATTTACCACTCACAGATTGTTAGTTTCCTGATTTAATAGTGAAATGTTGAAGAAAAAGCAGTGTTTCTCCCTCATAACTCATGCTTTCATCCCACTTGTTCATACTCCAGTAATTGAAATTACAGTTTTATAATTGCGCAGACATTGATGATTTTGCAAATGGAGGATTATTAATAGCATAAAAACAAGAAGGACCTCTTCTCAAAATGTTATTCCAGCAAAAAAGAACCAGAAAAATATGCTTGATTATTTCTTCACTTTTTTTGTGCATTCTTCACATTTTAATTTGGCAGAAAAAGTAGATAAGATTTTCTTTCATCAGCATGAATATTGGTGAATCATAGCAGAAAAGAAACTTATGAAACATATTACAAGTCATAAACTTGGAGTTGTTTTTTTTTTTAATTCTATGGACTTTAAGTTTCAAAAAAATTTTTGCAAAAAGAAGTAGAAACTGGAACTGAAACTTCATTGGTGCTTCAATATACATTGCTGGGGGGGAGGTTGTACATTTAAGAGTATCTGCATTAAGGTGCCTTTCCTATTCCTTTGCCAGACCTGACATCCCCTACTTTGCAGCAGACAGGATCTGTTTAGGGATCTTTTGGTCTTTTAGCAACTTATAGGTGTTGCAAACCCTAACTTTACATGTAACAGCATTTCAAACTGTTGAAATACTCTATATTTCCTAAGTATTTCAATACATACTTTCAAGTGAAGAGCTGGTTGGGAAAGAACTTTGCACCTGACTTTTTTGGGGGGAGTCTGGGGAGTTTTGGAGTTCCCAGTCCCCAATGGTGCTGCCTGCTGGGGGTCCCAGGCAAGGATCCCCCCTCTCTGTAGGGAAGAGGTGGAATCACCAAGCCTGGAAGTGTTAAAAAGATTAGCAGATGTTCAACATTCCATGATATGGTTTGGTGGCTGTGGTTGTCCTCAGTCAAAGATTGGGATTGATGATCTCTGAGATCTTTTCCAACCTTTATGACTCTGTGATCTGTAGCACAGGTGATCCTGTGCTTCCTCTCCCTCCCCAGTCCCTGCCGGGGGTTAATCCCATATCCTTGTCCACAGAGGGGTTCAGAGGAGATCCTTTGTGAGAGCACAATGCCTGGAACACCCGTCAGGGGAGGGGGAATAAGGAACAATGAAAGAGACAGTGAGATCACCAGGGTGCAGCCTCAGCAGAAACTGTGGAAGTATTTCTGACACATTCCGTAACTACACTGTGAATTAGTGCAGGACACGTCCCTGAGGATACAGGAATGACATGGATGCAATCTGGGGCTCAGCGAGTTCTGAGCTTGCTGACTCAATTGAGAGAATATCAGGGAAATTACCACTTTTCACACTTGCCACATTTCTTATAATCTTTTCCAGAATATTCATTTGGTTGGGTACCCAATATAGAGAGAAACGAAATCTTTGGCCTCAGTAATTCCATTCTTAGGAATGCAATTTTACTTCTCCATTGTGCTCAGGGTGGTTTTATCTTAGTTTTGTATGTGTATATTTAGCAAAAGCTTTAAAAAAAAAACCAACCGTGCTATGAGCATCTCATTGCTAAGCAACAATGTATCCTTCCCTCCCACGTACCTTCTTGCTGTTCTGTGGAAAATAAGGATAACAAATGTGTAAAAAGCCGGGTGCTTTCCTCCTTGTGGAATAATGCAGCGAGAGGCTCAGCACTGAGCAGCTCTGGTCACTTATTTCTGAGACAAACTATTGCTGCCACCTGCTTACTGACTAAAGCAGCAATGGTCTACATCCCGCTGCTGCATTCCTGAAAATCCCTGCTGAGATCCCTGCTTGGCACGAATTCTGCCGCACAGAACATTTTGGTGGCTTCTGTGGTGGTGGCCATGGACAGGCTGGGATGCTTTGGGATGACCTGATGGCCCGGGGTCTGCAGGACAGGCAGTGCACCCCAGGGCAGTGGCGGGTTCTCAGTGCATTCTTGTGATGCTGTGTATTGTTTAGGGCTCTCCTTGGGGAGTGCCACTGCAGGCTCTGCTGTTTTCATGCTGATCAGAGGACAGTAACACTGTGGAGGGGGGAGAATCGTGCTCTGTCAGATAACTGCACTTCTGGAAAACGTTTGTCAAACCATCTGTTGTTTCAGTATCATCCTGGACTTGAAGCAGTTTTAAAACTCTACAGTTCAACAGCCTTAAATGTGGGTTTTTTTGTTTGTTTTCTGTGGTGCTGCTCTATTGTCTCAGTGCTCTTGTGGGTGCCTTCGAAAGCTACCGGTGTGTCCCATGAATTATAATTTCGCTTTGTAATATCAGTGTTGTCTGAGCACCACAGAAACTGCTGCAGCAAGGTCACTTTGTAGGACTAAGCGCTGGCTAAGTGTTAAATATGATCATGCAGTTGTAGAACAGATTGAACTAGAAGTGCTCCATGGCTTACAGTTTGTGCCTGGGCTCCTCTGTACATCAGCTTAGGAAACCTGTGCAGTTCTAGTTAAGGGCCTCACAGCAAACAGGAAATCCAAACAGCCCCTGCTGGGTGACTGTGTCTTTCAGAACATTGGGGTGCAGATTGATCTAACACCAGTTCTCTCCTATGTTAAGTGTAACTACTTGAATTTTCAGCAGACTCAAGCTTTCTGAATTTCCCCTTCATGACAAAGCCATGTAAAGGCTGTGATGTAATTCATTACATTACAAAGGCCATGTAATTCATTAATCAGAGTGAATTCGTCTTACCTGTGTGAGAAAGTTGTGAAATGAGCTCGGGTGTGAAACTCTAACAAAATATTGCACACCAAGCCTTGCTGTGGATGTCCTTGTTCCTCCTCCAAGGAGGAGAGCCTTTAGGCTGTTAATTAGTGTAGTGGAGGATGGCTATCCCAGACCTCTGTTCCTTTTTAGATTAGTTTTTGTAACCTTAGTGTGCAGTTCAACAAACCATTGAAAAGACCTCTCTGTTCCAAAGACGGCAGCAGAACTACTCTGCAGGTAAAGTTACCTTCCAGAGGATTACCATTCCAGTACTACAAAAATTACCACTGGAACATGTAATATAGAATACAGTGGCAAAACAGGGATCTTTTCACACACTGGTTTCAGATCAGATTGATAAATTACTGCATATGTGTGAAAATATTGCAATCCCCACGCTGTTCTCATGTCCGCCTTCCGTGGAGGGTGAGGAGCAGGCAGGCAGTGAAGGATTAGAGAGTTGTAGCTCCACCTGAAGTGCCAGATAACAACTGAGCACAGAGTGGAACTGGCTCGCAGAAAAAAAGATACAAAATTCCCTTCCCCTGGAGCAAGGGAGAAGCAGCAGTGACAGTATTGATCTCCTGTTCAGAATTTATTCCCCTGTTGTTTCTCCAGTGCAACAACACGATGCACTTTAATCAGAGCAAATAGTTAAAATTCTGTTTAACCTACAGCAAAGTAAAAAAAAAAAAAAAATCCACGTACCAATGAGGATGCAGTCCATTTACCCAAAAGTCTTCTATCCACACTCTTCTCATTCATTTTTAATGATCATTTTATGTTTTCACCTTATTTCTTCTTCCTGTATTATTATATACACAAGGGGGAAGAGTGAACAAAGTTAAATTGTTTCTTGGGTTTTGCTGAGCTGCCTGGTGGGTAGATAAAAATAGCAAGTGCCAGTGGCAAAGTCTCCTGAAAAGTGCTAGCACATTGTGAAAGTGCTAACACATTGTGCTATTGAATCAGCACTGAGAAATCAGATTTTCCTCACAACACTTTCTTTAAACTTAAGGTGACCTTTAGGAATGCATTTGCATCGATGTAGAGAACCTTATTACTTGGTGGTGTGGAAGACTAAGTCGTCCTGAAGAAGAGTTCAGCTGTGGGTCCTGGAAATTCCCTTCATTTTCTCCCAGGCTTGATAGGGCATTATTGATTCTGGTACCAGAATAAAGCAGCCCCACACACACAGTGCTGAGAGGTTTTGTCTTTGGGAAGATGTTATCATACAGTAATTTATAGCTCAGCACTGCAGAAAGTTCCTATTTATTAAAGACTCCATTGTATCACTTCTGAAAACCATTTCTATAGACTCGGTAATCCCAGCTGTTTCCCTGAAATTCCACAGAGCCCCAGGTTATCTACAACACAGACACTGATACAGTTTTTAAGCAGGGTTTAAGGCAGCAGAGCTGCCTTGGATATGGCTGTGGTCTCCCACATTGATTATGTAGAAACATTTTGCCTTACGGGGTCAAATTCTTAAGCTCTTACTTGTGGATCAAATAAAGAGAGATTGAGAGCTGCTGTGCCACTTATTGATTTTGAGGTAAGCAAGAATTGCTCAGAACTTCTTACAGTCAGGCCTGAATTGATCAAAGTTCACGTGGGTTGAAAGTTATGACTTGTTAAGTTTGTTAAATTATTTTAACCTTAAATTGTTTTACACATAACCCTAATCCAAAGCCTAGTGAACTCAATCAAAATATTATCTTACACTTCTGCAACTTAGACTGAAGGTTTATTTCAGCAGGTTAGACACAGAAAGGGCATGACCAGTAGAATTGGGCAAATACTTAGAAACTTGGTGCTAAACATTAGAGTATTGAGTCAAACACAGTATCAAAGAATGAAATATTCACAGCAAGACAGAGGAGGCTCTAGACGGGCAGTGGCTTTGAAAACAGTGAGGCTTAAGTAGCTGCTTAAATGTGGAATTTAAAGAAGCCAGAAACAAGCTGAAAAAGTGCATTTTCCAGTGCATTGTAACTGGCTTGTCTGTGATCTCTACAGACCGAGGGCAGCAGGAATATGATTTTCAAAAGGCCAAGACAGGTTTTCAGCACAGCAGGGAATGGTTCAATCCCTGTTGTTACCCAAGGTCTCCACTGCAATGTACATGTGCTTACAGCACACAGGAAGAGGCACAATAGCATCAAAGATTAGCATAGAAACAGCCACAGTGAGCTGGAATAAAATTTCCTCCAACTTTTATGAGACTCTCCACACAGTATTCCATTACTCAGACTTTCTATTAGTATATTTTGGGTTAATGCATAGAGCAAAACTCTTCCTGAAAATTCACCGTGAGAGCTGTATATGCAAGTTACTGATTTTATCTCAGCCTGATGTATTAGTTTAAATAACCAAATAATACTTACAGAAGTTTAAAGCAGATGGCACCAACATTTCATCTAATCTGTGGCTGCGAGCCACTGTATTTTTCATTCTTATTTAGAATGAAATAATAGCATTGGTGACTTGTAGGAAATATGGATGTCAACAAATCATTATTCTTGTTTATCAAGGCATTCATTTGACACTGATCAGGCCTCTTGGTTGATCTTGATTGTATTCTCTCCGATTCCTTTTTTTTTCTCGTAGTTTAATTCTAACATTAAAAAATTACTATAATGCAAATCTATTAGTAAGTATTTTTCAATATCTATAATTTACTCAAGAAAAGGCAGAGGCATTTAACAGGTACTTAGCATCTAATATTTCAAAGTAAAAGGTTTATTGTAAATAAGAGTGAAAAGGTTTACTGAAGACAGAGGAGGCATGAATTTTCTGATGATCAGAGCAGGTGATGAATAATCCATTATCCCTCCCTTTTCCAGGAGCCAAACTCCTGAGCAGTGGCCACTGTAATTGTGGACACCGGGTGTCATGTTATTAGGTTATTAATCTGATTATTCAGTGTCATGCCACGTTCTATCACGGCAGCTCTCTGTGTGGCCCAGCTAAATGGGGAGTTTGAAGTGTAGGAGCAGCAGGACAGGGACAGAGGTCAAACCCCAGCACTCCAGGGGATCAGCTGCTCCCAAGGGTGTGCAGAGGCTGCCAGGGCAGCCACCCCCTGCAATGGCACCATTACACAGGAGTGGGATGGGGAGAGCTGTCCCCACTAAACCCAGCTGCTTTGTCACATCCCTTGGTAAAGGCCCTGAGTTCCAAGTGACAGAGCACTAAATCCAGCCAACACCCTCTGGAGAGAGTGTGGAGGAGCAATACAGAGGTGTGAGCCTCGATAATTTCATGGGACATTTTCTAATTAGCTCATCCCTGAGAGGTTGAACTTGCTCAAGACGATGGGAAACCAGCCAAAGAATAATGGAGTCTGCAGCACCACAAGTGCTGCTTGCCTGACCTTACATGGATTTTATGCTCCTGAAGAAGCGCAGCCTGCCAGTTAAAGAAGGATTCCTTTGCCTGCTCCCCTGGATTGATCAGGAGCTGCTGCTCCAGACACAGCAGCTGAGCAGGGAGGTTGTGCAAGGAGGTGCTGTTAAACCAGAGGAATAAGACAAAACAAAGCCCTGGTTCACGATCTAGCAGGGAAGGCAGAGAAGAGCTCAGGGTGTTATTTGGCTCTGTTCCCTCACAATCAAAACGAAGCCATCATCAATTAGCACAGATTTGGAACGGGTGACAGGGCTCTGCAATGAGCACACACAAGCAAAACGTAGCTGAGGAGCTGGGTTTAGCTTATACAAGTGTATATAATCAACAGGAATTGGAATGGCATTGCCACAGATGTATTTACCTCTAACCTGGCACAGGCCAGATATCACATGTAAATCCTACAACACGGTAAGCTGCAGGTAGGAGTTTCACCCCCAACTCATATTTTAATGTGGCTTTTTTTTAATTATTATTTCTTTTGAACAGTAAAGAAATAACACACCTTATGTAGAAAGCTTTCAGAACTGAGCGAGAAAATAAAGACTTGGAAAATTGCAAAAAAGTTGTGAGAAAAGTTTATTCATGCTAAGTTTATTGTCATGGGGGAAAGGAGACTTTATTAAAGATTTAAATTTAATAAAGTAATAACTCAAGGAAGAAATAAAAATTTTGATAAAGATGATCCAAAGGAGCCTAACAATAAGAGGACTTAATCTGAAGGCTTACAAAATCAGGAGTCAAATACAAACTCTGCAGAGCTGCTTCATGTAGCAAGTAATGAGCCTGCACCCCTGTGTAACAATGTAAGAGAATATAGTCAAAAAAGCTGAAAGAATTAGATGAGATTCTTGACACCAGGGATTAAGGGTTGTGGCATAAAAATAAGAAAAGGATCTGAATCAGTGAACACGTGTTGTGTCTTGAGCCGATGACTTTCTGTTCTTAAGATTTTATTTGGTTTTTAGCACTCCCTTTCTTGGAGGCACAACCACAACTGTGGTTTGTGGCCAGGCTTACCCTGCTGCTTCTTTTGCTGTCTGTCAGTCCATTTCCCTGATTGTCTGGGGCTGGGCTCACAATTCTGCACCATGAGATTCCTCTGCTCTTTCAAAGTTACCATTTGGGGAGCTGTCTCTCAGCCTGAGCACACTGGATGACATTTTCATCGCGTCCAGATCCTGCAGGAGCGAGGCATCAGAGCTCCTTTAGCAAAGGAAGGCGCTGACAGCCGGAGAGATCTAATTTAAATTTCTCCACACCGAAAATGGTTATGGTGCTACACATTGATGGAGCAGCCCAGGTCCCACTGACTGTCCATTTCCCTCCTTGCATTTTTCACTGCACTCTTTACCTTTACCTTGGGAGAGCTCAAGTGGCGAGGCTGAGCCGGCGTCGTTTTCTCCGCGTGCGCCTGGGAAAGTTTACAGAAAATACTTGACCTTGAGGTAGGAACGTGTAAAGGGAGTGGATGAACAAGATTCACTTTGATTTAGATTACAGCAAAAATTTCAAAGCTTCCCTGACCCTTTTGATTCCTTCTAGTGGCTCTCCCAGCTGGGAAGAGCTGGTCTGCAGGAGCCACCTGAGACGTGTGCTCGCTGCTCCACCAAACCACCCTGCAGGCGGGGCAAAGGGCTGGAGCAGCCTGAACCAGGCTCAGCCCCTCCTGTGCTGAGTGAGGGTGGGAGTTAATTAAAGCCTGTCTCTCAGTGGGCATCCTTTCAGTGCATTTCTGCTGTCTGTGGGGATGGTGATGGATGGGAACGTAAACCGGGCCGGTTTTACCGCAGGTCATTAACATTCCAGTTATGTTCTCTCCGATTCCGATCCTGCTCGGCAAAGACCACTCTCCAGTGATGTCACTGCATATTTCTCTGCACAGTCAAGAGTGGTAAAGACTATCATCATTGCAATTACTGCTCTGGTTTGCCCACTCTGCTACTTGAGGTACTAAAATATAGATGCTTCTTTCACCTCGTGGCAAATCCTCATTGCCAGCTGTCAGGAGCAAGGAAGCAATATTTATAGTTGTCTTCAGGGAGCTCTATCCCATCGTGCAGTTAATTATGATAAACTGTTTTATTTGTACGAGCTCAAAACTGCTTTGTACCGTGGCAATGCACGGCTATAAAGGAGCTGCCTAATGAGGATGGTCAGGCCAGTAAATGTCTCCTGTAATTTGACAGGAAAAACAGCAAGATGTGCCTGCCCTGAAAAATAAAGGTGTGCTTGTAGCACGCTCTGATAATGCAGTTGTGTAATGACAAGTGAAGATGAAGGCAGAGTTTTCAGTGTACCAGCACAGGCTCAGGTTTTCTCAACACTGTAGGCAAAATTGGATTTTTCATCCCCAGAGGAAGCAGGGCCCCAGCATGGGTGTCCCATGGGAGAATGGAACATGGGACACTCACCTGACAGGAGTAGCAGGGAGAGGGGAGCCCCATGGAAAGCTCTTTTGTTTGCTTTGTGTGGAAATGGAAAGATTCCTGGTGAACTGGCTCCCAGTACAAGTGGTTGCCCCACAGTCCATATGGACTATACCCCAATCCATTTGGGATTGCCTAGCTTTGTGGGGCTCTAACAGGTGAAATAGGCAGCAGCATCCCAGGAATTTTGCTGCCTCCCAACATCCAGCTCTTGCCCTAAGCACCCTAAGCCTGGGGATGGCCCTGCAGCTGTGTTAGGCTGGGTGTGCACAGCCCAAGCTGAGCTCCCATCTCCATTTCACCACAGAGCCTCTGTCAATGCCCTGGGCTGGTGTAGAGCCTCATTGCAGGACCAGACACCAGCATGGGCTCAGGGCAGGATGATCCAGGTGTTCAGGACTGCTACAGCACCCTCTGAAATCAGTGAGACCTGGTGTTGATTTCAGCAGATCCCAAAATATTCTGAGATTCAGCACAAGAAAACCACTGGCTAATTTCTGGGTGCTGTGATGGGGGGTGTGGCTGAGGAAGCTGGCTGGGGCCATCCCCTGGAGGAGATTCATTAGCATTTATACAGTAATAGTTGAAAAACCCCAGCACAGCCTCTGCTGGCCCACATCAGTGCCTTTCATCGTGACACTGCAGGAAGGAGGACTTGACAGGCCATCTAAATCAAGGCTGCGTGAGCAAAAATATTCTTTATCTTGGAGAAAGAGAGAAATTATATTAATATATAATGGTCTACATTTAACATTCCCTCAGTACCCTCCCACTTCTGACTTACTGTACTTGGAGATGTGATCATATATTAAACACTGTGAATTCAAGACCTTCTTCTTCCTGGCAGTTTGTCTAGAGCTGTTCTATAGAATGTGTTCAGCTTTTATGTTCATCTCAAAACTGAAATTTATTGGAATGATATATCGGTTAGCATGTCTGGGAACATCTGACAGTATTGTACTTTTACTCTTTTGTGTTTCACACACCTGTCAGAGGAGCACATGCCTTTTTCTTTGCAGTCAATAGCGAACTAATTAGAGGATAATTAGAGCAACTATTGCTTTTCATGCATGAAATCATGACGTCTCGACCGTGAGTCACGGGCTGTCTGTGGTGGGAGATGTGCAGGGAGGTTGGCCTGTGGTTACTGGTGCCTTTCCTGAAGCTTTAATGAAAGCTTTTTGCTGGCTCAGGGTTTCAGAATTGGGAAAACAGAGGTGGGGGCAGAGGAAATTGTTTTTTCCTGGTCAGCTGCTGCATCAGGACAGGGTCACAAACAGGGCTGTGAACTCAAGGAATTCAGCTCCAGCCCAATTTCCTGGCCCTTCAGTTACAGGCAACACAAAATTAAGGAAGTTTATAATGCTGCAAAAGAGCTTTTTTTTACTCAAATAGTTACATTTCCCAAATGCTGTTTACTTCGTAATACTGATACAAGTTGCTTTGAATCCAAAAACATTTATTAAAAAATAGCTGAAATGTTAGATTTAAATGGAGAGGTGGATAGACAGTGAAAAGTTTGGGGCTCTTTCCTGGAACTGTCAAAGTTTTTGAGGCTGTCTGTGTGAGCTAGATGAGATTTGAGGACATGTTACCAAGCTCTCTGTGCAGGACAAAACCTTAAAAAATCCGCAGCCAGAACACATTTAGAGGACGTGTCTCTTCAGGTTACAGTGCCAGTCTGGCTCATGATACAGAGGGAGGCAGTGCAAACTCAGGTTAGATCCGTGTAGGACAATTTTTCACAAGGCAACCACTTGCAGGGCTGCAGTGATACAGAAAAAAACCCCACCATGCTGAGGTAGTTCAATTAAAAATTGTCTTATTTAATGAAGACGGAAAAAAATTATAAATCCAGGGCAAAAGAGGAAGAATAAAGAGCAATTAATTTTTTTAGCTCCATGGTGCTTGAATGTGCTTTGAAGGGCTCTGTGTGCAGAGTAAGAAATAAATTTTACCTGGAAATGAATATTTACAATATTGGGAACTCCATGCAGGGCCCAGCTTTGCTTTCCTGTGGAGACTGGAGCAGAGTTTGCTGTAACAAAATAAACAGTTAAGTTGTTCTGGAGAGGTGTTTCCTTTTGGTTTTAATAAAAATGGTGTCAGTGAGAGCACGAAGGGGTACTTTGGGATGAGTGGGAAAAGCCCCAGTGCAGCAGCCCAGCCCTGTGAGCAGCCTGCTGTCCCAGGGGTTTCAGGGTGAGCAGGTTTCAGTCTTTTTTTTCAGCAAAGATGGATGGAAGAATTTCCTCAACCAGCCGAATGTCTGGGGTTTAGTCACTTGGAATCACCCTTTCATGCAGAAAAGGTGATTTTTAAACACTTGGCTAACGGCGCCTGGGGTGAAACCACCGTTTGTTCAGTGCTCATTCCATGTTAAATATTAACCTTTGGAAAATGGGTTCAACTTCACAAAAGGGTAAAATAGTGTGCCTTTTATTAAGCAGCGTGCTAATTAATTTTTTGCAGCAGACTTATGCAGGACTAAAACTTAGCAGATGAGTTTTTGAGCAAAAATTAATATGCACTGAATTGTAAGAAATAAGGCTTTACTTTAGTACTTGATTAAGGAGCTGAGCAAATTATATGTCTTAAGCAAACATAGGCATTTCTCTCTTTTTATATATCCCTTGATTTGGGGACAATGAAAATGCACTTATGAATCTGCCTTTTAAACTAAAACACAAATTAAATGCACCCATTAATAGCCGATGTGAAGTTGTTACCTTGTAAAAGTATCATTTGTCATTCCTGTGTCTTCTTTCTGGGCGTGCTCAAATAACCTGATATCATTTCTATGAGCTGGATTTCATTATAGCTGATTTATGGATGCTTGCACACAACCTGACATGCCCAGCAAAATGACAGGCAAGGGAAAAGCTAGAAATATATTTTTTTTGTGCTACTAAGCCCTAAATAATATTACTTTCTTCAAATGAAGAATTCTCTCCTCCTTTGTTCATTACCTTCGAAATACCCTCTCACGCCAAAACTGTGTTTCCCAATTACAAGCAGAATCAGTTTAGTTATTCATTAACTACTCTGAATCAGCATGTTGGACCTTTCCACTGGAAAGAAAAAAAATTCTGTTTCTGAACACCTCAAAATTTTTCTCTTTGAAGCTGAGAGATGCCTCTGTAAGGATTTAATTTTTAGACTTATTTCCAAGACATCACTACCACGAATGCACTTTCATGCTAGTATGTAGACACTTAGAGATATCTAACTTATGCAGGTGCAAGATCATTTAATTAACATCATTATCATATAACCACAATTAAGAGCAAAGATTTTAATACACAAAATTTTCATCTGGAAGTTTCCAATTCATGAGATTATGGGCATGAGCAGCTCTGCAAATGTCTTACTAAAACACAAGATTTCTTGTTTAATTGTATTTCTATTTTACATATTTATCAGATCTTGCCTTGAATATTTACCATTTTCTGATAAATCTGGTTCTTTGTTTATTTTAGGATTTCTGCTGATATCTTGTATTTGAACAGACGTGCAGGTCATGGAATCTTTAGATTCTTTTCATGAGTTACAGAAAGCTCTATTATAGCCCCATAAACCAATGCATATGCTTCTCCCTCAACTTGCCACGATGAACCCTCACAAAAAATTATCATTATTGTAATCCTTTCAGGCTATAATAATGAGAAATGATGCAAAGAGCTCAGCTGGCTGCATCATCGGGGATTCTCAGTCTCCTGGTTTTGGTTCATTTTCTTGTACTTGTAGAAGACGCTTTTGAGCCATCCTGAGCTCCAGCCTGCCCAGCTGGCACAGGGGAAGGAGCTGGAGCAAAGGGCACGGCTTTGGGGGATGTGCATGGGGCTGAAGCCTCCTCTGGAAATCCCTCACTCCCTTTGCTCTTGGCAGCACGGAAATCCAGTTGGAGATTATGATCCTGGAATGCAGATGTGCTTTTCCTTTCCGTCTTCTTCCAGAGGGATGGATCACGTGGTGGGAACCTTCAGGAAAGAGAAGTAAGGATGGAATTAGTGATGCCAAGGTGGGGTTTGGTGGCACAATGTAGTCACCTGCAAACTGTGTGTGTTTCTTTCAGAACTTGTTCTCTTCCTGCTTTTTGTGCATCATTTCTCAGAGTCTTCTGAAAGGTAAGCTCAGGAGTTTGAATGCTCAGAAACTAAAGCTGGCAGAGGCCAAAGTTCAATCCTGCCCCATGCAGGGCACACTTGGGGCTGCAGTGCAGGACGTGGCTGATTGACCAGCACAGCCACCAGTGGCTACAGCCAGAGGGGCAGGGAAAGACCATTTTTGGAACAGCAGTGTTCTAACTGCATACAAGAACAGGAAATCAGCTTGACAAACTAAATGGCACGTGGGATGCACCTGGGCTGAAGTCCTGAGCCAGGCTGCCACTGCAGAGATGGGAACTGGAAGCATTCTCTGCTTTACAGAACTAGAAGCTGCAGATGGAAATAGTCACCTTCATGAATAGTTGTGTTTTCCTTGGAAACATTTGCTTTTTTTACCTGTGCAATCTATGTGCAGCCAAGGCATTTTTATACGTGTATACCTCCTTCTTCTCACAATGAAAAGACACTCCCTTTTCTTTAAAACCATCTTTACATCTTTCTCTGTTAAAATAATACATCACTATTCATGTTCAGTTTAATTCTAGAACTGTTTGTTCAGACTGAATGTGTGTGTCTGGGTATGTATAAGCATATGAATGTACATAAAATTCAGTTTTAGACATTAGGAGAATAAATACAAAATTGGACCACACATTAATCTCTTTTTTTTTTTTTTTTGGTATCCAGTGACTATTTCCACCTTCATAATCCTCAGTGTAAAGTGTAAGTAAGAGTTTTCCTATCTGTCGTAGCAACCCATAAGCACAAAAGGATTCAGAAAGTAATAACAAAGATAAATAACTTTGCAATAAAATTTCAGCTCCAGTAATTTCCCATTTATATTTTCTCCCTGAATCATGTAGTCCCAAGCAATGCACTTTTTTACGTCTGGGCTGCATCATACAAAGTAATTTTATATCTAATACTTCCCAGTGTGTCCAAAATATAACATCACATGCACAATGCATGACAGAGTGGTCGATGAATTATACAGAGCCTTCAAATAACATCACTGGGAATGTGATTTCATGGGCTTTCTAAGGCAATCAATCTTACCATATTACGAGGAATGAATTGTCAGTCAGGGTATTTTTTTATTCTACCAGGAACGTTTCAGAAGCTGTTACTTAAGGCTCCTTATTGTTGAAGGCTGCCTGCTGAAGATGTTTTTCCTGGGTGAAATAACTGGTGTGTTCTGCGTGTCTTAAGAGCTAGATCTCAGTCAGCACAGCATTTTGCCAGAGTGCCTTACCTGAGGCTGCAGGAAATGTTATCAAGTGAAAGGAAGTGAAAACTTCAAGGGAGGAGGAGGTGGGAATAGTAGGAGCAACAAAAGAATAGCTTTTGTGTATGAAGAGCTTGTCTTTGTCTTATCTAAGTGTAAGCTCTCTCATCTTCCCTCCGTCTCACACGTACTCCCACACACTTATTTAAAACATGATTTGCAATGACAGCTTCGCCATGTCTTCCAAGAGCAAACAGATGAACTTCCCTCTTCTTTCCAAGAGAGTGACTGGGATGTTTCTCCATATTTTATTTTTTTTAAAAAAACAGCTGCAGCAAAGGGAAAAACCACCCTGGCAGAGGAGACGGGGTTTAGTCTTAGTTGGGTTTTTCTCTGGTGTTGCTGCAGCGTGTCCAAGTCATCTGGGCAACTGGTGAGGTACCTGTGGATTCCTGGCAGCCACGAAGCCTTTTGGGGTTACAACTGCCTCGTTTTCCTTCCCAGAAGTTTTCTGTAGGTGTTTCGAGCCGGGCTTCTCCACTGAGTCACTCCCGACAGACAGCGGAACAGATGGCTCCGTGTGCTTCGTTATTAGCGTGAGCTCAGATCCCCTCGCACGGCTCCAGAGGCAGCCAGACAAACGTGCCAGCCTCCAGATCTTACTGCTCCTACCTCTGGGCATTGATCATCTAAGTCACTTCTCATTCCCCATCACTTTTTCTCCTGGGAAGACACGAGGGCGTCACTGCCCGCTGCAAACCCGACAGGCTCACAGGGAGGTGGGAGGGTTCGCTCACCACCAGCAGATTTCAAAACAAGGAGTAAAAGTGACAGAGACGAACCAGCCAGTTCTCTCCCTCATGCCATCCCCTGGAAGCTGATGTTCCAATCTTCCTTTAGATTCTTTCCCTCAATTTAAAATTGATCAGTTAAAGTAGGGTGGGAGAGAGAAAGAGATTGCACAAACAGTCAGAAAACTCTTTAATAAGAATTTTTTTTTTTTCCCAGTGGGGTAAATACAATCTTTAGTTGTATTTACAACCAAATAAGTAAGCTTACAGATTACTGAGACAGAAGAATCCTGAGTGTGAAATTCTGCTGAGTATTTACCTAGATGCTGTCATCTTCCTCTTTCTCTAGAGACAAATGCAAATGCGTGCCACAGATTTTAAATATGCCATTAATTACTGCACACTGCCTCCCCTGCACACAGTGAGAGAATTCCATAAGTTGCTTTCACTGTAAGGGATATAGAGAAATTGTGCCAACATTTTTCAGTTTGCAACTTACTGTCAT
The DNA here is from genome assembly GCA_013397395.1 of Sinosuthora webbiana. Taxonomy (NCBI): domain Eukaryota; kingdom Metazoa; phylum Chordata; class Aves; order Passeriformes; family Sylviidae; genus Sinosuthora; species Sinosuthora webbiana. The sequence goes on along the minus strand of VXBN01008281.1, from coordinate 67,001 downwards.
TTCTGGAATCAGCTTGTGACAGCAGATGTTAATTCTCTGCTCAGTAGAAGCCTCAGCACTGGTAAGCAGCAAAGTTAGCAAGAGCAGCTGTCATAGTCCAGTGCAATCTTAATGTTTCCTGGACTTTTATACTCCTGCTCTACTGTACAGAGGGAAGTTTAACCTTGGAAATGGAAAACCTGTTGCATCAGCACCAGAGAAACAAAGACAATGTTAATACTGGTGGATGTGTGGTATGCCTATGGAATCCAACAAACTGGAATGAATTTTTAAAAGAAAGAAAAGGCCATTCACAAATTTAATCTCTTACATAAAAAACAGGGAGTGCTTCAGATCAGCATACTGCTATAGTATTTATACATACCATCTTTCAGAAATGCTTTCCCAGCTGTTTTTTATTCTGTTTTAAAGACTTCTCTCTCATCTGCTTCCAAATGTTTGTCTCAAGCTCACAGCACAACGCTGTTCAATCACCAAGTATCTCCTATTTCCTGCCAGAGGAATGAACCTTTCCACATGAGGGCTTTGCTTTCAACTTGCATCTTCTTTGTTGTCACTTCCCCAAAGTGGAATTGCCCCAGTGGTTTCAGTCCTTGCACCACATAAGTTGCTTCACTGCACTGGCTGCTGCTGACAATAAAATACGGAATTTGAGATAGGTTCAGGATTTTCCCAGCCTCCAAAAAATGATGTGCTTCACACGAATGGGCCACATCCACGAATCTGTTCAGAGCTGCAGTTCATAAGTGAATTCTGCCGTCTTTTCTTGCCACACGTTGGTGCAGTTGCAGAGGGGCTCTGAGTTCAGAGCAGATTCTTTCCTGAGAAAAATCGATCAGGATCTCTGCCCCTGATGTCCTCAGGCCACCCAGCAGTGAGTGGGGATGCTGAGCCCAAACCAGCACTTGCTCCTTTAGGCACCTTTGGTGTGTGTGTGATGGGCAGGATCTGAAATTCAGACTAAATCCAGTCCAAAGGAAAACCCCAAATTACATGAAACTTCAACAAATCAACCTGGACACTGGTGGCTTCATCCTGCTGATCATTTCCTTCTGTGAGCAGTTTTATTTGTCTAGACCCTTGTAACTAAATAATCTTTAGTGGTGCTAAAGGGGGAGAGATGGGGAATTGCTGCAGGAAATTTGGATTTGCAGCCTGGTCTGCAAATTTTTTCTTGCAGCTGAAAAAATGTCTGAATTTTTTCTTGCAGCTGAAAAAATGTCACCCCCTCTAAAAGCTCAGGGGATCCCTCTGTTTCCAGGGCAGCAAATGGAAGCCAGGGGAGTTTTCTCCTTTACAGCTGAGATGCAAATGTTCCTCTCTGCAGTGCCTTTTGACATATATGTTGTCATATAAAAAGCTGTGTAATGGTATAAAATTGGACTGCATTTTTTCTTTCTTCATGCATTTCCTTTAATCTGATTTATGCAGTTTGCTGGCAAGTGTGCATTTTCCCTGGAAAAATGGCACACAGTAGCTCAGCAGGTTTATGTTTAAGACTCCTTGTTAAATAGCCAATATTTGTGAGTGATGTTCTGCCCCTGAAATAATGTTATTTTCCAATGCTTGAGAACAGTACATTTTGCCTTTAGAGTGCACTGTGTGAAAGAGACTTCTGTTTGAGAAGCAAACCAAAAAAAAAAAAAAAAAGACCAGATTATTGTGTGCAGAATTAATTTCAGTGGCTGGAAATTGGGACCTCTTTTTTTCTCAGAAAGCAGAAATTGTTGTTCATTTCCAGCAGTTACACTATACACACAAACAGCCAGGAAAACATGCTGTCTGTCATTTGAATTATTTTTCTGCCTCCTCTTGTTAAATAATCTCGCAGATGTGCATACATTGAATTAATACTTGGCTGCTAGAACACAATGAGGAAATATTTAGTGTATGATCTAGTTAGAATTACACAGACTCCAAGCTTTTAATCTTGTGCTATGAATTTATCTCAGGTTCGTCGATTGTATTTTTAAATGCTTAATCTTCTGTGAGGATACATGTATTTCCAGGCTTTTTTAAGAGTGGCTCTGATTTTTTAATTTTCTTGATCTTTCTTCAAACATTTTGTATTGATCTAACATATATTTAAATAATTTGAAGTAATCATAGGAACAAATTCACAGTCATGATGTAAGAATATTTACACAAACATCCAGTATATTCCAGTAGCCCATTTCATACTCCTATTATTGGAATAATATTCCCTTCATAGAAATGACCATTCGTAACATTTATTTTATAATATATTTTAAGAGATTTTAATATGCATTGGTTTTCTTAAAGCATAAAATATCTTTAAAAATTACTAATTTGAATATCCAATACGGGAATGAGTCCATTCCAAATAATTTGAATTCACTTATTAGAGTAAATATTTAAGCTTTCTTTAGGGAAAAGGGGAGAAAAGGGAGAAAAGGCAATGGTACACCTACAATTAACTATACATACAACAGAGGTTAATCTTTCCAAAAGAGAGACTATCCATGGCTCAAACACCATTTAGCCCTTTAATAAATATTTTCAAATTTCCATTCCTGCTAAGGGATTACAAATAAAACACCAGAAATCGTCTTTGCACAGTGAAGTGGGAGCTTGCATCTCCAGAACCGAGTCCAAGATCCACAAACTGAGACCTGGACTGATCAGATTTGCTCTCACACCCCGGTGGTAACTGGGATTCTCTGATCATCCTTTGTGCTGTTGGGAATGTCCTGGACACCTGGGGGTGTTTTGAAACAGTTGTGCCCAAGCACCGACTCCATCAGCCACCCGACTTTTTTCCCTCAAAAATTGGTCTTTCATTCTTTGCAGCCATAAAAGAGCCCAGCTCACTGAGCCAGCTGACACTCCATCAGCTGCAATCCATTTTGCTGGAGCTGTTTGCTTGTCAGATTTATTTGTGGCACTATCTCAGGCAGACACCTCGTACAACTGCAGTTTCTTACAGGGACTTTTCAGGAGAGGATGATGAATCTTCACGGCGATTTATATGGATCCAGCTGCTGGGGATTTGCACAGCACGAGGGCCAAAGCAGTTCTTCATGGCAACACCTTTTTTAAGAGCACAACTTGTGTGTTTTTTTCACTGGAGGACTGGGGGAGGTTTCTATTTGTCTGTTTTTATTGTGATTTCTCGTCATAAAGTTAGGGAATCCTGTGCTTGCTCTCCATTAGATTGGAATTATTTCTAGATTTTGAACAAAATTCATTACCAGAGGTTCCATATGCTGAGACTGATAAAAATGTCAGCAATGAATACTTACCACTGGATTTTTAAAGTGATGAGCACTGCTGAAAATCTGGGGCAAAGTATTTCCTACAGAAACCCCTGCAGACTGCATTGGAAAAAGAGCCCGTTTATAAACTACTTCCACTGTAACATCCAGAATTTCACCTTAGTTCATCAAGAATACTTTATACACCTTTGTCCACATGGAAAAATTTGTGTTTATCACCACTTTTTAGACAAAAAGAGATTGGAGTCCGTGAAGTACATTGGACTTTTATTCCCATTCCGGTTATTTATCTCAAATCCAGAGGTGAATCCTCAATTCCAGAAATTCCAGGCTTTGCCTTTCCCGGTCTGCACTGAACAGGCATTCCCTGAGGGCTGGGCATGGCTGCAGGGCCATGGTGTCTCTGGAATATTTGTCTGCACACTGTTGAGATCACTGGACAAATTCATGCCACTTGTGTTCCCTGGATTCCTCGCTCCAAAACTGGAACTCTGGAGTGCAGGATTTGTCAATACTGTGCAAAGCCTTTCTGTCTCACAGTTCTCCAAATTAACTCAAGCACCAGGAGCCTGGTACTTGATGGAGGCTTTGATAAGACAAATTATCCTGCTCCTGACACCATCTGGCTGAACTGCACTGCCTTTGTAGCTACACCACAATATTCTGCAGGGCAGAGGTTTGTTCTCAGTCCTAATGAAATCAGGTGAGGCTTCATGGGATCTTGCACAAGATGGTGGTTTTGCCAGCACAAAGCATGTTATAACAACCCTTCATTAGTTCAGCAATGAATCTATTTCAGTCCAAATGGCAGATCAACTGTCCTGCCCTCTGCCCCCACTCCAGGTTGCTGGGACTGAGTGGCACAAGCAGTGCCCGGCTCTCCAGGGGTCACTCAGTCCTGAGGAGCTGCCCAGCCAATTTATCAACACTTCTTTGCCAGATTATGACAATGCAGACACTTTTGTCCTTTTTTTTTTCCTTAACAAAAACCATTTTAACCTGAGTCCTGAATAAAAAACGCGTTGAAAATGTTTCACCTCCATTACACACAATACCTTCTAAATAATAGTCCCTAGACAGATATTTTTAATGTGATTTTAACTCTGTCCAGCAATTTTACTAACAGGTATGGTGCAAGAAGGAAACCAGACTATTTAAAACTATTTCTAAGTAAAAACAAAGAGTGGGAAATAAATAAGACATATTAGAATAGAATTGCTGTTTCCTGCCCTACAAGGAGTGCCAATACACATCATTAACATGAACTGGCAGGTACTTTGCATTGTTTTTTACACAATTTTTTTCCTAGATACAGATGAGGCAAGGAGACACTGAGTAACTATTATGGCATCATTACTGGATTTGCACCAATTCTGAACCCAGCTTGAAAACTTCCCCTATTATGCTTTGGGTTTGCACTACTCCTGATCAAAACACCCCTGGTATCCCCCGTGGACTGTGGTAAACTCCATGGAAACCATATGGATAACACCTGAAGTCCTGGGACTAATAATTAACAACTGGTGCTACCAAACTAGGATAGTTTATCCTGTGTCCAAAGCAGGCACTCAGGGATTTACCTTAGGGGCTCTGAGAGAGCTAGTTCCCAAAATTTTACATCCCAGGCTGCCCTGAGACAGCTCTAGAATCTGTCTGACAGTTCAAGAATCTCTTCAATATTAAGAAGAGAGAAAAAACTACGTGGTCACTACAGTCCATCAGATTTCACTCTAACTTCATTCGTTTTCAGACTGTTAAAAATTTTGTCCTTCAAGCAGCAGCACGTGGGTGGTATAAAACCACACAGTTTGAGCACTTGAGTGAATTGCTGAAGTGCCCAGAGGTATGTGCATCCAATGTTGAGAGCCCAGGAGCAATTCTGACCTTTTTGGCTGGAATTGGGTATTTCTCCAGTAATGGATTTTCCCCTACTGTTCTTCTTGGCTTTTTATGATAAAGGGAATTCTTTGGCCACACTGGCAAACATTAGTTGCTATAGAAATGTGTAAGTGTTTACAGGTGCAATATTGAATTGTGCTCCCTTCCTGGGACTAACAAGTGACTCGTTTTTTATTTGTTACGGCCACAACAGCCTTCAGCAGTGAGGGGAACGGGGGCACACAGGTCAGAGGGGCAGAACGCCCCAAATCCATTCGCCTGCCTTTGTCTTTAAAGAGAATTCTGTCAGCTGCAGGGTCTCAGACAATTCGTTATGAAACCTGGGCTGTAAGCTCTGCTAAAATGAGGGCATTGCACTCACTGATCTGCAGATATGAAGGGAAGAGCACAAACCTTTCTAACATAGATGAGACTTGCTGTGTTCCCTGCTCCGCCCATAAGGAGAGTGGGAAGGCTCTGTATGTCACGGCACATGGAATTGCTGCTCCTACTGATGTGTACGTGTACTCCTGACAGGACACCCTGCTCAGACAGATCTTGCGAACAGAATATTCCGAATTTTGTTATAATGGTACCTAAAACATGTTCAAAAACCTGTTAGAGTTTTGCTTTAAGGCCCAATAATCTGTTTCAGGGGCCCTCATTTGATAGCAAATGCAGTTTTCTGACATGAACACAGGATAAAGGGCACAGAAGGACCTGTTACTTCTGTCTGCCAGAGAACACAGATTGTTTTCCCACACCTGCCTACTCCATGATGCATTTCAGCTTTAATGACAGTAGCTCACTCTCAAATAAAAAAATTACTTTTTTATACACTCATTCTTCTAAGTTCTTAGGCGAAAAAGGCATTGTTAATTGGCAAAGCCAATCCCTTTTACAGCACTCTATTTAATGTCTTAGGTATATGTTAAAATTATCCAAACCAATCATGTATAATTCTAGCACAGCGATTTTATAACCAAATTTTTAATAACTTCAATTTTATAAAACTTCGAATTAATCTTTTTACTCCACGGGAGCTGCTTCTTTAAAATGGTATGAAATGAGGCTCTGGTCCTGCAGAGCACTTAATCAGGTATTTAATTTTTGTACACTGAATTGTAACAAAGAGCTGCTCTCAGCCTGTAAATGCCCCATTAAATCATATTTAGGAAAAAAAAGTAAGAATATGTGAGCAGGAACAAGTGTGTCCTCCAAGGATTTCAATACTCTTAACAGATTGATGTGCTTGACTTGGCTATACAAGGTCACCTCATCACTGAATTCCTTTTTAGATACAGGCCTCCAATGGTACCTTTTATTGAAAGAAAGATGTTGCAGCAGCTGTACCTGTTCAGACAGCTTGGCTGAGGTGAGGCAGTTGTGCTGATCAATTCATGCCCACAATTCATCTCTTCTCCTTGGCAAACGAACCCAGCTCTATCAAGGTAACTTGCAGGCAAGGCACAAGGTCAGATGTTGCCTTCTCAGCAGGCAGACAAAGGCAAGATTTCCCAGGATCTGCTCCGTTTGTTTGCTGTGCCGCTTCTATTCCTGCAAGCCAGAGGGCTGGGTTTGAGCCTTCCTCTTTCTGAGGGAGTTTGGATTTAAGGACTTTCCCCACCATTGTTATTATCCATCTCTGGCACCTTTCCTTGCCTTAGTCAGCCCTGAGGCCGTGAAGGAAATCTGGGAATGAGCAGGGCCCTTCCTGGGAATGCCTTGGTCCCACCTCACTCCGAGCAAGGAGTTTGCTTTGTAACCACCTGAGGAGGTGCCTCAATCCCAGAGGAGAGTTTCCCACTTTGGGGCAGCTCACAGGACAGGAACCCGCTCTGTTAAGTTTGGGATTTAGGGGTTTCAAGAGCTGAAGTTCTAAGTCTTATTTCTGCATGGCTTTACATCTTCTGTCAGGCACTAGATGACACCACCAAGGTGGGAAGCTTCAGCTCCTGGTGTTCCTGGGTGTCTCATCCTTCGTGTGTGCTCAGTTGGTGTTGCTCCCAGAATGTAACACTTACATGTCCACTCCCACACATGCACAAAAATAAAATGGAATGTCTAAAGCAGGAGAACAAATGTAACTGGAGTTCTTGGTATTTAAATTCGTCTTTCGAAGTTTTTCTTCCATGTAAAAATTAAGGCAGTTATTTTCTAGAAATTCGGTTTCCAAAGAGCAAAATGCCATAGTTTGTTATACAGACAAATAGGATCTTCTGCTTTTATCTTGGTTTAGGTAGACCAACAGAGTTATCTGAGTTTGACAGGAAAAAAAAGGTGAGAAGATTTTGCTCTTTGGGAGCAAGTTAACATTAAAAATGCTGTAACAGGACAGCTGATGCATGGGTTGATTCCCTTTTTCCCCAGTTAGGAGCTCTGCGCTGCCGATCCCCCAGGAAGGACAGAAATACAACAGTGCCATCTCTAGGACAGACTCACTCCCCTTCCTTGTGGGATGTGTGCAGGAAGTTCAGAACAGGTGATGAGGGTGGATGGGATTCACCCCTGGATGTTGGAGAAAAACTGAGATGATCGCAGCACAAACAGGCTCACGTGCTTGGGGAATCCTCCCTGGTTCTGAGATCCGATCAAAGTGCTCAAGGCTCCCAAAGCTGCTCTCCCCAGCCCTCTGCATTCCCTGGGTGTTTTCAGTCAGGAAGAACAGAGCTGCAGCTTTCACAGCAAATCCTTCCGAGCGTTTCAGGATGCAGCCATGGATGACAGGGAGAGGAAAGCCCAGGCTTATTTTTCACATTCAAATACTTCTAAATCACCACAAATATCGTCTGATTGACATGACTGTCCGTCCTTCCCATCCCAGTTTTAGTTTCATTAGTTTTTCCACACCATTATTTTCTTTGTTCAATTAGAAAAGCAAAATGTTTTCCTTATAACATCACAGTATTTGATCAGTTCTGCTAGAATTTTTTCAGTTCATTTTATTCTAGTGTGTTTTTAATTTTTTTTACTATTAGTCAAATGTTATTTTTAAAATCTTAAGAAAAACAACAACAACATTCAGAGTTATGTGATGATAATTTTTATTAAATTGATGTTTGTAAGTACAATCTGGGACTTGACACACGAAACAAAATTTTTTAAAGAAAAAAAAACATAAAATTAACTTAAATTCAGTGAATGGAAATATCTGCACTAACTTGGTTAGGTTTGGATTTTCAGTTTTCTGTGGTGTGCAATATATTTCAGGACTTCTGACACAGATTTGGGAAATTTTGGACCTTAATTATCTATGTATGTCCTCAAGTATACCCTCGAAATACCCTGACAGGTTCTTTATTTAGGAATGGTGTGGATTTCTGCTCGATTCAAGAGGTTCATTTGCTTGAAGATGCAAACACATACAAAAAAGACAATTTGTACCCGGGAAATGTTTTCTACAGAGCAGGGAGATGACGATCCAAATAACCTCTCATTCAATGTTTTGGGCAGAAACAAACTCTGAGGGAATTCTCTTTGAGTAAGATCATTTCTTACTTGACTCTGTGGGTGAAGAAGTTGCTCTTGGCAGCTTTGCAGACAGTGTGCCCAATGAAATCCTGGAATTCCTCTTTCCCTGCTCTAACCCACATCCAAGAACAATACGTATTCCTTACTGTGCCTCATCTTGTTGTTTTTATTCCCAGAAAGGTCAGGAGAGAAAGATTAATGAGAGGAGTGCTGTCCCAGAGACCCCACAGAGAGAGTGTAGAGTGAGGCAATAGAGGGAGAATCAAAGGGTGAGACCAAAGAACTATTTCAAAGCTTCTTTTAAGCTGCAAAATGTCTTAAGAAACAATGAACTGTAAATGTTGCATGAGACATCTGCTATAGTCTTAACATATACAAAATGTGCTTCTGGATCACTCCCATTTCCCTTTCAAATCATGCCAAAGCAACATTTGCTGCCTCTGCTCTTTACAGAAAATTCTGTTAATTTTTTTGAGGAGTAAATATTTTTTACAAATTGAATACGTTTGTTATATAATACGTGGAAAATTTGAGGGCCAAAAGCCTTCCTATTTGAAAGCAAATACTGCCACACTTTATCTGCCTTAATTTCAAACATTTCCTGTTTTTAAAAAGAAAATATCTTGGTCATTTCAGCTCATCAGTCCATTATAATTATTCTCACTTAAACAAGGACTGTGGAATATTCTTCAAGCTTTTCCTTGAAAATAAGAAGAGAAGGAATTGTAATGCTTCCACCTGAATTTTTCCTGCCCTTTTCTTTTAAAAAACTACAGTATATTGTTTTATCTTCAAAAGTTTCTGTTTATCCTCCCTCCTTCTATCAAGACTCTCTTCAGTGAAAAGATTTTTTGTTTTTTCCCATCAGTTGATCCAAAGACTACTTCAATATTCATTTACCCTTTCATATTGAGCCTTGGGGGTCACACTCCCTTCTCTTTTCTTTTTTCTTTATTTTTTTCCCCATACAGTCCAAAGGGAATACATTTTATTCCTGGTCACTACCAATACCAGTTTGCTGGATCAGAAAGCTGAAGCCCCTGATTAACACATCCCTTGTTTAAAAACACCATAAATGAAAGACAAGGCAGGAAAAGTGCAGTCTTTAATCTTGGATCTTCTTGAGGAGGTAGGGAAAGATAATTCAGTGTTATTTTGTTGTAGGGAGTCCTGGTTTCTGGTGTGGTGACTGATGACCACAGCTCTGTGTGACAGAGTTGAGCTACCCAGACAAATCCTGTCTTGTGCCTTCAGCCAGACCTTGATATGGGTCCAGGAGTTTATTGTGGATATGGAGAACCTGGAGGACTTCAGGCATCAGAAAAGGACAACGCTGATTTCCTCTGCCTGAAGGATTGCATTGATATCTTCTGCCAGGAACAGACTAAAGTGTTGGGAATACAGATGTGCCGTAATGAGCTCAATAAAACAGAATTATTCTATGCTGTGTTAATATACTAGAATCACTCCTAACTACCATTTTAGTGTTACTCAGGCTATGTGCTGACAAGGCTCGTCCACAAAATGGATGAGTTAATTGTTCTTCTAATTGTTTTATTTCCGAGCTGGAGCTCCTTCCAGACTTCAGCACTCTGCCATGACTTTGCTTACAGCCTCGTGCTGACCGATGTGTGTCTTTGGAAGCCTTGTGGTTGATCTCTGTCTACAATCTCACATCCTTGCAAGCTGACAGCTCTGCTTCCACTGTGACACTCTGCCCATTTATTTAAAATCTTTCTGCGCAACATCTGTCCCCGTTTTTTCCCTTCATCTTTTACTCCAAACCAAAAGTGCTCGTTTGTCACTTGGGTACGTGCCGTGTTTTCATATGCATCACAATGATTAGTGGTGCATGCAGAGGCAGGAGCTCTCAAGTTGTACCTGAAGGAAACATTTGTCCATGTTATTGATGGTGAAATGCTGTTTGGACAGCTCTCCAAATATATTTGTGCTTAATTGCCTTGAGAATTCTATTTGTGCTGTCAGTGGGCACCGGAGGAGCTGCTCGGGGTGGTGGAGCCACCTGAGATTGCAGGTGGGGAGCTGATGTGATGCCTTGGGAAGGCTGACCTGGAACAGAGACTGGACAGAGCTAGAGGATAAAGCAGGGATTTATTGAAAGGCCTTTAGGAGCCACCTTGGGCACNGGCAGGACAGAGCCTGGCCAGGGCTATACCTAAGGGGGACTAAAAATGGTCACAAAATGGCTGACCAGTCATGAGATCTTATATTTTTATAAGTTTTGGTCCATTTGCATATTAGGTTTTTATTGCCCAATTACAGCTTCAGGCTGTGAGGTCTCATCCTTCTTATTCCTCCCTTCAGTCCACCCTTGTTTGTGCTTTTGGGCCTGAAAGTTGTCCTTGGTCTTCAGCAGGAAAAGGATTTGTTTTGTGTCCCTACTCTGTGAAGAGAGCTCAGCAGCACTTACTGTGAAGCTCAGAACTACACTCCTAGGCAGCACAGAATCTGAAATACACGAAAGCTGAAACTTAAGGCATCAGATGAAGTGAGGGGTGCTGTGCTGAGGGGTTCAGGCTGTGAGCTCTGCACACACCTGGAGCCCCCAAGCTGCCACCTCTGCCCTGGAGGGACTCTGTGTGACAGCACAGCACAATGAGCTCCCTTTCCTTCCCTGGGGACACGGGTTTTACAGGGATTTGGGGGCAGGATGGTGCAGGTCCTTTCTGGCTCTGTTGCAATGACTGGAGGAATGAACAATGATTTTTAAATATTTTGGCCATCCACATAATCTTGAACCTCAGGAAAAGCATTCAGTGACTGTGACATATTTGTATAGCATCTGTGGGATGATCCTTTTAAAATCTTTATTTTCATTATCTCCCTCTTCTTCAGGGCTCCTAGGAGCTGGTTTGAAGGACAGTGTACTAATTTAAGCACCTAAAGAGTGTCATGTGACAGTTAATTAAAAATTAGCTATAAATGTTAAGTAGAACACAGAGGAAACTTGGTGAATTCTGTTCAAATCTCTTATCTCTGTGTGATATTTACAGTATAATATTTGCAAATCTATGTAGTGCTTATCACCCTGCTGTGTCCAGTCAGTCTCTTCTACACAGGAATTTATAGGTTTTTAGTGTATGAAATATTTCTTCGACACCAGGATGTTCTGCTGACATAATGCTGAGACTTTCAGGTGAAACACTCATATTCTGTTGGTAATTTGAAAGTATAAAAGAAATACATCTAAAGCATTGCAAATAAAGCCATACCAGTGCATTCTGCTGACATAGATGAATGCAAAACTCAATTTCTTGCTCCTTGTCTTGCATGCAGCACATCCTACATTGAATTCCACTATAATATTTCATGTTGTCAAGTTCTCCTAAGGTCTTGCAGGCCCTTCAAAAAGGAGAGGGAAACACTCTGTACTTGCATTTATATTTTACATGTGGAATATGCCTTCAAAACCTCTACCCTTTAATTTTACAATTTCAATGCACATAAGAGACGTCATCCATGAAGGGTATTACGTGTCTTTCAAAAGTGTGAAGGACCCACAGCTCCAAAGACCCTCAGGTATAAATGAATTATGAAGGACTTTCTCATGAGTGAAAGAAATGTAATCACTCTTCAGGGATGAGATGTTTTATTAACTCCACAGATATCCATTTTAGTCTCTTTAAAAAACATCAAAAATAATATCTGTTTAAATCCCGGTGTGTGCCCTAAGGGGAAAAGGTGAAAAATATGTGAGAGTCATCAAAATATCTCTTGGTCCCTTTATTTAATTTTCACTTTCCTGAGCAGCATGATGGAAAGAGTGGATTAACTGTGCTTCTCTATTGAACTACTAAAAGCCTGGGATGGGCCACTGAGTGACAAGGAAAGAGGAGCTGTGTTTTAAAATTAGTTCTCTGTTACCTTGTACCAGTCATGAAATTGTAAGGGAGGTATAAGGCTACTTTCTGAGATGGATTGGAAATTAGCTATTAGTTGGTCTAGATAAATTTAGAAGCACTGATAAATTTACAATTGATTTGGTTTTATCTTGTCTTGATAGTAATTTCGTTTGTTGCAATAATAGGGGAGCATTCAACCACCTGTAGACCCAAAAAGATCCCTGACCTTACTGCAATGAAGAGTTTAAACCATGATTTTAAATGTCATTCTACAGACAGGGAATGTAAAGGACATTTGACTGATGGGTGGTGGATTGGTGTCAGAGTCAGAAATAGATCTCAGGTCTCATGTATCTTCATCCAGGACATCACCCACCAGGCTACACTTTTAGACCTTAAAACTGAACTTGATTCTTGCAGATATTAAGAATTTTACATAATGTAGAGCATGTTCCAGCTTTGACATTAGTAGAAGTTGCCTTTGCTCAGTAGT
>VXBN01008281.1:642-53997 GCA_013397395.1 Sinosuthora webbiana | reverse complement strand
AAAAAGAGAAACAAATGTTTAAAAAAAAATGAATGTGCCTACAAATGATTTATGAAGGCCATGAGCTTCATAATCAGAGTCTCAGGAAAGATCTTAAGATCTTAAGGAGTTCTGCTGTTCCACAGTACATCATAAATCCCAAGGTGTTCTGCAGTTTTGGGAATCAGGCCCTTAAATGCGCATCCACAAGCTGGGAGTAGTTTACCGGCATTAAACAATTTAATCTACACTGTGAGGTGACATCTCCTTCAGGAGTGTTACCAGTCCCGTGGAAAAAAATTCATCCTGCTCCTTTTTATCCAGCACTCTGTACATCAGCACAAAATAACACAGGGGGAGAGTAAATCTCTCAGGAGCCTGATCTACAGCTGATTTGTAGTAAAACGAAAAACACAACAGAGCAATGAAATCCATGTCAGCTTTCCAAGCGTCCATCCTTCATCACACCCAGTGTCCACACTGGGCAGTGCTCACAAGCGTTCCTCCTGCCTGGCAGCCAGCTCCTCCTGAATGATGGGTCACAAAAGTCCCAGAAAAGGCATTAAGCATCTCTAAATCATCCCTTTATTCTCAGTCCGGCCATGACCGTGTAGCAGACGTGATTTACGGCTTTCCGTACAATCTGCGTGGATTAGGAAGAGGAATCTTCATAATTATACGGGCTTGCTGTTATTTAAATATTTACCAACATTAAACACCAAAGGGGCTGTGCAAATGATCCAGGGGATTCATATTGTTCTAAGCTAATATCCGTTGTACGATATTATGCAAATTGTGTAAACTTTATTCGGTTTGCCTGTGCTCTGAGCGGTGTATCCCAAGGCAGCTATTCACTAACTTGAAACAGATAAAGTTTTAATAATAAATAGTGATGATGAATAAGTTAGAAAGTTTGTGCAATGCTAATGTAGTTGTTGGCCCCAGGGTAGTTTATTAGATGAACACAAGTAACATTTTATAAGTTGCCTGCACATAAGTGGCTTTTGTTTTCCAGGAAATGTTTGTATGATAAATTATTTGGAAACATGAGGTGCTAACGAACAAATTGCATTCACTTTCAATTTGCCACCACCTTCCTGAGACGTGATTTCAACACCAAACTTTTAGTTTATCAAAATGACAGTAACTCGAGAAATTAAACTTTGCTTTGGGATGAGGGAGAAACGCAGTATTCCTAAACCAAGGGATAGAGCTGTAGCTCTTTCCATTAGTATTCAGGGCATTTCCAGGACTTAGGCTCTTACAGATGGTAAAAATGAGATAAAACAGTCCAAGTATACAGGAGTCCCAGTTTGCCCATGTTATACTTCTGGCCACTTGACAGTATGGACCTGTGGTAGATCAGCTGGAAGCATTTATATGATTGGGAAAGAAATCCTGCCAAACCAAAAGGGAATGAAGCACGAGCAGGTTTATTTAACCAGCACACTGCAGTGAAAAAACAGCCAAATCTATTAATGACTCTTACCACTCCATGCAGTGCAGCCCTGACCCATATAAGGCTGTCTTCTTCTAAAGTACATTTGGAGCATCTGCATTGTAGTTCTGTTCAAAATCCCCCTGATGATACATCAGCTCTTAATAAACCAATAAACCATAATTTGGATCTTTACTGATTTTTTTTTTTTTAGAATGTAAATAACAAAACAATTCGATCTCCTTGCAGGGAGAGAACAGATGGTGCACTGCTGAGAAGGGTCTCTCATTACATTTCCCTGGATTTTGCAGCACTGGGCTGTGGCCTGCCTGGTTATTGCTGCACTGCTGTGAGTCACTCACAGAAACACTTATGGCAAAGGGCATGGCTGCAAGATTTTGGGGAAAAACCTGAGTTTCTCTCTGTTTGCTGTCTTACTGAGCAGCATCAATCACAAATCCCCTTCTTTTTCTCCCATCCCATGGCTGGATGGATTCAGAATTGCTGCAGAATTGTCAGGAATATAAAACCTCCCAAATAAATAAACAAATAAATCAAAAAACAAATGGTTTGGTATAGGGTTTAATGGTTAGAATTTCACACTACAGGAGACAAGTTTCCCATTTCTGCCTATTTCAGTTTCTTACCACTTTTTAAGGTAAGTCACTGGAGTGCTGGTGGGCTCAAATAATTGGGAGTATTTTTAAGAAATATGTAGCAGAAATCACATTTCAATTTTAAAGAAAATGCTTCTAGACTCTTTGATGAGATGTAACATTAAAAATCTTTCCTTTGGCTGTACATCAGCACGCCTGTGCTCAAATTAATTTCAGAAAGAAGTATAAAGATAGGCAAAAAATAAGGGAAAAAAACAGATTAAGGTTTTAACACTCAGAAACTGTTTTAACCTCATAGAGATTGGGCATAGTTTTTATAACAGTAAAAAGGACCATGGAAAATTTAATGAACTCTCTGCTCTCTATTTCCCCAAATTAATTTGATCATTTGCTATTTATTGTATGGGATCCCACATGCAGCCTGCACTCCAACTACGGGAAAACTCTTTTCTCATGCCTCCATTCTGCCCTGAGGTAAAATCCCCGATGTTCAAATTTTTGTATAGAGAGAGAGTGATGTTTGCCTTAGAATTTAGCTGTAAGATTTCTATGAAAGTAGGAGCACAAATTGGGTTTTGAATTTTTTTTTCTTAAAAACCTAAGCAGTTGAGAAACGTCCTGTGAGGTCTTCTAGAATATCACCTGAGTCCTTGTCAGGTCTTTCTTCTGTTTGAATTTTCCACGTTAGTGGTTGTTGCTGTGATCCATCAAACCCACTGGTAGCAACAGGATTCATTCCATGAGCAGGAGATCACATGGCAAAGACTTATCAGAGCAGGAAATTGGAGAGATGCTGTTCCTGAAAGCCATTAGCATAAGAATGCACTTAAATATAATTTAAAATTATTTAATTTTAGAAGAAAATAGAAATATTTTAGATAAAAGTTTAACAAAAAACATCCAACTTGTTGTGCTTTTAATATTAGTTGTGGAAACCGACATTCACTATATTTTTGCAGCAGATGAGCATTAAAAGTTTCTTTTGAAAAGGTTACATATCCAAATTGTTTTAGCTCAGACCTTCTGGAAGCTGAGTGTCTGCTCTGATGAAAATGGAAACTAATTATGCACTTCCCCCTACATTCTTGCAACATTAGTCTTTGTTGGTAAAAAAACGTATCACTTTCATTCATCCATCTTCCACATCCTCCCAAACACATTAAAATACTCAATTAAAGTCCTTTATTTCTAGAGTGAAAGGTCCATTAGTTTGCAAATTTCTGCAGAACAGCTGAGCATACTTTTGTTTTGACATTTGAGAAAAAGATGTTCTTCAGGAGATAATGAACCAGATCCTCAACAGATATATGTCAAAATACTAGTTTGGGATGAGCAGAAGAGAGACAGAGGAGGGATGACATGGCTTGGCCATTAAAGTGGGGGAAACAGCATTTTTAGCAAAATTAAAATGGAATTTAAAAGGTTAAATGAACTGAGTGATGAGGTTGCAGCAGAACTAGCAAAAGATTACTCAAGAGAGGGCCATCCATAACAACCTAAATCTCTACCTCAGAACCCCTGAATTTTACAAAAGATTTGATATTAAGATTTTAGGATATGGTCCCAATGTTTGATTTCTGGTTTGTGATCTCAGTCCTCCACAGTAACTCTGTGAGAATTGGATTTATCCACAACTGCTGTTCTAGGAAACACATTATATGGTCATGTCTAGCAAGGACTCATCCCTGAGTCAAACCATAAATCTCATGGTTTGGGAAGGTTTTAATTTCCCAAGAAAAAACATAATTATGTAAAGTAAACATACACAGCTTATATGGGCCATGCCATGACCAGTGTGCTTATAGACACAAGACGAAAGTGACAAAAAACTGCGGAGTTCTGTTTCACAGTAATGGTTAATTAATTCCACTTTCTTCCTGCAGACAACAAAGTTGTTTGGGTTTGGGTTTGTTTGGTTTTTTTTAATGTAAAATATTGTATTCTCTCTATGGTCTCAATGGCAGGAGGTTATTCAGACAAATTCCCTGAGCCCTGGTTTGCAGGAGGCTGCTGAGCTGCACCACGGGAAAAGGGAGTTCACAATCTTCTTCAGAGGATTTACTCAGTACTCCAGATTTGGGATTAAAATTTTCATTGTTTCCACCAGTGAGGAGCACTCTTGGAATAGCTGATAAAAGATCAGTTAATGCTGTATTAGCTGTAGTATCTAAATGGAATAAATCCCTTACATAATTGCTCCCTTCTTTCAAACAAAGGGAACATGCACACCCCTCAGCACCCTGACACGGGCCTCAAGGCTCTGTTCTAACAGCTTGCCTGTAATTTGCATTTAGCAAGCATCAGCTAGCACAGGTTTTGTATTTGGAAATACCACAAGCACACTGGATAAAAGATCCAAGCTAAGGTGGCACCTCTCACCAATGGCACTGCAACAACATCTGCATTGAGGCACTAACCTACAGCAAAAGCATTTAAAAACATTTTATCAGGTACAGATGCTTAACTTTTCACTCAAATCCTTGTTTTCTGCGGTTTATAGATGTAATGTAAAGGAATAGATCAGTGCATGAAGCTTGTTTCACAGCTGCTTTTGCAGAGTCCCTGCTGCAGAGGAAGAAATTCTGCAATTTTTGATTGGGATCCACTCCAAACAAGCCGGCACAGTCATGGAGGGAGAAACTCAAAAGGCAAGGTTTTGTAAGAGAACCTGCTGAAGTTGTGTTTAGAAAGGTTGAAGAGAAAAAAAGGAATTGTAAACCTTACACAGAATTAAATATTGGTCATATATCTTTTATGAGTGTTTCATTAACGCTTCTTACCCACGATTAATTCTTTTTCTTAGAAAGCCCCTTTTTTCCCATTGGAAGGTACATGTGCATTATTCCTCCTCATTCTTCTGCTCCCATGGTTTGCATGAGAACAGTGGTCTGGTACTTGTAGAGTGCTCTTGTGACAGCTCTGGAAAAGCCCAGAAGGGCCCCACAGTTGTATTCCCCACCAACAGATCACCCGTGAGTAGATTAAAATGAAAATTAGTCCATTACAAAATGAGAATGTCACGGTGGGAGCAACATCCTTTTGTGCACAATGAGCTTAGAGCATGTATCTGATGTGGAAGCTGCCAGCCAGGGACAATCACAGCAGAAATCTGTGGTGAATATTAACCAAGCCCAACTGCTTCCTCCTGGGCTATGTGTAAATAAATGATCACAGTATTAGGCTTCAAACAATCCGGCTTTAGAGAAGAGAAAATAAAGGCCGTGTAATGCTGACACACAAACATTACAAAAGGCTCTTGGCTCAGCTCAGATGCAGCCTTTTTTGCTATTAAACCAAAATAACTCACAAAAAAACAAAATCATTAGTGGAGCACTAGTCCCTGGTGGCTTCAGCAAGGCTCTTAGGGCTCTCTGAATAATTGATTTTTTTTTTTTTTTTTTTTTTTTGGTTCAGCTCCCAAACTGAGGGAAAAATAAATTTTGCTTGAATTGAGCCTAAATAAAACATTTTTTTTTTTTTTTTTTTTTTTTTTTTTTTTTTCTTTTTTTTTTTTTTGATATCATGGAATACTGAAAATAAAAAAGGTTTTTTTCCACCCATGACTGTTCGTTCAAGACTACTTGAGTCCAGATTTTCAGTGCTTTTGTCTCTACTCTGCCTCCAGAGATGAGCATGAGGCAGGCTGGTGAAAAGTGGACAAGAGGGGGATAAGGACCATGTCAAGAGGATTCTGGAATGATGAGAAATGTGAGTGTAGGCAGGAGAATGGGAGGAGGTGACCTGTGAGACTACAGATAGGCTTAGACTGAGCTGCACAGAGGAGCAGCTTAATATTTCACTATTTTCTTCTGTACTTTGCTATTATTTTTTATCTTTTGAAAAGCATGAATCACCTTCAGAAGAGGCTGCTTCATTTTTCGGATGTTGTGGCAGTTTGTTCTCAATATTAACTGACTAATGCTTGCTGCTGTATTGATCCTGGACCTGAGCTGATCCTGGGCTCTAACACTCCAGCCACTAAAGAATTGTCATTGCCAAAAGTGATGTTTTTTTGTGTACTCAGGGCTAATGGCACTGATTATAACCTGAAAATGTCAGTGCAACATTGCTGTGGAGCAGAGGACTGCAATCAAGTTATTGATTAATTTGCTGTATAATTTTGAAGCCAATTCTGAACGGATTTGTTCAGTTCATTATTTCAGGTACAAACTATGACAAGAATATCAATTAGGTCTAGATGTGATTGATTTTTGAAAACTCCTCTATTGAGCACTCAAGGTAGCCCATTACAATGACAAGCCATTTTCTAGGGGTGTCTAAATAGCAGAAGTGATGGCATTAACAGGATATCTTTATTTACTACAATATTTTCATGATATAACATTTGCTCCCAGACAGTTTCTTTCAACCAGCGATCAGGAATTCATGGCCTTTGGTGTAGATTGTGAAAATGATAATAAACACAATCACTTCAATCAGAGGATTGCATGTCCTCGTGGCCATATTTTCATTTTGCTGGTACTGGAACAAAGCAGAGACAGAGAGGTGACCAGAGGGAGGTTGAAGTGGCGCTGGTTTGGGGCTCTGATTTATCAGAGACATGTGGCAGCTCCTACCTGCAAGGCTCTTCTGTCCCCAGCTCTTTATCCTTCAAAGTGTTGATCTTCTGAAAAAGTGACTCTGTAGGGAAAACTCTGCCTTCTTGTTTGAGGAGTTCTGAAACTAGCTGAAAGGCAAAACATCTCTGTCCTTCCTTTTTAATACCAGGTTTGAGAGAACATTACGTGGGAAAAAGCACATTTCTGAGCCAGCAAACAGAGAAAGGAAGATTGTCACGCTGGCCTGGTTTGATCCGAGTCATAAAACTGAGAGTTGAGAATGACTTGCTGCTCACTTGCCTTGCAGTGTTTACCTAATAATATTTGCATGGCTGGGGAGTTATAGATTAATATCAAGCCTATTAGGAGATTTTATAGCACAGCCCTGCCTCCCTCTCCCCCTCCTTACCTCCCACTGCTGACTCTTACAGTCCTGATAACTTCCAGTCACTCCTCCCTCTAGATCCAGATAGGATGCCCACTCTTATTCCCAAACCTGGTGGGGCACACCCCCCTGTGTGATTCCTGGATGATTCCTGTCACAGTTTGTGTTCCTTATCCGTGTGTTCCTCTGCCCTTGATCTCACACACACTTTCTGCTTTCTGGGGAGCACTGCCACATCAGTATCACGACCTGAACCAGACCAGCTGGGAGTGGCAAAATGAAATAGGGGTGGGAATGATGGAGTGGCCCCAAAAAGAACTTTAATAAGCGTGTTGGAGGTTTGTGCATGAATGGGACGGGGCCACTGTGAGACGTTCCTTGAGCCTTTATTGCGACATCAATTGCTAATTCTAAATTCTTCTGCTCTTTCTGTTTCTGGGGCCTGCTTTCACAGTTTTCTGAAAGCCTTCTTACCTTTAATATTTCCCACAAATAAGTAGCTGGAGCCAACAAAAGAACAAAATCTGAACGCAATAAGGGGCAACCTCAATGGAGAGAACAATGGGGCAAACATAACAATGTATCCAGTGTGATCTGAGGGCAGGGAACCAATGAACAACAACAACTCAGAGCATTGCCTTATATGTAAAGTGCTGTCAACCAATCATGAACGAGAACACGAAACATAACCTTTTTTTGGAGTGAACATATTTACATAACCTTTCCCATGATTCCATTCTTCTCCCCATAACCTGACTAGATGTTTCCTTTCCTGACATCCCACTTCCCACGGCCTCAGACTGATGGTGACCTCATTGCTGGCCAAGGCCAGCTCACTGTCCACCCCAGCCAGTCCAGCTCCCACAGGGCACTGCCACAGAATGTTCTCACCAGCACCAGAATGCTCCTTCTGTGCTGTGACATTGCCTGTCCCACCTTTCTGCCCTGCACATCCCGGGGGCTCTCACCCCCTCAGCTCGGCGGCTTTGCAGGCTCTGCCCCTCTCCTGTTCCTGGGGGGAAGCCAGTACAGAGCTGGGGAATTCCATGTGCAGAGATGCATTTCACTGGGTTGGACGCAGAGAAGCTGACAAAGTCTCACTGATGCTGATTTTGGCAGACAGGGAAGAATTCTCAAGCTGGAAGAGCAAACCAGACCAACAGATCAGCGACTGCCTCGTTCCAGATACATCAACACTGTAATTCTTTTTAGGGTTATCTGCAAGCTGGTGTTTCAAACAGCAGATAAGCCTTTCCCAAGGGTTGTGTTGGAGGGGAATCTCCCTTTGGCCAAGCACTGTCACAGTGATCACTTCCATGAATATTGCATGTTGTTGCTTTTAAATAAAAATGTGCAAGGTTTAAAGATTCTCCTCATCAAAACGCTGCTGTTTCCCACCATCCTGCTCTTCCTCACTTCCCCACTCACTCTCACCTTCCTCTTTCATGCAGAGAAACAAGAAAAATGAGGAAAACCACAGCATTTAAGTGAGACTGAGACAAATCTTTGTACTTATTTGGCTTATTCCAGATCTCTCACACAGAAGAAATGGCTTTTTGAAAGTTATCTATAAAACAATCACTTTTTCTTCTCTTGCAAGATTTCGCTTGAACAAAACTAGAACTAAACGTAACATTGAAATGCAAATAAAGTGGAGGGGAAAGGTGTAGCTGAGAATGGAAACAGGAGCTGGAGATTTAGACCAGAGTCTAAGTTTGTAAGCTGTCATTCTTTTTTTCCCAACCAGCCCAAAGTAAATGTTACAATGTTCACGTGGCTGCCCAAGAAAAGCAAATATCAAGAGAGAGTGGAGGGAAGGGAGAGGCAAAGGCAAACCCAGCCTTTGATTATGTTCAGGCTCCTTGGACATCTGTGGTTTTTCTACACTCACACAGCAACTCGTGTGATAATGTTGGAGCTCCCTAAAATGTCCCTACCCCAGCACAGCACAGATTGTAAAAAAGTATTTTCACCAAAATTTTTACCCCACGTGGGATTCTCTTTTAGTTTCCTTGAAAGCCAAATTTTACTTATCACTTCCCAGACTGTAACATCCACAGCAGGAACTGAGCATCACCCAGTCCTAATTTCTAAATATACTTTTCGTTCAGCTGGTATAAAGTTTTTCATGGTGGCCTTTCCATGTCATAAATATTAAATGTTAATGTGCAAGCTCCATCTGGAAGACTCTTCATTCTCAAATTCTCAGCTCTGTTTCCTCACATAACAACCAATAACAGAGATCATTAAATAAGATTTTTATTTAGGAACGAAACCTAGAGTAGGAGCAATATGCAAAAAATTAAAAAGTAATGTTTTATTGACCATTTTTTCTTTATTGCTGCTTATCTGTGAAGAAATGAGAAGTCTAAATCAGTCAAGTAGTAAAACAACTTCCACATTAAGTGTACTGCTGTAAAACAATTTACTTTTTTTTGAGTGCTTAAAGTATAATAAGGAAAATATGGATATAAAACATTTCCTACCATCTTCTCCAGAGTTGCTTACTGTAATATGGAGCTTTTGGTTTCTTATGGTGCTGTTTGACACTGATTATTCCCCTCAGAATGTTCCATTATGCTCAGTTTTCTTTACACGCATGAAAGAGATGTAAAGTCTGTTGTTGTTCGCTGTAAATTTTATTCAAATTCAGCAGCATCCATTTATAATCACATTTACAGAATGACTTTCATTCTGGGTGATCCAAATGTGCTTCCCAGATTTTTATGTCAAGAAATACAGAATGCAGCCACCTTCCCATGGCTTGTGGGACTATTTGGTAACATCCAGCAGAACTACACGTGTCCACTGCTGTGTCCTGAGATGTTTGGGGAGTGGATTTGGTGCCTCATTACCTCCAAGAAAATGCTTTTTTCTGATAGAGGCATTAATAAATCTTTAGCTGTGATGGCACCGGGGGTGGGACTTCACAGCAAGGTCTGAACTCCCACAAGCCACTCCCATGTAGAGATGATCATACTCTGAATATCAACTGCAAGATTTTTTTGTTTGTTTTGTGAAGGGGTTTGGGAGATATTAACAGTGATATTGTTTCCCTATTGTCTATAAAAATATTATATCTATCATTCTAGAGGATTCCTCCAAGCTGTCTTTCAAAATATTTGAATATATAAAATACTGGTTATATACAAGCCTATACAGTCCTTTTGAAATAATGGGGCTAAATACAGGCGTATGTTGGCTGTGGTAACTGCTGTGGTGTGGAACCCAGTCCTACCATCAGCTGTCTTTTTAATTCCTACATTTCTCATCTATTACTGGTTACATTTTTTCTAAATATTTTCTATTCCTCCCTGGACCATCTGTTGGGTTTAAGTTACATCCCATTTCCATTAAGCAGGACACGTAACCGTGGCAAACCACGGTGCACCCATCAAGCTGATGTTTACCTGAAGGCCTGTGAATAGATTTTGTCAAGATCCAAAGTAATTACTTTGTAAAGTTCATTTCCCACCCCGCGTCTCTTTTCTGCTGAATAAATATTGCAAGAGGATGAAATATGGACGGGTTGTTTATATCCATCACTTTTAAATATTAGTGCTTGGCTTATGCAGCTCTTTGTTGTGTAAAAAAATCATTTGGATACATTATTCCAAGTTGAATAACAGGGTATTTAAGATTAAGAACTAAAGGAAGACTCTCTTTGTCATCTTGTATTGAATAAAGCAAAGGGAAGGGACAATCTATTAATTTTAGGGCTAATATATCTTCCCTCTAAATGGCTACACCTTGTAAACATTTTTGTTAACAAATATTATTAAATTGCATATCTGATTCAAACCCCTATTATGCTTTATTAAAGTAAATACACAAAATTACCTGCAAGAGTACATAATAACACATCATTTCAGTCAAGTAAGAGCTATTTTAAAATTACATTCCCTTCCCATTTAAAGATTACTCTGGGAATGTTACTGTCCTACAAATTTTTCGGTGTGATTTCATTTTTGAAAGCACATGAAGGCATCCATGAGCAGTGTCCAGTGAATTTTTCTTTGTTCCATATTATGGAAAAGCAGAGAGAGAGAGGATGGGGGAAGTTTAATCACAGCGACTTCTTTCCGTCTTTTTGAAGTTTAAGTCAAGTGGAAAAGTATCTCAAGAGGAAAATGATCAGAGATTATGTGGTAGGAAAACTTTCACACAAAACATTAAGGATCAAATTCATTGGGCTGTTGTTCTGTTTCCTCTACCGACTCTTATTCTGATAAGTTTGGGGTTGTCTTACTCTTCTCCATGGAGTAGTGTTTTTATGCATTAGGAAAAGGAAGGTGTAATATCTGCTTCTTCTTCCTTTTTTTTTTTTTTTTGCATGCAGAATTCCAACATGATTTCTTTTCATTTTAATTGAGCTCTAAATGAATGTGCCAGAGTAAAGCTGATCCTACACTGTTTGTAATGAGTTGTCCTTTCTTTCCTTCCCTCCAAGCCAGATTTTGGTGTCCAGGGTAAAAACACAAATGCCACTGGGTGAGGGCCAGGAGGATCTTTTATATATGAAATTGCTTCATAAACAGTCTCAGAGATTTTCAAAAACCCCAAATCATGGAGGATTTTGCACGTGTCCTGTCTTATAACAAAAGGTTCATCCATAACATTTGTTAACCTAGGCTGTGTGACATATTCAAAGTGTTTGAAAGCCTCTCAGGACAGTTCTTTAAAGTGTGTTTTGCTCTCTTTTTCATTAAAGAACCCGGCTTGCGTTTGAAGATGAATCCTCAGCTGGAAAGTTGCTTTCAGTTTTAAATGGAGAATTGACACTTTTTCTTCAATTAGGTTTTGGCTGCAATCCATCCTTGTCTATCAACCTTTCCAGAACTCTAGTCGCCTCATCTCTTATCCTTTTCTTTTTGAAGACAAGGGTTTTAAATTAAATAAATAATGCATGACATTCAGGAAAAGGTAGAGTAATGTAAATTTTACAGCAAAGAGGGAGACTTTTTTAATTGGAAAGTGAAGAGTGCTGAGGAACGGTCTGTTAGAGCACTCTGTGCTTTCAGTCAAAATATCCTCAGGGAAATTTGGAGCCTTGCCACGTTAGATATCCATACCCAGAAATACAATTTTGTTTGCACAAGCATTAATTAGCAATTTTGGTAATGCTTTCAACAAGGCCAAGGATCGACTGGAGCAATGAATTTATCCCCTCCCATGCAGTGCTCTGTTTGGGGAAAGGAAACACAATATACAGACTTTTTACCAAGTCAGACAGGAAAACAAAAAAGTTTTAGTCTTCAGTGGACCCTCAGCTCAAGGTGGGTGGGATCTGGTAGGTTGTGTTGGGACTTTCCAAGAAATGAGATATCGGGCAAAAACAAACTTCCAAATTTGTAGAAATTCAGCTCAAGCTCTAAGTGCCTCAGGCAGCCATCTCCTGCAACTAAAGGTGTGGAAAGAACAGTTATCAGATTGCCAGGAGGATCTGGGTCTTTCTCCAGCAAAGTTTTTGTCCTTCATTGTCTTTGTCTTTCATATGCGCAAGCACTTCTCCAGGGATTAGGAGCAGCACAAAGCTGAAAGTGCCAACTCCATGGAATCCTCTCCTTTATTGTTAAACGATTCTGGAGCTCCTCGGATCGTGCAGTTTTGGCTGAACTCTCACTCAGAGAGTTCCTCACCTCAGCTGCCTCACTCACTGTGTATCCATCCATCACCTGCTGTGTTTTCTGCTGACATATTCATCTGTCCAGCCTCAAATGGAATGGTTTATCTTTCCTCATTACCAGGATTCTTACGGCAATAACATTCAGAGGAGTCTTTTACTGGGAAATAAAATGTAGGCTAAAATGTCACAGAACTTTATTAGACAATCTAAACTTAATTGAAGATGAGTTGATGCGCTCATAAAAGGTGATGCAATGTTTCTATTAACTCCAACATATGGTAACTACTCATGGGAGGACAGCAAATAGAGATATCACTAAATGTTACTCTAAATTGGTCAAATTAGGAAGCTGGCTATTTTTTTTTAATAGTAACTTCAAATATGTTACTAACTAGTGAGAGTTTACCTAACATTAGAAGCATTCAGAGGACATTGCTTATGTAAAACTGTGGAAGGAATTTGATTATGCCCGTGAAGGCACTTGGTTATTTAGAATATTTCCCCAAGCTCTGTGATGGAAATGGACAAAGAGCTCTCCTTCCCTGAAGAGCTGCAGGTCTTGAACATCTTTCCCTGCTTTCATGTGAGGTTTATTTAAATAATTAATTCTACAGTAAGTGATACTTGCTAGTAGAAGATGTTGCAGATAGCACAGTTTAATTATTTGAGCCATTACCGTCCCTATCTTTAGAAATTTCAGTGACAAGCCGTAACAATTAAATGATCTGTATTAATTACAGTACAAACTCCATTCCATCCTGCTCTCATGCTGAGGAGTTCCGTACCCTCCCACTTTGCCCTGATGTGCAGTTTAACCGTGCCAGGGTGCCAGGTTCAGTCAGGAGCTGCTCCCAGTTAATCACAGCCTGCTGGAGACCCCTGCACACAGACACGTCCTGTGCTGCCACTTCCAACAAGGCACAGACAACTGGATTTTGTGTTTGTGTCTCTCAGCTAAGATACTGACTGAATAACGAGCACTAAAGCCAGCTCCAAAGGCTGCAATCACTAGATGGTTAAGTAATTTCAGGGTTTTTCCTTCATTGCCAAAAATCAAGATGGTTTCTGAAGACGTTTGAAGTCTAAAAAGACTTGCCTAAATTACAGTTGTTCTACAGCGAGTGTGACATGCAGGGGAGGACTGGAAGGGATCCAGGGAGCTTGTTTTCACACCAGAGATCCTTTCTAGGAGATGAAATCATACTGGAAGGGCAGCGTGCCCTGAAGGATCAGACACCCTGGTGTGAGTTCATATCTAACTCTGTGATTAGTTTGACGTTGCATAACATTTACATAGGCACCTCTTTAGGAGCTCTGATTAAAGCTCTCCAATTACATAATTGATGTGTTCAGCAGAGCTGAATATCCCCAGTCTGAACAGACTGTGACCATGACACACTTCCAGTTCTCTCTTTGCTTACCCAAGTAGCCAAAGGACACCTTTAAAAGGTTTAATAGAGAACACAAGTAATGTCACTATGGAAACATGATGTTTTAGAAACTGCTGCTTTAACAAAGCACCATCTTCCCTCACACAGTCAGAATTCACAAGTCTTGGCTGCAAATCTCCTGTAGTGTCAGTGAAAAGTGTAGGATTCAGGACTGTCATAACCTTACAGAGCAGGACAAGCACCAGAAACAGGACATCAGTGAAAAAGAGCACTGAAGAACGTTGTTTGTAGCTGAATTGCCAGGTTGGTTAAAGTAATAATGATAATAACTTTTAAAAAGTGAGTTACTAACGTTAGAGGAGTGGGAGTCGATACAAAACAACCATTTCAAAAGGCAAAAGAGGAAAAAAAAATTACAAGTTAATGGATGGTGCAGGAAAAATATCTTGAAAACTTGTGCTGAGAAAGGGGATTGCACTCCCTGAGGCAGATGGGCAGCACGGAGGACAAAGAGCCTCTGGCAGTTGCTACCTGAAAGATTTATGCCCTTCGCTCCACAGGTATCATTCTCTTGCTGCCAGGGGCCAAGAATCCAACATCCACTTCCAAAGCATGTTTGTGCTGTCCCATGTTTGTTCTAGTAGTGCTATTTATCATGTTATTTATCATGTCATCCTTCTCAAGAAATACCGTACTTGGAAAGTTGGTGTAGCTCTTGAAAAGCACTTTCTGGACTATATAATTTTTAATTACTACAAATAAAGCCCCTCAGTGATCTGTGTTGCTGTGGAAAAAGATTAGAACTTTGTAGCCACTCTTTAAAAGTATTACCTTGGAGTTTATAAAACAGTGCCCTCTGTGTAATGCATGATAAAATATTATGTGACCTGGCGTACAAAGCTTGGAGATTCTACTTTAATTCACACGTTAGGACAGGTGAGGCTGTTCCTTCTGCCTCTGACTTTGTGCAAAGGTCCTGGGAAGGAGCTCAGCTGCATTGGAATGAGCCAGGCCAGGTCTGCTCTGCTCTGTGCTGGTGGCTGGGGAGTTGTGCTTAATGAGGCTCCGCTTCATAAACCCACCTCAGGTCAATCAATGCGAGTCGAAAGCGCTCAGGCCCAGGTTGTGTTAGCTGGGAACCACACCAGGAGCTGGAGCTGTGCTCACTTCTGTTCACTCAGCACTGCAGACAAACTCCAGAGCTCCTGTGAAAAAAAAAAAAAAAAACAGCCCAGGAACAGCAAACTCATTCAGACAGGGGAGTCACTTGAGACTGATCCTTATGAATAACAAGCAATTTTCCTCCTGGTGCAGCTGCATCCCTTCCAAGCAGTTGTTTCTTATCTCATGTGCTCCTGGGGCGTGAAACTGTGCATCACCACCACCCAGAGCACACCAGGTTAAGCTGCTGCCCCAAATTCTCAAACAAGTCCCTGCAAACAGTTTGCTTGAAACAGGGAGTTCAGCTGTTTAGAAAAAAAAAAAACAGTGACACACATACAACTTGGTGACAAGTGATTAAAATCAGTGAAGCAAAGGAAAGGGAAAAAAAATATCAAGCTGTTATTAATTTAAAGTGACTTCAAAAAGCAGTTGCTAAGTCTCTAGTGATTATTTTGATACCTGTCCAGGCTACAGGTGGTTGGTAAGTGCTTAATAAAGCACCTGCTCATCAACTCAGTTCCTCATGATTTTAACTAAAAAATAAATTACTGCAATAATTTAAAAATAGCAACTTACTTTATTAAAATGTTGTCCCGGTTTCAGATGGGATGGAGTCACTTTTCCTCCCGGTAACTGTGATTTGGATTTGGGGTGAGAACAGTGTTGATAACACCCTGATGGTTGAGTGGTTATTATTATTATTATCATTCTCTTTTCCATCCTATTAAACTGTCTCCATCTCAACCCATGAATTCGAGTTTTTTCCCCTGATTCTCTCCCCATCCCATGAGTCAGGGAGGGAGCTGTGTGGTGTTCAGCTCTCTGTAGGTTAAACCACGACAAGTGTCCTGCCAGGTGTTGCTGCACAGTGATGCCCAACTGCACAGAGACTATAACAGGCAAATGTTCATAGTTTTCAGCTGAATTGTTTCATTAATTGATTCATCATTACAGACCTGGGGTACTGTGGCAAAGCAAAAAGAATAATGGATCTTGATGTTCCTCTGTGAGACAGGTGCAGGGCTGTCTCTGCCTGATATGCAAAGCAGTGCCAGCAGGATGAACACCTAGAAAAGTGTCTCATTAATATAAAATGTTTAATTAGAGTTGGTCCATTTATTTCAGGGGGAAAAAAAAAAAACTTTGCTCCTAACAAAACCATATATTGCAGAAACATTTTTTAGTCAGATGTTGAAATTAGCAAAATAAAGCCTAGGAAACCTCCCAATTACTCCCCATGTTTGCCTGCTTTCCACTGTGAAAATGCATAAATCAACAATGGAATCAACAATTCTCATATCATCTGTAAAAATAACAT
This sequence comes from Sinosuthora webbiana, assembly GCA_013397395.1. Classification (NCBI taxonomy): domain Eukaryota; kingdom Metazoa; phylum Chordata; class Aves; order Passeriformes; family Sylviidae; genus Sinosuthora; species Sinosuthora webbiana. Next base: position 37,520 of record VXBN01008281.1, on the reverse strand, counting down.
GAAGTTTCAAATGAAACAAAACCGTGGTTGTTTAAAAGATAATTACAGAGGAAAGATATTCCAGAAGTTTTTCTCAGCATTGGTGCCAGACTGCCTCTAAAATAAACCTTCTCTGATCCTGCTTTATATCCAAAGGGTAGAACACCCTGGCAGCCTCTACTTGCTGAAGAAATAAGAGTTTACTTAGAAGAACAAGAGTTCCTCAGGAGAAAGAAAAGCGGAACAAATTATGGCACAATCATTCAGTGCATTCTCCTTTTCTCCTGGGCAGAACCATCTACTTGCTGACCTGTGCTTTAGCCTTGTTTGTATTTATGCTGCAGGAGTCAGCAAAGCCTTCCTAGGGGCAGGGTCACGTCCTCAATCCAAATTTAAATGTCATTCATCAATGGAAAGGGCATTTCACTGGAATGGAAGTAGGAAATGGTGGAGAAGGAGGTAAAAACAAGAGGAAAATGGAGGTCAGGAAACACCAACTATTACAGCTTTAATATTGTGCCAAGACGGGAAGTCGGTGTGTACATGACTATTTAGGAAATCACCAAGTAGAGATAAATTAAGATGCCAGAGCTAAAGGCAGTAGTGAGAGTCCTGATAATTGCTTTTATTGTCCTCCTTCTCAGTCGTGCCTGAGCCAAACCCACTTTCAGTAGAGCAGCAGGAGACATAACCTGGTGTGGATAAATAGACTTGAAATGAGCACACGTGCACCTGCTGAGCATTTTCCATAATTGTTTGTAAACGTTGCTAAGTCACCGTGTGTAGTTGCCAAGTGTGGCCCTTTTGTTTAATCCTGTTGTGCTCTAAAGATATTGTTACGTCGTTAAATTGGCATTTCTTTGACTTACTGGTAGAACATAATGATTATACTCTTCCTTGTGAATTGGGTGTTCTCTAACTAGAGATAGAGCCTGCTATCCTGGTTGTGCAGGCAAGCACAGTGGATTTAAAGGTTTGGGGGAAGTGAACATTTGAGTGGAGAAGATGAGTTAGAACCTTGAGGTCCTGGTGGTTTGTGAGGTAGCTCCACCACCAGACCACCTTGTTCCTTCATCACCTCTCCTGTACAATGGAGCCTCTGGCATGACTTTTATTAAGGCTGTAGGGATCTGTAGAGTTTTTATTTGGTGTTGCTCTTCTGCCCTTCACTTCTGTTATCTCTTGCTGTATTTTAGAGCAGAAACATTAGACCTGTGCCACTCAAATACCCACAACTTGTAAAGGGTCCTTCGCTTGCTGTTGGTAATAAAAAGGGAAGCAGTGGATATTTTGATTCTGTTCTGTCTTGATAAGGTGGCTGTGATGGGCGAGTTAATACAAAATAAGTAGAGCAGATGCAGTAATAAATTACTACCTTGACGGATTTGACATATCTCCACCCATGTACTGAGGATGAGTGGAGAGATGTGTGTATGATTAACATTGCTTAAATGGGTGGTGTCTGAATTAGCATTTCGTGCTGTAGGCGCTGGAAGCTTCTATATTTTGTACCAATGCTTAGCAATTAAATTGCACTTTACATCATCAAAGTACTCGGAACATGAGAGGTTATGTTCCATTAAAAGCAGGGGTAGGTTTTCTTTACAAGGGAGACAGAGAAAATGCCAGATGTGACCATGAGTGTCAGTGGCAGAGCTGCCAGAAAGACACTGCAGTTCAATATTTTATCATAAGGTATTTTTGATAATGAATATTGCTACCCAAGAGTTGCCCTGGCTGAGAACTTGAATGTACTGGAGGAAGAGCTGCTTATTCTGTCAAGTCCAAGGACAAGTTTCTGCAAACATTTAGGTTTGTACCTGGCTTAACTTTAAGCAGAGGACTCCTTCCACTCGATTCCCACAAATATGAACATGGATCAGAGGCAGAAAAAAAATGTGGGTTTTCTTTTCCCTTGATATGTGCACTAAATGTGACACATGCAGCTAGCCCTAACACAGCCTGAGAATAATTTTTCACCTCATCTTGATTTTCTTTGGTATGCACTGTTCTTATTGTTTAAGTTTGTTTGGTTAGGGGTTTTTCTTTGCAAAATCTGTATTTCTTAATCATTTCTTCATGTGGCCTCACCCAGTTTATTGATCTGTGAGAACAGGACTCGGAGTGTTCTGTCAGGTTTTGCAGCCATGCCCTGGGGTGGAGAAACCACATTTTGGGAAATTTAAATGGCAAATCCGAATGCAAACTGATAGACAGGGGAAGAGATAAGGAGAGAAACCAGAAAAAGTGAGAGTGTAAAAGGGATTTCAGATTCTTTCCCTTCCTTTGGATTGTCTTTGTCTTTTTATCTGAACAACGCTGAGTGATGTGATGCTGTTGGTGTAAAGTGAGGCTGTGTCTGTGCTGCTGTGCCTGTGCCAGCAGAGGGGATGTGGCAGCACAGGCCAGCACCAAGTGCTGTCAGGGGTACAGACTCAGCTGAAAGGCACAGCAGAGAACTTCCCCTTTTTTCTCTTTCATTTAAGGTAGACACTCTTTGTTACCGTATCAGATTTATTATTTTTTTAATAACTGCCACTTTAATAATTCCTGTTTGTTTTGAAATGCTTCATATCGGCAAGCATAACCTCAAAAAAAATATCGTGTGACATTAACCCTGAACAAATGAATCAGTGGACAAATCTTGAGTAATTCTAAATATTTGCCAAGAATCAGCAACTCTGAGTGCACACAGTAGCAGTGCAGGAGCTCAGCTCTTCCTTCTGTTGGAGATCAGCTGCCTTTAAGCCAGACCTATTTCTGACACGGTTTAATAGCAATAGTTACTCTAATAGAAGAATGTGACGCATTCTTTTTTTCTTTACCATTGTTTCCTCTTTTTTCTTCAAAGAAATCTTCATTTTTAGATTTACAAGAGAGAAAGTGAAGCCCTTTGATCTCTACAATGTATGTACTATTTATACCAGAGATGGGGAAACTGCTTTTGTCTAATTATTTTTGACATCTTGCAAATATTCACAAAATTCTTCACGGGGATTAAAAAGATCCACAGAGTTCAATCTCTTTGTGACAAAGAAACGTTGTTCTCAAAAGACAAAACAATTGTTTGTTTGTTTTCCCTTAGAGAGATCCTAGACATTCATCTTCCAACATGGCACATTTTATCTGAGATAGCACAGGAACGCATCCCATTTTTAGAATATCAGTAAGTTTCCATAAATAGAGCTGTACCTTAAAAGATCCAAATAAAATAGTGATAAAAATGGAGTGCATTTGAAAAGCACAAATTCCACCTTTCCTGAAAGTTAGACTCCAGCTTTGTAGAAACTGTCCTCTGCAGAAGTTCCCATTTTAGGCTGTGATTTCTATTAAGTTACTTATTAGAACAAAGTTTGTGAGGTGGTCACTGCTGCACTTCCCTCCATTGTCTTACAGAGCATCTATTAATTTACATGTCTTTATTTATTTATTATGCAAAATAAGTGCCATGTAATTACATTTCTACTACAGAGCAGCCAGTTCTACCAACTCTCATGAAGACTGAGACTCATCATTTTGTTTCTGTGGGTTTTTATAGTGTCAAATAAATCAAATCAATATGAGTCAAGTCAATGGTAATTCATCAATTTTCACCAGAAAATTCTGGTCTTCACAGTTTCAGAATCTGGCCCCATATTTCAAGAATATGGTCAAAAAAAAAGAGAAGCTGAAGTTCATTATTTAAAACTCATTTTTATTTCCTGATGGAATATGTAACATTTGGGATAAACAATAATTATGAAGTCCACAGAAATCCCCTAAGAATTAGCAGGAGGGAAGGAATCGAATGAGTGGTCCCAGTCAGGGAACACCACCAATGCCAGGCAGTGGATTCTGTCTTGGCTGAGAAAAATTCAACCATTTTGGAGACTTCTGAACACTTTCTCTAGTGAAAATGGAAAATTCCTGTGCTCAGCTATGCTCTTTGCTGAGTTTTCTGAGAGTTTTTGTCCACTTACACAAATGTGCACAGAGAGATCAGAATAAAACTGGGGACACAGTCTCAAACTGCATCAAGGGAAATATAGGTTGGATATTAGGGAAAAGATTTTCACGGAAGGAGTGATAAAGTACTGGAATGGTCTGCCCAGGGAGGTGGTGGAGTCACCATCCCTGGATATGCTTAAAAAAGGCCTGGATGTGACACTCAGTGCCATGGTTTAGTTGAGGTCTTAGGGCTGTGTTGGGCTCGATGATCTTGAAGGTCTCTTCCAACCCAATGACTCTGTGAATTCTGTGAATTCCGTGAAAATAATAACATAATGTCTCCCATTGTTGCCAAAATTTTCCTTCTTCAACAAGCGCACAAAAAGCGCGGAAAAACGGAGCCGGAAACGTTTTTGTGCCACAGAGCAGATATTTTGCTCCCTTTTTAAAATGTATTTCGAACATGGAACCGAGAAGGAGCGCTATAAAATTGAGATACGTAATGTCTTCAATACCACAGACACACAGACATTATTCCCTCAGTAAATCTTCGGGGTCTCTTGGAGGAGTTGTATTTCTCAGACATGACACGAGTCAGGCGCCGCGAGCGCCGCGGCGAATTCCAGGCAATCCATTAAGGATGTCACACCCCGTTCTTCACTCCGTGTCCTTCCCAAGGTGAACACCAGTGTCATCAGCAAGTGGTTTGTGAAGGTGTCTGGGAGTGCTGGCAGGTAAATAATTTTTTTTAAAGCCAAGTTAACAGTCCATGTAATCATGAGCATCAATCTGACTTGTGGAGAGGCAGCTGCTCCGCTCAGCGTGCTCTGGTGAGGAGCTCAGGATGGGCAGGACAGGTGGGAGCACGAGGCTGGCAAAGGGGCACAGAAGCAGGAAGGAGAGTTTATAAACCCCCAAAGTGTGAGAGGCAGAGGAGCTATGCTGGCCCTGTGCAGAAGGAATGGAAGTTATCACAGCTTTGTAGGTGGCTGTTAAGATAATTCTTCTAAAATTGCTGGAAGAGCTATAACGCTCATTTCAGAGAGAAAACAAACAGCAAAATATCTGAGATGCTGAAGTTGTGTGCAAGAAATCTGTGTAGCTGCAAATGCCTCTCAACCTCTTGATGATATCTGATGATATCAGCTGCTTCCTCTGGGCCTGGAGAGGTGCTGATGCTGATGGCTGTGGGGCAAGCAAAGCCTGATCCTGCAGAACAATCTCAGTTCTTTTCTGTTTGAAAGGGTTCTTGTGAATGTCAGTCACCAAAGAATGAATCTTCCTGGATATTTCAGAAGGCCTGGCATAAACCACACAGCAAACACTGGCATTGCTGTTACAGGGAGATGCTGTGCCACATCTTTGTTCGAAAGACCAGCTTGAAAAGTCCACCATCCCTACTACAAGATGTTCTCTGAGCACCAGACTTAATGCTCAGTGTCATGTTCTGTGATCAGGTAAGCCCAAGTGGCAGCCCATGGCTATGGGTAGGTTCAATAGGTCTTCCAGTGCGTTTTTACAATAAATAGTATTTTTAAACATCCAATTTTATATCTCCCACTGAACCCTGATACATTGCACTAGGAACCACTCATTTAATAAAGTTCCTTTTCCTCCTCTGTGCTACCTTTGAGTAGCAGAGTCCTACTGTGCCTAGGCCAAAGAAACCATGAGCTCCTCGTGTCCTTTTGGGGGACTTGGACATTCCCCTTCTTCCAGCACTCTGCATGAAGACTGGAACCCCCTCACACTGCTTAGAACGTCCATCCCCCTGCACTTCAGATGGCAATTCACTGCTTTGCCTTCAGCAGGACTGCAGGGCTCCCATCTCCTCTTGCAGCCTGTCAGAGCTGCAGCTTGTGTGGCTTTTCCAAGTGAGTGATGGCCCAGCGCTGTCACTCTAAGGATGTATTACTCACTCAGGGTATTTGCATCTTGAGCTGGACTGACAAGAAGATGAAAAGGAGGCTTGGTTGTGTGGGCCAGCTTTTGTTTTATAATTTAAAAGAGGTTTTGTATTCCTGCATAGCATCCCTGTTTCAGAGTGTCTCTATTTCATCCAGAAGCTGGAAAAATTTACAGCTCCCAGATCCAACATTTTCTTTTAAATACTGCACAATAACCGCAATCGGGACACTGATGAAGAGTAATTAAAAATCTGTATCTTACTGGCCATTTGTAGTTTAAAACTATTTCAGGAGTAGGATAAACCAAGCACGTGGAAAATAGAAGACAAATTAACTTTGCCACTTTGACTGCAAGTCCTGTAGGTCAAATATTTCACACGATGTCAGAAGGAAGTAAAATTTTTCACAGATGCTTCTGTTTTCTGCTTGGAAGACAGGTACCTAAAACCAGTCCAGATTCACGTTTGGAGAAATCCAGTGACTTCAGCATCAAGAGCTTAGAGATCATTGAGGCCATTTTGAAAGGCATTGGTTTAGTTTTAATAATCTGTGAAGGAACCCCAATAGTCAGTCTTTCCTTGTCCTGCAGGAGAACTCCAAGGGTCTGCTAGTGCTGTGAGTACACAGGGAAAATTTGATCCATACAAAAAAATAAAATAAAATAAAATAAAAAAAGAAATAAAAAAATTAAATTAAAAAAAAGGCTGATGTAAATTAAATAACAAAACTTATCACTTTCTGCAATGTTCTATCAGCAACTTGCACATTTTTGCAGATGCTCCCCCAAAGTCTCCTTGGCACAGAGCACACAAACACAGGGAGCAGCAGACGGCACCAGCAGGTGTCTGCATGAAATCCTGCTCCTGGAGAGATTCCCAAAAGCAATTGCACTGCCATACCTTTGATCTTTTCCCCAACCAAAAGCATGTTTGTTTTGTTTTGATTTTTTTTTCCCTTTCTCTTGCAATCCATTCCACAGCCACAAATGCATTTTACAGAATTTCTGCCCTACATGTGTCTCAGCTGCCATGAGGCATTTGAAACCTGACTGGCAAAGCTAAACACCTTCCACTTTTGTCTATACAATAATTATTTAAAGGAATCTTCCATTCTTCAAGTGGCATCACATATCTGAGTTATAACACAACATCTCAAACACCTCATCAACCTCCTGTAGCAGAGCAGCAGAGCTAACTTTCATTTAAGCCTTTAAAAATCAGGTAGACATTTGGAATTTAGAAATTTTGTCTCGTAAATTGACATGGATGCCATGCCAGATCATCAGTTGACCAATATAGATACATGGCTTCTACTAACAAAAAACAAATTCACATTCCTGCATACTGAAAACCCTCAAGTAGTTACACAAAGACATATGTCTCGTGGTACACTTTAGGTGTGCCATCTGTCCTGCTACCTTGTTAGCAGATACAAAGATGCAATATCTGCTGAAAAACATTTACCATCTGAAGTGAATAAAGGAGTTGTGGTGATATTGGGGAAGAGACGTTTGTCCACACGTAAGGAAAATCAGATTGTGAGCACAGGGAGTGACAGTATTACTGCTGTGTCATCCAAGGGCAACCTTCCTGCCCACATTTCCATAATAAACTCAGAGAGAAGAACAGGGGTTCAGTGCCCAGCACTGAGGTTTGTGTTTACAATGAGTTGTTATCGAGGTTCTTAAAGCCTTATTCTTGGTGATGGTATTATTTTATTTGTTTCTGTGCTTTTGTATTTGTCATGGCAATGAAGTGTCCATTTTTTTAACTGACACAGCTGGATTTGAAGAGGGAACTTGTGGGCTGCCTTTTAGCTGCTGCTGTAACTGCCAGAAGGATCTGGATGATGTCTTCCCAAGAGGAAGGCACAATGCAGTCCATGATGGTATAAAGAAAGAAAAAAAGAAAGAAAGAAGTGGTCCCTCAGAAGGTTTTCTAGAAAGAACTGAGCCATGGTATGAAAAATGTGACAGCACCCAGGATGGAAAGGGAGGTAACGTTCCAGATGGCAGGGCATGCAAATAAGTTTCTCATGCTCGTAGGCACCACAGTAATTCTCATTTTTCAATCCAAAAAAGAATAGCCACATCATTTCCTTCCGTGGCACAAGGCTGACTTGATAACACAACCTTGTGCTGCTGCTCAGGAGGGTCACACACACACACAGGGGTGTTTTTTCTCTCTTGTTCAGCCCTCCTGCCTTGCCCTTTCCCCATCAGCAGCAGTCCAGGTCACTTCTCCAAGTCCTTTCCTTCCCCTGAGCTGCCCGGGGAGCCGTGGGCTGCTGCTCCTGCTTCCCCCAATTAGTGCCTCTCCTGCAGCATCTCCTGTCAGTCACTGCCCTGCCAGTGGTGTGCCTCCCAGCAATGCCAGTCCAACAAAGAGGAGACAAGCAGCCTAATGGTTGCCAGCAGCTGCAGCGAGGCTGAGGCAGAGCAACTCTTTCAAGTGTTTGAGGCATTTCTGAAAAATTCACACGCACAAGAACAAATGACTACACGTGTACGCGAGCGGCGCAGCGACGTGCGAGCCTCCCTCTCTGGTACCAGCCGTAGTTCATCCCTGTTGCCAGTGGCAGGGATGTTCAATAATTGCATGGAAGGCTTTGGGGCTTCCCTGGGCATCCTCTCCTGCTTGGCAGGCAGAGTCAGCCAAGCACATTCCCACTGCACGGCCCTTCCCAGCTCCGCAGGGTCAGCACAGGAGGAGCCACCGCTGCCCGCCCAGTCTGCAGGGCCTCATCCCTGCCGTGGTGTCATTGCAAAAGAGGGGAAACAGCTGGGTTTTTTCCCGGGAAAAAAGCCTTTTTTAAGAGGCAGGAATTTAAGAGGCAGGGGTTAATCATTCTTGGAAGGGAGGGAAAACAAAAGCGTATCTGAAGAGCCCCACTGCCAAGCGCTCCTCACAGGTTCTCCTCCACAGCAGCCTCTGCCACAAAGGAGATGTTCCCTCCCTGCTCCTGCTGCTGCAGCTCCGCAGCATTTTTAACTTGTCAATTTACAGCTGCAGCACCGACTTTTGATTTCATTTTCTCAGAAGTGCTGGATGAGAAAAAAGTGTCTCTTACCTCACCAAGGCTGACTTTGACTCTCTAACCTGATATTAAGGGCTGACACATTCATTTCTTCCTACATTGTTTAGAATTTCCTGATCATAGACTCCCTAACCAGAACATAAATTCTGGAGATGGGGTGGTGGTGTTGTACATCACACGCTGTTTAACACTGACACGAAATCCTTCATCTTCAGGGATGCAAATTTCCTGCAGATATATGATCCAGTTTATGTGTGTGCATACTAAAATCACACAAAGTAGTTGAGTCGTTGCTTCCAAAAATCCATTCCAAATGTTGAAAAAATTTAATCCCCATTGCCAGTTTCCTGTCCTTACAAACATTTCCAATTCCTAATATTCATTTAAACCTGTGTTATAGTACAGTGTTTTAAATGTGTATGTGAATCTGTGTTCCAGTATATAAAGTTATAGTTATATAACTATATATAGTTATAAAATATATTTATATATATTTTATAACTATTATATAGTTATATAATGTATATTATATAATATAAAAACCCTATATAAAGTTATATATAATGTTATATTATATAACTATATAATATAATATAGAGTTATACATGAAGTCTACTACCCATGAAAAAAATCTTTGCACTAAAGGACATCAAAAAGTCCTCTTCACTCTGGGATTCCACATTTCCTTTAAGCCACTTGCAGTGGCCTCACAGATCACAGGTGGGAGACAGTGTGGGTACCTTTATCTAGTCCATTGTCCTCTTGATTATCAGGGCCATTTTTACCACATGGTTTTAAATTATTCAGTGATGATTCCACTGTATCCTTAGGCAACCTGATCCCTTACCAACATTACAAAACTCACTCTTTTTTCATTTCCACTTCATAAAGGTGAAATGCTGCATTTCTTGTCCTGGTCTCTCTACACAGGGGGAACAATTTGATGGTGACATATTTGAAATATCTTGTAGTCCTCATTTCTCCCTCAGTGCTGTCTTTGCTTCAGCAGAGCAGTCCAGGTGTTTTGTTCACATCTGCTGCCGTTGTAGTCCCTCTTCTCTGACTTCCTTTTCTCAACAACTTCCCCAAAACATGAATTTCACATCCAGAGATATTTTACTTCAGCTGAAGCAAACAAAAAAAAAATTACTGCCTGTATATTACCAAGACTGTATTTATTTTACATTTTTCTGCAATAACACGGCCTTATTGACTGCCACCGAGTTTATGGTGGCAGTCAATATACAGACAGCATCCATTACAGCTCCCACAAAACTCCTGCAGTATGATGCAAGTTACATACTTTTCTGCCTACAGTATTTAGCAATTATTCAAGTGGATCTCATCTTGAATTTCTCTTGTATCTGGTTGGCCAATCATTCAGGGAAAACCTCAGCCACATGATGGAAAGGGGTAGGATATATAACATCTCAAGTGATCAGGTTTGCTAAGGAGAGGAAATGGGTTCTGGAATGCTGCACCTGACGTGAAAGGCTTTGGATTTGCATTCCAGACCTCTTAGTAGTTTCCTATTAGAATAATGCTTGAAATGAAGGAAACAATAAGTGTTAAATGCTAATAGAAAGTGTTGCAAATTATTTGGGGAAATGTGGCTCCTAGACCCGGTTAGATTTACAGCCATGTCAATATGTGAGGGATTTTAAAGCATCATTATATACTGGATTCCTGTTGATGCTTCTCCACTTATTGCTGTGGTAATACATTTGGCACAAGGGACATATATAATGCTAACATTTCTATGATATACATACCCAATAAAAGCTTTTTCAATTTCATTATTTTGACAGGCAGATTCCATTAATACATCCACAACAATAATGTTCCTTTTTTTCAGGATCTGAGAGAAGAGAATTATTAAAAATTACAGACAATGCCCCTATACATTTAATCTCTAAATTCACTTTACAATTGCTGTCAACATCAATAATATCAGCCAGTATAATCAGGTTTCCATAAAACATCAGAACTTGTATATTTTCCAAATGGGATTTGTTTCCCCATCTACCAAGGCAGGTGTTTTGGTTTAGGGCTTGTTTTTTGTTGTTTGTTTGTTGTTTTTGTGGGGTTTTTGTTTTGTTTTTTGGGGTTTTTTTGTGGTTTTGTTTTTTGGTTTTTTTTGTGGTTTGTTTTCATGTCAGAGAATGATGTTCCCAAATGCCTGTGGAGAATACAAGAGACAGCCAGGTTGCAGCTCCTTCATCTGACCCCATTCTCCATCCTGCACCTTTGGTCCACCTTCCAATTTCAAAATCCGTGTCATAAAGAAGGAGAGGAGTAGGGAGGGGAGGAATCCAGGAATCCATGTCCCTTTCTCAGCTGCCCCAGGCTGCACGTGAGTAGCCAGAAGCACAAGGAATTTCCCACGGCCAGTGGGCAAATTGCTGCAGAGTTTCCTGAGAACTCATTTGTTTGTAGCACTTTTTTCACTCCTCGGTATAAAATGGAAGTTAAAATAATTTCTGTGGCCAAATAATATTGCAAGCGATTTTTTCCCCGGTTTAGTGTGGATTTCAAAGGATGTTTGTTGGCTTGTTAGTGGGCTTGGTATTTCCAGTGCATGAGAAGAATTCTCTTCACTGACAAGACAAGGATGCTGCAGGTCCAGCTGCTCTGGTAGAATTCTGAAACACAGCTACAGCTTGGGAAATTCAGCTCCTACTAATTCCAATACATGGAGCAATTGAATCCTTTTGAAATCCACATTTTCATTAAGACATTCTGGGGAAAAAAAAAAAAAAAAAAAAATCACAGTATCTTCATGTGCATTGCTCTTAAATCAAACTATGCCTAGGGATTTAATCTTTATTTCTGTTGATATTACCTTTTCAATTTCAGCATCCACTCCCATTGTGACCAACCTCGTACGTAACATTTCTAAAATCAAGTTCTCTCACTCCTTTGAACAAAACAACTCTGTGCAACCCCTTTCACGCCAGACTTATCAGCTAATCTATCAAACAAAATACAATTTATTTTTTTCCATTAGGTTCCTGTAAAGTCAAGCTAAGTGAGAGCAACAGGAATTTGTTGCTGGACCCTGATATGTTTTTCCAACAATCTAGGAGTTGTCAGGCAACGATTGCTAAGATACAGGGGCATCTGTATCTTAAATCTGAAGTGGTTGAAACGCGGAAGTGTCTTACACGCTGCTGAGTGTTGTCTGTACGACAGGTTTCCACCAGCCTGTTGTTAATGGTGATTGCTTATCAGCGCCCACTTTAGATGGAAATAAAAGGGCTTTTTATTCTTTTACATTCTGGTGTTGTATAAATTTATTGCAAGTGTCTCTGACGGGGGGGGAAATAACAGAGAACGACGCCAGTGTTGGGGCAATAACAGGTGGATGTTTTATGGGCTTCACAGCCATGGTGAGCCATGGGCTCCACTCACAGCCCGATTCCTCCTTTTTAACATGTGTAAACCCTGAGACAGACCCGTCAGAGATGTGTGCAGGGATGTAGATCAAGAGGGTGGCTGCCCTCGATGGCAGGACAGTGATGGAATTGATCCCCGGTTAGTGATTACATATTCTGGGCGGTTAATTCTGCACGTGGTGAGGTCGGCTGCCTTCTGTCCCCTGGTTAAAGAGGCTCCATCACCTCTGCCTGCTCCAGACACGGAGTGCCACCTGCTGAGCGCCCACAGCTGCCAGGAATTCCTGCCTTGGCGTGGGGTGCACCTCAGCAGGCACAACCAGCATCTCTAAAATACGCAGAACACCTCTCAGAATGGATAGAAAACGGACTGAAATCTCCGTGCAGGTTGTTGGGTTTAGCAGCGGTTCTTCCCTCAGCTGTCCTGCATGGTTTTAATACATAGAGGTTCAGGGAATCTAAAAGGCACTTGGTATTTTGTTAAAGGTTCCAGAGGTATTTTCTGGCCAAACCTTGATTAAGATCAGAAGCTAAAAGTAGTGAAACAGTTGAATGTGTTGCTATTTAGCAAAACAAAATCTGTTTACCTGTCCGATAATCATCTCAGCAAACCAAAGCAAGAAAAAGTGAAAAAGCACCTCAAAATTTTCTTACCGAGAGAAACTTCCTGCTTAGTTCTCTGAGAATGTGCTTTGTGGGGGTTCAGCAAACCCTTGAGTGATAAACACCAGAAGAACTCTGTCAGAAATAGCTGGATTTAATAATGTATTTAATATTCTATCACACGCCAGACAGAGCTATCATTTTGCACCCTTAGAAACTGCACCGTTCTCTCAGCAAGACAGAGAACAATACAGAAATAACAGTGAGAGGGATTCTTGACAAACTCTTGCCAAAGAGGTTATGCAGATGCACAGTGTGCTGCATGCAGTTCCTTTTTTCACAGCAAAATGGCATCTCCATGCCAAAAGGAGCTGGGCATGACCCCTCTGATGGGTGGGACAGGACAAAGAGATTCCAGTCAAAAGGCAGAAATGCTGGAGCTCCACTAAAAGCAGAACAAATTCAAGACAGGAATCCTACTCAGTCCATTGTGCTTCGAGTTTCACTCCAGCAGCAGATTAGAGGCTGAAAATGTGCTTCAGATGACTACACAGAAAACTTTGCAGCTGTTCTGCAAGAGGGATTTGCCTGTAAGGAAGAAGATACGGATTTGCCCACCTTGCTCAGAGCCAGTGAACATAGAATTAATAATATGACTTTTCTTACTTCAGAGAGCTTCAATTCAGATAGTTGGCAACAAAAAATTAAGCAAGTGAAATTAAGAAGTAAAAACAGTTCAAGGTCAAAAGATTTTGCAAGTGATGAGCTGACACTGGAGTTATGTATATTGATCAGCATCTCATGAACAAAGGATTTAGGCTGGATCTATACTTTATTGCAAACCTTTCTTTCAAACTATTAGATTTTTCTGTTTATAGACCAGATTTGTAATTTAAGGGAAGGATTTAGGAGCCTAAAGGATGTAAGCACTCAGCTGTTTATGAAGTTCAATGGCATTTGAGTGTCTGACTCCCTCAGGCTCTAGCCTGAATTCGTAACTTATTGACAATAGTTTTTCAGCTCAGGAAGCACAAAATGGTTGCCCTTTACAGTAACAGAATATTTGCTTCATAGCCATAACAATAACCTAGTCTGACTTCCAGGGACTGTTTTGTGGTCACAGTCAGGACCGACAGAAATGTATCTCAGTGGAAAATTCAGCTCTGTGGATATGGGAATGATGACTTTAATACAGATTTACAATCACAACTTCCTGCCTAAAGGACAGTATCACCTCCTCCAGCTTCTCACACCCAAAAAAACCCTTTTTACTCTTGTCTGCTCCCTGGCCACATCTCTTCAGCAGACCTTCAGCCCAGGCCAGAAATGCTGCCTCAGCATCTCTAACCTGGGCCTGATCCAAGGCTTCATTCCCAGCTCTCTCTCCCCAGGAGTTGGTTTGGTTCCATCATCTCAGTGCTGCTGTCCAGCTGTGAGAGCCTAAATTACCCCTCAGGACATAAACCCAAGGGTTGGGCATGATGTAGAGGGATCTGCAGCGCTGGGTGAAGATTCAGTTGGATTTGTGGGCTTCACTGGCAGACGTTGCAGGAGTAAATTCCAATAAATATCTGCACGTGCACAAAAAGCTCTGTCCCTCTGCAAGGGAGCTCGCTTGGTGTGAGGTCTGGAGAACAAACAAGGCTCTGAGACTCATCCTGCTGCCCTGAGAGCTGGGCTGGCCATGGGGAGGGAACTAATGCCTGGTTTATGACTCTTCATGTAAGATAAAGGATATTAAAGTCCATAGCTGTCACTGCATAGCATCCCTTGACTGCTAAAATATCTGTTATTAAGTGCAAAGAGACAGCAGGGAAATGGGAAGGCTTTGCAATGGGGCCAAAACAGGGATGGATGTAGCTCTGATGAGAGCATTTAATAATGTCTCTGCGCTGCCCTTGCAACACAATGCCCACAAACATTGATTACTGCTTGTCTGAGGGTGTGAGGAGGGAAATTCTTAGGCAAAGCTAATTTACATCTTAAAACAGTTTCCTCTTAAAAGACACACCATGGTAACAAAATTTCAGTATTGTAGTGATTAATGTCGCCACATTGCACTGACTCTGCTGCCTCATAATTAAATGGAAGGTATTCAGTTGTATAGCACTTGAATATGATAATGGTTTATGTATTAACTCGTTCACCTTGCAATTTCTTGACCTATTTTTCATTTTTTAGAGGCAGGTTATGATGGAATGTGTACAGGAGCACACACTGAAAACAGTCCCTGAGTTGTCCTGGGGGAAGGAAAGACACTGTTGCTACTGGCTTTGCATAAGCCTTTCTTGAGCATTAAAAAAAAAAAAAAAATCCCAATAATGATGCTCCTCTGCCACGTTAAAACCACCTACATTGAAAGATCTTGGGATTTAAAATCAGTAGATGTGTGTGTTTGGGTTCTTCACCTGTCTCTGTGAATGTCTCACTCTGATGTTTGCCAAGTATCTTGCGCAAACTATTTGAATGCCTGAAGTTACCCATCCAAGTTCAACAAGATACTGAAATAAACCTCGATTTTTCAACTCCCACACTCTCCATTCAAGTCAAGCGCAGGATTGTTGCACCCCCATCATGGTCTTGTTAGCAAATAACCAGCAACCTCATAGCAGGGTGTCACTTTTCCTCCTCATTTCTCATGGAACTGGCTTCTCTACATGAAAGAACAGACTATAAATAATATTGGCTCTTTAGCTTAAAAAATGCGTATCCTGATGAATATCCTGATGAATATTTATTCAGCACATTAAAAATACCATCCATGCCTGGCTTTCATTTGGCTCATAAACCTGAATATTGCAAAAAAACCAAAGACAATATTTATTCAGCACATCAGCACAGCATCAGCTGAGGAAACTTCATATTTCTGTTTAGGATATACCTGCACACTTCCCATTACTGCCCTGTCACAACACTTCAGAATCTCTGGAGGTGTTTCTTTGAGACAGGAAGGACGGTTTCCATTTCACAGCTGGAGAGGTGTAATAGACAGATTTATGACATTTAATTTCCACTAATTCCAGTGGAGGTAGATGCTGAATAGTTTATTAAAACCTGGCTGCACGTCACTTGCCCGGGGTCACAGAGGAGTCTCACAAACTGTGATTTTCAGAGCTGTGGATCGGCAGTGAACCTGCTGGAACACAAACCTTCCTGATTTTCCCCTCATGCTGAGGGCACTTTATTTTAAATACCATGACCAGGTGTACACAGCAGCATTAGCTTAGGCTTTCAGTTCAGTCTGGAGCCAAACCTTGCCCAGTATCCATCATATCAGGGTGGTATTTGCTCTCTCACTCTGCCTTAGAGCCACCTGGATCTTCAAGGAGGAAAAGTGAAATAATTTCTTAATTACTGGCCTTGGCAGTGCTTCCCAGCTCCTGTGATGGATGCATGCTCCAGTTACCTTTTCCTGTTCTCTTGGAACAAGATGCAAACACAAACTGTCTCCTGCACACGAAATCCTGATTTTCTTGGGAGGAGCCACTGCTGCGTCTGGAGAGGGATTCTGCAGTTTTACTCTTCATGCATGAGGCAGTGATGTCTGTGTTTGCAATTCCAGCCTGCCCATGACAGGGCTCTGCTAACAAGCATTAAACCTCTTCAGTTTTAGTGTTGAGTCACTCCAGAATTCCTTTCCCTTCTTTTTCCTTGTTTATTCCAATTAGGATTTGAAGAGCTACTCCTTTCTACTGTGATTTATGAGAACCTCTGAGTAAGGAGCTGCCCAGATTCTGCAGTCCAGGCTTTCTCACCCTCCAAGATCATTGGAAAAGTTCAGCTTGGGTTTTTTTTTTCCCCAATTCCATGTGTCTCCTTTTAAATATAAACTTTTCAAAACATCCTCTCTTCAACAAGACGTGGTTCCTACTGTGTCCTGCTGGCATCAGTGAGTAGAATGTCCTGGTCACAGTCAGGGACGCTCTGACCAAGAAATGAATGAGGCCCCATCCCCTCCATTTGCTTTATTCCATCAGTCTGGATGGAATAAAGAATCTTTGCCAGAATCATCCCCGATTTTCCCTAAAATAACAAAAAGAAGGATCAGCCATTGGAGTGGGAAATTCTTTCCACTGTAGGTGGAAATAGGACTTCACTTGTCACTACTGCTTTCAAATGAATTTCTGGATGAAAAAAGTCTTTTACACTGTCAGTACTGAAACATGGGGATGACAGGTTCTGTTGGTTTTCCATCAGTTACAGCCTGTGTCAGCAGCTTTTGCAGGATCCAGGATACACTCCAGTTTCTACACTAAAAGCCATTTCTTGATGTTGCCTTTCTGCTAGGAGCAACTGTGAGTGCCAGTGCCTTGTAATATGCTTGCTATTATTTTTTTCCATATAAAATTCTGCAACGTGTTCTTTACAGGATTTGTTGGTGCAGCTTCCACAATCACCTTGTATTCTTTACCTTATCTCTCCCAAATGCAACTCAATTAAGTAGTTTGATGGTGTTTGTATTAAACTAATCAGCACTCTTGGCAAGGTGACAAGCTGAACTAGACCGAGCTTTTGTGGGTTTATGGTAGTCCTGGCTATAGCTGATGGTTTTTAAACAAAATGTTTGAAAACTAAAACATGGGTGTTTTCAAACATGAGATTCCCATCTCTGGCTATTTAGAAGCTATTCTGGGCAAGAAGCAAATATAACAGGACAAAAAAACCCAAAAAACCACCCTTTCACAGATATCCTGCAAAATATGTCCAAAAAAAATTCAAAAGCACAAACACAGATAGTCCTGTGTCTATCTGTTACTGCTTTTCTTGCAGCAGCATCTTGAAGCCCTAATTCGGGACTAAAATCTCTTCTTTCAGGCTCTGTCAAGGACTAAAAGATGCCACCTGCCCACACAACCTATGGATAAGATTCTCTGATGTTTGATGGAGATCAGGAAGGCTGGTGAACTGGTGATCTACACTTCTGAAAGAAATAGGCAAGTTTGGTATTTTTGCTTCTCTTTTATATGAATGTGGTCATCCCCCCTAAACCTGGACATGGTACCTTTATCACTTTTCTGTAATTAAGTCAGAATCTAGAAGTGTGGTGCCTGCCTTGCCAGCTGTTTACAAATCCCCCTGCATGTCTGAGCTGCTGCATCACTGAGCTGATTTGCAAGAGCTCCCCTAACTCAGCTCTTGCCCTTTCATGAGGGGAGGTTTCAACTGTGACATTCTGTGGCACCTGGCAAATGCCTGGGGGAGAAAAAAGGAAAGTGAGTGCAGAGTCTATTGAGATCACTTTCAGCATGTGCATATTCAGGGTTTGACCCCAGGTCCAAGGAAGGGTTTCTTGTTTAA
Source organism: Sinosuthora webbiana (assembly GCA_013397395.1). Classification (NCBI taxonomy): domain Eukaryota; kingdom Metazoa; phylum Chordata; class Aves; order Passeriformes; family Sylviidae; genus Sinosuthora; species Sinosuthora webbiana. The sequence continues at coordinate 19,375 of VXBN01008281.1, read as the reverse complement.
TTGCATTTCTCTGTGGTCTCACTTCTGGACAATCACCTCAGTGTGACAGGCAGCAGATTTCAAGTTAGGAAATCTCACACTAACCCCGAGTACATTTATATCATCAGGAACTGCAGTCTGACACTATCAAATGTCTCCCTGAGCCACGAATTAGGCATTTGGAAACACACAATGGAGAGAGGGAACCTGATCTCGAATTTTTGTTTCTTTTTGGAAGTATCCATCACCACAGTGTGCAGAGCATCCGTTCTGTCAATGGGATTGATAGGTTTGAATAGTGAAAATATTGATGAAAATATGTAAAATACGTATAGAAAGTTACTTATTGAAGGTCAGATGCAAACATTAATTCCTTTTCTGTACTTGAAAATGCTCATTTGCTGGTTTAAGTAGATTCTACCACGTCCTCTATACTTTCAGAAATTCTTTGAATAAAGCCCTTAAGAAAAGCAAACAGGATGCAATGAGGTAGACAGAGAACAATGCAGATATATTTCTTACCAGTCATTGCTGCTGTCTCTTCTTCATTAAAAAAAAAAAAAAAAAAAAANNNNAAAAAAAAAAAAAAAGTGGACAAATAGAAAGTTTTATATATAAAGGACATAGCTCAAGGGAAAAAAATCAGAATATCTGCTTAAGATTCTTAAGATTTTCCTATTGGACTCTTCACATCCCTTTTCCTCAGTGCTGCTGTATGGCTGTTAAGTGACCCTTTCCTTGTGTGATGTTGATGAGGAAAGGGTCTTTTTCTTGAGAAAAAAGCCTCCTCTCCACTGACCATATCAAAATATGCATTTTGTAAGTAGAATTGTTTTCAAATAGGGTATTAATAATCCTTCCTTGGTTTAACTCCTTGGTACTGAGAGGTCGATAACTGGCCTACTTATGCCATCTCCTGGGTAATTACAGAACTGTCTCTACACAGGGAAAGCCTCTATCAGGCAGCATTAATAATTATCAATGCCTCAAAATAATTTGCTAATTGAATCCCTGAAGTAATTTTTTTTATAGAATTTAGAACAATTCAAAAACTGCAGAATTAATGATAACGTATCATATTCAACTATTATAAATAATCAGTAGATTGTACCAAAAAAGATCTTTATAACTGCAGTCCCCACAATACTGATATGTTAGTAAAGATTTTATGTTTTCCCAAAAAAAACCCACTTTTTTTGTACCGATATTTTGCTAATGGGAGCTCCATTTCCTCAAAAGGCTCAGGTTTAACCTCTTGGGGATGACCAGAAAGAAGGAACAAATGTTAGCTGTGTCACAAAATATTTTACTGGAGAAAACTGAGCTGTGGGACACTCCATTTCTGATGCAAGTAGTAGAAGAACCTACAAAGAGCAGATGATGTTGTATGAGCTTCTGGAAATTTTAGCTTTGCTGTTCTTTCATTTATTCCATCACTCCTGCCAAGTCTCACATTGGATAATCACACCTGTCTAGGGGACAGGGAAAAAGGCTGAAGGGCCTTCACTCTCTTCTGGAGCCTCATTTTGCTGCATTTTCCATAGAATAGAATGGTTTTCTTGCAAACTGGGTTTTACTGCAGCATCCTCAGTGGGAGAGGCGGCACAGGCAGAGCAGAGAAAATGGTTGGGATTTATCCTTCAGAGTAAAAAATACTTTGTGAATCTGAGATTCAGTTCACACCTCACGGAGTTACTGGGAACAGCTGATTCCTACCACAAGTGTTAGGGAAAACAAGGTGGGCATCTGAAATACCAAATATTCACGTTTCTCCAGTGCCTTCTGTTTTTTGAGAAATGTCCAGTCGCTAAGAACTGTGCATTCAGGATAGAATTGAGTAATTACAGTAGACATTGAGAGTTATGTGATTCCAGGCATCGAGGAGGGTCCTGGGCAGGCCCAGGTCAATGAGCCATGTTTCTCTAGCAGGAGCAGATGTTTCCATTGTGAAGGTTCCTCACCACTTTTGAAAAGTATGAAATAATGGGAGTGCAAAGAGCAGAACCAGCACAAGGAAGGGATGGTCAGCACCTGCTTGACTGTGCTTTGCATGTGCCTTCCCTCAATTTTCCCCCATCACCAGTTTTCTGTCCAAGTGCTATTACAGGCTGAAAAGGAAAGCCATTGCCATGGCATGAATCTCTCAATTTTTCTCAGTTGTCAGCATCAGCACGTGTTAAAAAAGGAAAAGCCTATTTCCAGTTTCTTTGAAGGTGACCGTGGCCTTTGAACTCAGTTGGGAAACTTCGCCACTCCCACACGTGCTGTGATGTCTGTTCCCTTCTTGCCCTCAGAAAACCTTGAAAGAAGCCTCCCCCTTGGTCCGTGGGTTTTTTTTAAACACTAATCCAACCCTCAGCTACTAAGTGTCTAATTATTAGGATTGTGAAATACAACAACACCTAAGGCATTAATAGAAGGAACTAATTATAACCTTCTCAGCATGTGGTTTCCCCTTCACTTACAAAATCTCCTGTCATTTATCTGTCCTTTAAGTGACTTCTTGTAATGCCTTAATCAGGACAAACGGATCTTTCAGAGGGAAGAAAATGACCCCAAACTGGCACAGGAAGGTTTGATTAAAACTCATACTCCTTCTGTGGCAGCCCAAAGATCCCAGGGGATCCCATCGCTCGGCAGAGTAGAGGAAATAGCAGACGGGGAAAAGCTTTCTGTCTGAGACAAAAAGACTTTATCGCTGACGTGCTGACATCCCCTCTCGGTAGGGCCAGTGTCTCTTGTTTCCTTTAAAACCCAGCGCCAGAACTTTGGTTCCAGCGTGATTAATTTCCCCTTCACTGATTGCGTGTCATTCGCTTTAGAGCGAGATCTTTATAAACGAGGCAAAACAAAGCGAGAGGTGAAGACTGTGCGGAGATAAACATTTGTGCTGCTGGGACTCCCACCGGCTTGGGCACAGCGGGGGCCGGAGTAATGGGGGCTCGCCGGAGTCCTGATTAGAGCTCTCACTGCGAGCAGGTAATTGAAACACCGCAGCAGCGGGAAAACAGCGAGCCACGGAGGTTCTCGGTCTAGAGCAGAGGCTGCACACAGTCCCTGTGCCGGTGGGGATGAGCCAAGCCCGGGCTGAGGCCGTGGATAACACACATCCCTCTCACAGCCTTGTGACCAAGTCAAACTCAGAATGTGTGGGGACAAACATACACATAGCGCTTCATGCTGTTCTCTGTGAAAATATTTATTTGCTTTTCTTCACGATTTTCTTCACGATGAAGACTGCATGAAAGAAAAGTTTCAACTAAAAACTTATTTTCCCCCAAGGTATTTGTCAGGAAAAAGAACAACAAAGCCTGGCCTGGCACGACTTTTGGGGGAGTTCCTCTAACTGGTCAGACTCCTCTTAGTGAGAAGCATCGGTGGTTTAATTGAATCATTCTTTACAGAAGACTGTGAATATCAGTGATGGAGGAGGGTGGAGACACATGAATATGTGGAAATTTCGCATTGAAATGTATTTATTTGATGGCTGCACAGGGAGCCCTCGGGGCTGCTCCTGGCTGATCCTGGGGACACTGCTCCAGTTCTCTGCCTGGCTTGGGGATAGAAAGAACAAGGAGAGGCCTTGGGGAGAAATGTGGCACCTGCCTGTGCTAAAGGTCAAATGCACAGCCCAGGTTTGCAGTGAGGCAGTGCAGGGCTGGTGTGCATCCAGCAGGAGCAGAGCATCAACCTCCAGGTGCAGCTCTGGGAGCTCCCTCGGTGACACTGACGGCTCTGTGACACCGATGGCTCTGCCTCACACCCCGTGTGTTGGATCTAATCACCACAAACAGGACAGGGCGACCGGGAGGTATTCCACGAGTTTTTTATTTCATTATCAGTCTCAGTGAAGGTAGAGACATAAAAGATAGTCAAACTCACGCCGTAACAACAGCAGCCGAAGTTCTCTTTGTCCCAAGGCCCTTTAAAGGTGTTTTAGACAACAGGCTGATGCTAACAGCTTACAAGCATTTACTTAAGCCAATCACTAAACACCACACCTACACCTTACAGCATACAATAGTTACCTGTTCTATGTTTTTTAGAGCTCAGAAAACTTCTATGCTCTGAATATTTCAAGGCCTAAAATTCAGCTGTTTCAAACCTCTGTGTAAGCTGATTGCAACGCTGTGAAAGTCCTCTGCTTTTTCAGTTCCCACACCCGTGGAGACAGGGCAGCAGCAGCTGTGAGGCCCAAACTGAGCAGACTGGGGCACCATGGCAATGTTCAGTGTGAGGTGTGGCACAAGGAAACCTGCTGCCTCCAGCTCTGCCCTCTAGGTTTGTCTCCTGGTGTTGCCTCACACGGTGGAGAGCTGAGCAGCTGCCTGCAATAGTGCCTTAAAAGTGTCAAATGTGTGATGTAGAGGAGAAATGCACTGGTTTGTGCTTCATTTTCACTTCTTAGGAATCATTGTTCCTCATGGGAGCCTCTAAATAAACGTTTTTGATTGTAGCAATTAGTTAGAGAAGCTGTTCCTCATCAGCCTGGGCCTCCCTTCTGCCCAACTCCTCTAAAAACTTACTGGTGTCTCAAGCAGAAGTTTCTACTGTTTAAAACAATGGGAGATTAATAATCTAATTTAGGTTTCCTTCACTCCCCTTTGAGGAAAAAAATGTCAACTCAAACCTAATGCACAGATGGAGAAGGAATTGTCACATGGAGCTGACACACATACCTACAACCCAGACTCGGTGCTGGAGTTCTGCTGTGTTCCAGATCCCTCCCGTTGATGTATGACAGATTTCCTGTCCCTCTGTTGGCAACAGGATTCATAACAGCTTTCAGCAGTGTGAGTGGTTATTTGGGTGTTTGTAGCGTGTTTTGTCATTCCTGCATAAAAGTATTCAGTGATCACTAACAGGAGTTCATGTGTCAAATCACCAAATCACTGACTGCAAATGCTTAGTGAGAAAAAAGAGGAGTATTTTTGGCCAGGTATAAATGACAGGGCTTGGTGGGAATTATGCATATAATGATACTTCAGTTATTACAGTGACAAAAGAGGCTTTTGAACATCTGGATCCGTTCTACAAGTCTCTTTTTGATTACAGGAGCTGACGTAGAATTGCTGTGCATCTGTCCCTTATCTGTAAAATGAAGGGTTTAATTATTTGTTGGTTCCATCACCCCCAGACTGCAGAGATTTTGTACTGGTTTGATAGGACCACAGCAGAGCACATTTCCCTCAGGTTGCTCAAAAGGAATGGGCTAAAAGCTGCTGCCAAGGTCAACATCGTTGGGTGAAAGGCAAAATACTGGTGCAGCACCGTTGATAAGTGCCACTCCTTAGTTTGCCACAGCTCTCACCATGACTGTGGCCAACAGAGCAGCTCCTTCAGCCTAAATTTCTGCTCTTTGAAGTGCAAACATTGCATCTCTTTCTCACAGTGGTGCTGGGAAGATGTATGAGCCTACTGTGTGCAAGTCTTCAAATCCCGGAGGAAGCTGAAATACTGAATGTTGCCACCTGTGTGGGCAATTGTGAGAACCTCCAGGGAACATTCTCATTTCCCAAAAATAGGGTTTCATTAAAACAGGTCTTTTTTTGTCCCATGCAAGAGAGAACTTTACCAACTTTACCAGCCATGGGTCTGATCACATCTCGTGTTTGGGTGACTGCAGGCATGGTGTGCTCCAAACCCACCACGAGTTTACACCAGCAATGAACACACAGGGCACTTCCATGATTATTTTCAGAAGAAACAGCAAAGCACAGCATAACTCTAATCTCCCCAATATGGTTATCATCTGCAATAAAACTGTCACCTCAGGTATTAGCAGCGTTGCTAAATCACTGTCCTGGCTTGAAGTCTTCCATCTGGAGTTATAAGTTAAGGACAGTTTATCACAGGAGTGATTTATTGTGTAAACAGATCTTGCTGCTGGCATTTAGGAAGACGTGGCTGCCTGCCACTCAGCCAAATTCTATTATCACACTTGACTGAAGTTCCCAGCCTTGAATTATTAGTTAATAATATCCGAGCGAAAGCATAATTTATTGTTTAAGTAAACTTCAAAACACAAAAACAGTGTCTTAGCTCCCAGACTTAGTGCTTGCTTTAGGCAAAGCATTTTACTTTCAGCACAAAATTGTAATAGAACAGGAATAAGATTTGTAACTAATTCCAACTCTTCCTGCATGTATAACTTACCTAATGGCAGAACACAATCTCCTGAGCTGTTCTTTCCTCATTTCTGTATTGTAAGACCAACACGCCATAACTGATCAGAGGTCAATCACACACAGTCAGACGTGTCCAAACCACAAAATTTAAAAGCAACACATCTGTGGTTTCCTGATAGGGAAATTTGATACGGTCCCTTTTTTATCATTTCATCTGTTTTATCACCAGCCCTTGAGGAAACCCACGAGTTTCCCCCTCAGAGGCACTTGTGGCTAATTTAGAGCAGGAAGTTATTTCATTGAAAGGAATAACCTTGTCTGACAAGAGTTTCTTAGCATTTGTGGTATTATTTACAGCAGTGCCATGATACCAACAGCCAGCAGATGCCAGCACACACACGAGCACCAGAAGTGCCTCTTCCACGGTAAAGGAGGGATGGTGGCAGAGCTGTCCCAGGTGTGTGAACCCAGAGGAGAAGTGACCTTTCTCTTCGATGTTTCATTGTCATGTATAAAGGATATAAAATATGGCACTGTTCTAAACTTTATCCTGGATTTAAAGAGGCCACTTACTGGAGAAAGGAGTATACACTGGTCTAACAGGTCACTGCCTTCTCTCTTCAAAACTGGCTTATTTCCATATGGAACTCTGCCTGAAATTTCAGGCCTGGTTGATCTAGGTTTTTTTTTTTCCCTTTGCATACTGAATTGAGGATCCTTAATATCAGACCTTCTGTTTGTGTCAGTGTGCACAAATATGCCAAAATCCCCCCATCACCTCTGCACAAGGAACCCGCGAGACACGCCCGGTTTTTGGCTGCCCCCATGAAGCAGTGCAGGCAGGAAGAACGAAAGGCCAGGTGCTCGTGCTGCAAACACTGCAATGCCTTCAAGATGGTCCTTTTTTTTTTCTGAATTTTTTTCTGAAATTTCTGAAAAAGGCCAGAAGCCTTTGCAGCACCACAGTCACAGCCTTCTGACATTAACTGAGTGATGGAGATCACTTCTGACAGATCTCTTCCAGAGCAGAAAACATGGGTCCCAGAGTGTTCAAAAAATCATCAGGCAAGTCCTCACTGCCAATGGAGATGGAGCAGGGGGAGTTACTGGGCTCTAATTCTCCTTCCTCAGTGTATCTGCAAGGTTCACAGATGTCCCCATAATCCTCCAGTGTGCTCTGGTAAAACACTTTCTAAAGAAGGGAAGTAACAATGCAAGTCAGCACAAAAGTTCCTACTGCCCTTTTGAAAATTAAAGGAAATTATGGCAAGCAAATGAGGCAGGAATTTACAGGGAAGAATATGATTCATTGTCTGACAAGGAAAGGCTCTACAGAAAGTCTCAGTTGTATAACTTCCAGAGTCTGAACTTTCCCCAGGGTACAAGTAGGGCAGGAAAGGGCATTTGATCTGTCCTGGACCAGAGAGCTGGCAAGTGACCTTGCCTGGGAGGGCCTGCAGTCTGGCCAAGGAGGGCAAAGGACAGGACTGTAAACATGCAAGGTCAGACAGGGCAAGGCAAGAGGAATTTGAATTTCCCTGGCAGCACAGAAGTGCAAGAGCAGGTGACAAAATTTCAACCCTGCTCAGGCACGGGAAGCATTTCAGCCCCACTTCTCCAACCTGAAGGACAATTGGGTCAAGGGAAAAGAAGTATTTTCAACAAAGTCTTGAATGTTTTCTCATCAAATATATCCTTTGCTTTTCTGAGAAGTGGGCTCAGAGCAGCTGGAACCAGAGCAGCTGTCCCGTGTTGCAAGCCCTTTCCCCTGTGCTTACAAAACTTGGCACAGGAGTTAAACACTCATTTCCTACCTGAGCCAGTGTTCTGTCCACTGTCTGTATGAAGCAATCCAGGTATCTCGCTTGGGATGTCTTGTAACCAGTGAGGCAGCCATTCTGGAAGACAGACACACTATCTCAGGTGTGATCACCATAAAGCCACCTTCTGACATTTCTTTCACTCGCCAATAACTCCAATTATCTTTCTCTCTGTTGCATCCTTTTCTTTTGTGCTGCCTTCTCCAGTCACTCCAACAAGTGACAGTTATTTTCTAATTGCATGATACGGCATTATTCTCCCCACTGTTATTAACACCAGACCTAATTCACAGGATACCACTTCCCTTGGTGTAAAAAAGGACATTTTCATCAAGAACCAGGCAGTTACCTCAGCAATCACTTCTTTTCCAGCCTGCACAGACACAGGTGTTGGAGTAGCACTGTGTGTAATATCCAGCCCAGCCTGCACACAGGGAGAGGGATGGTGTTAATAAGGAACTGAACCAAGTGTGAAGGATCACACCTCTGCAGACTCATCCATTTTCCACTCTCATTTACTCCCTTGTTGCACACGCCGGGATGTGTGTGCAGTAGAGTGACAGGAGATGCTGTGCTTCCTCACCTGTTGGATTCACCAGCAGGATGAGGCACCTTGGAAAGGTCCTGCTGATACTGAAAAAGGGTAGGAGTGATAACAGTCTGTCACCAGAGTGGCGTTACCCAGCCCATGCAGAGCCCAGCTCCCCAGACACGCTCAGTGGCAAATTTTGCTCACTACCAAAACCAGAGGAAACATAATTAAAGAGATGATCAGTAGCACTTTTGGCCACACAGCACTGGTGGGGTAGTTTGGATAAATGCTGTCACACTCACCTCAGAAAAAGAATTTCTGCTCTCTTCATTGTAGTTGATTAAAGTCTGTTCACCTTCCTGGGGAGGAGCAATGGCTTTGCTTTTAGCCCCTGACCTGTAACACTGGCAAAGCATGATGCTGGAGACTGTGAAGGAGAAAGGGAAAGGTGAGATGGGCACTGGGAATAGATGGGTTTGGCTCAACACAGTGAGGGGACAGGTGTCCCCAGCCCATTTCCAAAGGAGCTCCCTTGGGAAACCCCAGCAATTCAGCTGGTGCAGATGGAATTCTTGGTTGGAGAGGTGAGACTGAGCAGGCAGACAGACGGATCATGCACAGGTAACCACAGGAACCTTGCTCAGATTATTAATTTTTCTTCAGATAAGGAATCAGCAGTTCTCTCCAGCATTAACCAACATGAGCTTGCACAGAGGAACCAGCTCTAGAACTAGTTTAACCTCCATGGGAGAATTTCATTACTTTCAGTTTGCCAGGACACAGAAAATGCCAAAAAAGTCAAGTATCCAATTGTATTCAAAGCAAATAAAAATATGTTGTATTAGAATTTAGCTCAATAACAATTTACCAGTCATTCTCTAGATGCAAAACAATCATGATGTGAGCTCAAGAGCTGCAATTGCCACAAGACCCAGTGGTCAGATGACAGAGAACCTGCATGTCTAACTTAGGAGGTTGCTTACCCAGTAGTAATAAGAAAGCCACCACTATTATCACAATGGCACCACTTCCAAGTCCCACTGCTGCTTGTCGAGCTGGTGAATTTTCACATGTGAGTCCACCTGGGCAAAAGCAGAGCCTGATGTGCTGGTCCTGCCTTGTGGAAAATCCTTGCCTGTCCTGAATAATGATGGGCACCAAGTAGCTGCCTTGTGGGAGGCTTCTTAACATCAGAAGTTCAACTGACTGCCCTAGAAGGTGAAGTCAAAAAGACAAGTGAATCATTTCAAGACTCACAGAAAGAAGTCGAATATTGTCCAGTCCCTTGTGTTGATAAAGGAAACTCATTTGCCCCCCAATTTCAAATATTTTTTCCAACCTTAATGAACCATATTAAATAGGACCAAATTCATCTCACTTCATCACCTCACTGAGCCTTCTGGGCAGAGACCTGTCCCAGCCTGGCTGCACTCTGGCACAGCTCCCTGAGAACTCTGGAATTCCTTAGGTATTTAATCAAGAGAAGAAGTGGTTCCTCAGCTGTCTTATCCCCCTTTCTGCAGTTTGAGCACATTTCTGCTGGTCCTGTCCTCAGCAGAGATGAAGAGCAATGTCACTTTTCACAGATTACCATAACTTCATATTTTGAAGGCTCTTCTTCAGTAACAAACCATAAAGGTAAGAGATAGTGAAATAACCAGAGGGCCCACAACTGACAATAAACTCAGGAAGAACAAGAAAAGAAGAACTCACCAAAGTTCCTTCCTAATGTCCAGTTGTGCTTCACATCTTCAGAGTCCTCAGCCAGCTCAAATGTAAATGGCCCTGAATGTGAATGGGCCAGAGCAGATTTGGCTTCTATAACGAGAGGTGTCCCTTCTTTTTTGTGGCACACATCTAAAGCGGGAGCCACCAACGATGGCATATGATCATTAATGTCAGACAAGTAAAGCAGGATGGTGCCAGTCCCAGTCTGTGGTGGCTTGCCTGGGTAGGAGCAAAAGAAACAGAAGAACACTCACAACTGGGTATTGACAAATGCCAGTCCAGTGCCAGATCTGCCTGGTTTATCCTACCACTCACACACAAGTTATAAACATTAGGGGGGTTTATTATCCATTAACCACTTACATCCTTAGTCTTGCTACCTTTTTATGTCCAACATGCACCTCATTTCACAGTCCAAACTGCTTGAATATTCTCTGGCTGGCTGCTTACCATGATCAGTAGCATGAACAATAATGGTGTACAGGCTGTTGTTCAAAAAGGGGGACTCTTGATCAAATTCTTTTGCCACAGTAAGAGCACCAGAGTTCTCATCCACACTCAGCCAACCATCTGGGTCATGGGCTAGTTCATATCTGAAAAAGAAAGGGAAAAATTACAAGTCATTATTTTAAATGGATTTTGGGTACCAAACTACACTTGCAAACTTCTTAATATTCCTAAGCTATTTCTTATTCTAAGAGTTGGAACATCCCCACTTACTTTATCTTATTTGGCACATCATCTGGATATGTGGCAGGATACTTTCTAAATACCCTCCCAGGCTGCATTGAATCTTCCTTTTGGACAGTAAGTACAGGAGGATGAAACCTTGGAGCACGTTGTAAGACCTTGATGTTCACAGCTGTGTTTGTGGATTCCAGATCTGAAATCATCACGATGCCATTTTTACACCAGAAGAAAGGTTCTTCATTTGCTACAGAAATGACCAGTCTCATCTCAGAGTCACCTTCATAGCTGAGAGGCTGAAAACCCCAGGAAAAAAAACAGTTTAATTAGCAGATATGCCCTTTTAATAGTTTATTAGCAGTTGTGACCTTTGTTTTGGCAGTCACGCCTGTTACTTGGAAGTGAGCTGAGCTCACCCAACACAGCTGACTCAGTCTCAGGATCAGACAGGCCACGTGATTGCCATGCTCAGCTTACCTATTGCTCCTCTATCTATTATCTCCTCACCTTGATTACACTCAAAATGCCTTCATTTGTGGCTGGATCTGTCTCAATGGTGAACTGCTCCTTCTCGTTGCCCTTTGTTATTTTGTATTTTGCTCTCCACGCTGGAGCATTGGGAGAGTCTTTGTCTTCCACTTGGAGCCTTAGCACAGCTGGGTGTTCTTCTCCTGCTGAAATCTGCAGGTGGTGCTGGGAAGGAAAAGGAAGGAAATAAGAATTCTATCTATCATGTATCTATTTTATGTAATCTCTTCACAACGGCTTTATTTTTGATGGTGCAATGTGGCCACCTGCTTGCCTAACTAACACGCCATAGACAGACTGAGAAATGCCAATTAAATCACCTAAGGAGTGATGATGTAGCAGTAATATGTAATTTGTTTGTCTTTATTTCTTATAATAAATTGGTCACTGCCTGAGAGCTGAAAATTCAGGCTCTTGCCTTCTAATATCACAACAGCACTGTCCTTGCATCACAACTGTTAAAAACGCAATAAGGATGACACTCAGAGAGAGGGAACAAATCATAGCCATGAGAAGGGTCAGAATTTTACTAAACAGGAATTGATGACAAAGCACAGGCTCCTTGTGTAAACCCGTTTTTGCAGGTGATATAACATTATTCCCTCAGGTCTTTCAAACACACTGGTGAAGGAGTTTGTTTTTGTAGGTGACTTTGTACACACTGTTGTAACCCTATTTTATCTCTTGCAACTCTTTACAGCCTCAAGTATTTACACAGGCCAGCACCTGACATGACTCAGCACTCTGAATGCACGTGCTGCGTTTGGCTGGGATGGTTTATTTCGGCGGATTGTAAAATAAAGAGCAGATTGTAATCACAGAGTGGTTTGGGGAGGAAGGGACCCTAAAGGTCAGTTAGTTCCACCTCACGAGACCAGGTGGTTCAGAGCCCAGCCCAGCCTGGTCTGCAACACTTCCAGGGGTGGAACATCCACCACTTCCCTGGGCAATCAGCACCTCACCTGCTCAGAGGTCAGAATAAACTGGTCTGTCAACTTCCTTATGCCTCCAGTGACACAAAAACCTTCCGGTGATGTACACAGAAAATTAACCAAGTTTAGTGCTTTAAGAGATATTTTTTCTGGCAGATCTCATTTGCACGGTTTTGCCCTGATTCTGCAAGGGTCTGAGGGTTCCCATTTCCACTGCTGAGTGTGTTTAGCAGTTGGAAGGACTGAACTGTCCTTAGAAAGGCTCAGTGAAGTAATAATGTTTTCCCTTACGTTATCACTAGCAAATACAGGGAGGTGGTTGTTTGCATCTTCAACAGTGACGGTCACCGTTGCAGTAGATGACAGCTGGGGACTTCCATGGTCACTGGCTTTAATCAGAAGGTTGAAAGAGTTGGCAGTCTGAAAAACAGAAATAAGGAAGTTCCTGAAATTTGCTTGAGAAGCAATTCCCACATTTTGCCAGCCACAGCTGGATGTGGGACTCTCCTTCCCCTTGTACCTGGTAACGGTGTAGTGAACATGTATCATGCATTAATGATGAGAAGATGCTAAATATACATCACCTGATAATCCAGGCATCCTGACAGGAATATTGATCCTGTGGTGGGATCAATGTTAAATGTGAGTCCATCTGGAGAGGGCATTTGCATATGTATAGAATAGGACACCTGCGAGTTCACAGTGCCCATTTCGTCTTTGTCCAGGGCTGTGACTTGGATAACTGGCTCATCTAGGATGAAGAATTAATGAGATATTAATGGGAGCATTTTGTTTCAGTGTGGAGTTCTCAGACCTCTCTGCAGGCTCTTAAACACACAACTCCTAAGAAAACCTACAACTTCTCCTGTGGCCATGGTTATCCCTGCACAGACTCTGGCCACTAATTCATTTGGGTGGCAAATCTGCCGAAAGAACTGCTAGACTACAGAATTACCACACTCCTGGCTTTACTTCACCAAAAACATGCACTGTTCTTACGTGCCAGCTCCTGAGAGGTTGACACCACATGTGTACACACCAAGGCTAAGTCTTTGTGTTTCTGAGCAGTGTCTGACCACCTTCTGTGAAGTTGGGTGCATGTGCAGCCCCCAGACCCACAGCTGAGATCAGCTTGCTACAGGCTTGGCTTGTAGTTTAGAAGAAACGTCTTTGAAGTTTTCCCAGAATGTCTCCAATGACATTCTAATGTACATTGAGGTTAATCAGACAAGAGGTTGAAACGTTCAGGAAAATGTCCCTGAACTCATGAGTGTTAAGTGAAAGGTCAAGAGAGGAACAGATGTAGTAGGAAAGGAATAATAACACTGGTTTAGGATGAGGACAGCCATACACAAACCAGCAGTTGTCCTTGTTCAGGTGGTCCTCACCTTCACTGTGGTTCTCTCTTATTATAGTGCCATATTCTTCCATGGAAAACTCAGGTGCATTGTCATTGACGTCTTTAACCTTTATCTTGAAAAATATAGGGCGGTCCAACAGCTCACCAGATTTTCTGTTCTCAATATCAAAACGAATCTAAAAGAGTAGCAGCACAGGCATCAGAATGAATTGAACAGCACCATTTAGATATCAGAACAGAAGGAAAAACCTTCAGTTTTGAAGCTGCTTCAGTCAAATTTGGTTAGCATTGGCTTTCAATCCCATGGTTAAGTCATTATTTCACCTTACAAAAGTAGTAGATTCGTAATGGTCATCCTGGGCCTTAATCAGCATTTTTAAAAGTAAAAAAAAGATTTTTAATGAAAATTGATTATTTTGAATGGCTGCCTAAAAGGCAAGATGTTGAGCAGAAAACCACATGGAAAACTATAATTTGGGTACAGTTAATCCACAGACACCCAAATAGAAATCATTACAGAATAAACATAAGGAGACCACGACTGAAAAAAAAATTTTCAGGAGGAAAACAAACCCACACTCCCATATTTCATTCATAAACTTGTTATCACATTTCTTTCATTGCACTTCCTGCTTGTGAACGCTTTTCTGCTTTTTAAGGAGAAACATATGCTTCCTCTTATGTAAAGTAACAGTAATAGAGCTTTGCAGCTCCTGCAGGATTACCCAGTTTTCGTAACACATGACTATCTGCTTTCCTGATTGGGAGGTTGTGTTTACAACTCAGTGTTCTGGCCACTAGAGCTGTAACAGATTTTTGAATTTCAGGACAGCCTTTTAATTTTTTAGGTCATGATCAGGGGTCATCCCAGAAAGAAGATCGAAAAGAAGTGTGCAGATATTTGTGGAAGTTCAGACAAGCCACAGGGATTTCTGATGAATACTGATGTAGAAGTTAATTGGTCTCTGCTGAGCCAATCAATGTAGCAGTTATTGCTAAAGATAAGAAAAGCAGGTAATGAAAATACCCATTCAACATTATTATAGGTGTGTCTCTTTCCTGTGAAGCAATTAGCCAGGAGAGAACATTTAACCTTTGCAGACAGCTGGACTTGTCCTGCCCAGGTGTGTTACCTGGAAAGCTGGGGTCCTCTCCCTGTCGATGGTACGATGGACGTACACGTGGCCATTGGCATCATCCTCTATGGAAAACAATCCCACCTCTGGAGCCTCATCCACCCCAGGCCCACTGATCAAATACCTCAGTGAGGTGTTGTATGATCTGTTATTGAACAGCTTTGGAAGAGAGAAGCAGGACAGTGCAACGTGAGCAGGGAGGATGGAACAGAAATAAAAAATAATTGAGATCTATTCTCTTTGTGCCCCTCTCCCCTTTGCAGAGGGGGCCTCTCCTGGTCTCAGCCAACCCCACAGCTCCCTGTCTGCAGCACCAGTGCACTCTTACCACACCCACTCCATCATCTTCTTTCCCCTGAGTGTCCTTACAGCTTCCCACAGGAAGGACCAGTAAATGCCTCCCACCTCACAGTTCGACCCACCTCTGTGGAAATTAGACGAGTTTGGATGAGTAAGATTTTTTAAAGTTGCTTTTTAAGGCACACTTCTTGCCCTCTGCTCCCTGTGGTATTTTATTGTACAGCCTGAGGTGATGAATGCCTTGCTGAGCTTCAGGCAGAACTTTTCCTACAAGGTGGTTTGTACCTGTCCAGCATATTTGGGGAATGGTCCTTGGTCCTCCTCTTGAACATCAATGGTGGTGATAATCCAGGTCCTTTTTTTTCGCTTCAGAGGTGGCAGACTGTCTGGCTGATAAGAATCCATCCACTATTGGATAAAAAAACAGGGTTTAGTGTCACAGTTTGCACGGTTAGCTGCTGTGTATCTGTTATTGTATAATATTGACTACAAACCTGAATACTCTTCCTTCTGATGGCTTGTCTTAAACTGAAATTTTCAATTTCATGGGAAAAACTGTCAGCAGCAGTAACCTTGTGAAAAGAAGAAAAGTGATTATGACAAGTGTGGGTCACTAGAAAATCTTGTTGTGTTGTCTAGGAGGAGTTTGCCTTCACAGAAACATATTGATCCAGTTCTGACAGTACTGTATTGAATTGTATCTAACCCTTAACTCCACAAATATCATCACAAATATCATCCATCTCATTCCAAATGAATGCCATGAGAGCTGTGAGAGCAATTCCTCTGGTCAAGTGATGCCAGACCCCATAAAAATGCTGTGTCCATGCAGATACCAGTCTTTGGCATTTCCTAAATCAAGTATCTCCAGTTTTTAAATGTTCGCCCCTCTTTCCCTGTGTCCAGTGCTCCTTTAGAGGTTGTCTGGTGTTGACAGGATATAAACTGACTTTTGCAAAAAATAGTTAAGTCTGGGGAGAACTTCAGAGTCTCAGGGGCTCTGTGGTGTGACTTGAAGTGCTCCAAATACAGCTGATTTACCAGAAGGTGATTGCTGGACAAAAATCTCTAACTCAGATGAGTAAAATAAATCAATGAATGGTGGCTACACCCAAATTGGCACAATTTGCCTTTTCATATAAATCCAAGCTTCCTGCCCAGGCTTCAAACTCTGCTTTTTACTGGAAATCTTTCACCTCAAAGGACTATGACAGTGCTCAAATTAAAATATTGTCATTAGCCCACAGGTAACTTGGACACCTTTCTCCTACTTCTCAACAATTTCCTTGGAAACCTGGAGGTTTATTACAGAGAAACATTATCTAATGTTTACAAAAATGGCCTGCCCAGACATGACCAAAGGCTTTTACCCTGTGACTTTATTCTGAAGAAACAAAATACGTGTAAAACTGTCGTGGTTATAAACCTGCTGAGCAATGAATGGGGTTCACCAGTAATGCCTTGGAGCTGTAAAGCTGTTTACACTCAGGGAAAAGCTCTGTGATATGGAAACAGCAAGCAAGGCTGCAATTGGGCACTTCTGAGTTGTCTGTGTTGGAATTGCTTCAGGTTCAGCCCTGCTGGACCCCCAGAACAAGCTCTTTTCCCCTTTTCTATGTGTAGCTTCTTTGGAAGCTTTAACTGTGTGTTTTCTGGCTTCCCCACTCCTCTTGTTCACCTGCACGGCCATGGCTCAGGGTAGAGCTGTCCCCATTCCAGCCAGGGGCACTGCTAGAAAGGAATAACCCAGTGCAGGACCATAAATCCCACAGAAACTCATGGAAATTCCACTGAATTCTTGGGGAAATGATGGTTAACGTGGCAGGGTCACCACCAGGCACCAGCGTGCTCTCCAGGTGTGAGCACTCCAGTATTCCCAGCAGGATGAGCAGAGGGTCCCCAGCCCTGGAAAACCCTTCCCAGAGACCTGAGCCCAGGAGCTGGGGCAGAGAAACAGCCTGTTTTGGAGGCACCAGCAGGGACAGGCAGACAGACTCACAGGGGGGTTAAGGTGGGAAGGGACCACTGGAGATCAGCTGGTCCAGCCTCCCTGCTCCAGCAGGTCCCCTCAGGAACACTACTCAGGATTGTGTCCACATGGATTCTGCGTGTCTCCAGGGAAGGAGACTCCATCACCTCTCCAGACAGCCTGTTCCAGGCCCCAGCCACCCACACAGAAGTTCTCTCACGTTCAGGTGGAATGTCCTGCTGCCATCTCCTGCCTCTCATCCTACTGCTCAGCACCCTGAGGAGATTCTGGCTCCATCCTCCTGCTGTGTCCCCCCCTTCCCACATCCCAGCCCACACCCACCTGCAGCAGCAGCAGGATGATGAGCAGCTCCAAGGGGTGCAGCAGGACCATGTGGGACTTGAGAAGACCCTGCTGTGGGAGGTGGGAGCATCCAGGTGCAGCAGAGCCGGGTCTGCGGAACGTTGTGTGATGGCTCCCCGCAGCCCAGGGCTTTTCCTCCAGCATTTCCACCTGGGCGCAGCCCTGTGGGCAGCCCCAGAGGACCACGGGTATTTCCACCCCCTCAGACAAAGTGAAAAAAAAAACCTGAACTGTTGTTTCTATCAAACTGAACTGGCTCCAAGAAAAGCTGAGTCCTCCTGTGGTGTTGGGTTGCTCAGTCAGTGTGCACCTGCCACTACCACGCACAATAAATGGGCCATGATTGTGATTTTATTGCTATTCTACAACACGTGCCTTGATGCAACAGTTCCTTGGAAATGCCATTCCCTAAGAAGTTCACCGTTGTTTGCTAAGAATAAACACACTACTTTACTTTCAATAGGAGCTGGGTTTATCTGGGTTTATGCCCAGGAAAGCTGCTTGTCTATGATTTCAGACTTGGAAAGGAAATCAAGTTCTGTCAAAGCTTATTTGAAAGCTGATATGTCCTGTTCCACCCAAAGGCCACCAAGCAAGGATGAACTTGAATATCTGGAGATGAACCTCCCACACAGGGTGTGAAAAATACGTTTTACACAAAACTACAATAAGGAAGCAGGAAATTAAAAATTAAGAAACAGTGGCAGAGAGCAGGGGGAAGATTCTGGCTTCTGTGAAAACACCTCTCACAGCATTTTCCATTCTCTGGATTTGCTCTTACTGGGCACAAGGTTTATTCTCATTTAAATAATTTAGTGTTCTGGAAGTTCTGAAAGGAAGAATTATGGAAGAACTCATCTCCTGTTCAGGTGAGAAGAAAAGCAATAGATCGTGTCAAATAGGCCACACTCAGGTAGGCAGAAAAGCAGGTGGGATCTTCCAAAACTCACAAATAACAGCAATAAGTTAAACAGCAGGGCAGGACAGGAAAGCTTGGAGAGCAGGAAAACCTCAAATAGCAGGAATGTTCTGACTGTAAAACTATTGTGTGATACCTCACAATGGAACTTTGTAAAGCTTACTATAAATATGACAAAAATAGCAAAACAAAGGCACTTTTCAGCATGAGAAAATAAAACATTTCAATCTTCCTCACTTTATTTTCCTCTGGATTAGCCTCAGCTGAATGGATGAACACAATTTGTGTGAAATTAAGTTATACCCATTCCCTACTACGGGAAAAATCCAGTCCGGGTTTTGATCCATTTTGT
>VXBN01008277.1:1190965-1215327 GCA_013397395.1 Sinosuthora webbiana | reverse complement strand
CTCCCTCCCTCCCGGCCCGGCCGGTCCAAAGAGGAGCTGTCCCCCTCCACCCCTCTCTCCTGCCCCGCCCGGAGGGGAGCTGTCCCTGTCCCTCGCTCTCTCTCTCTCGCCCCCTCCCTCCCGTCCCCCACACTTTCGGGGTCCGCACCGAGCCCTCCCGCCGCCGGTCCGGTCCGTCCCGGGGGTGAGGGCGGCGGGCGAGGGGACAGAGGGAGGGAGGGAGGGTCGGGGGCGGCGCGGCGAGCCCCGAGCGGGGGCGAGGCGGAGGCGCGGCCCGGAGGTGAGCGGGGGTGACTCCCGCAGGAGGCGATCGCTGCCGGCGAGGTGGGAGCGAGCGGCGGAGTTCCCTTCCGCTGCCCCGGTGTGTCACCGCGCCCCGCGGCTTGCCCGGCCGTCTGTGCTGCCAGCGCTGGGCGGCCGCCTGGTGCCAGGCAGTGCCGCTCCACTGCGGGCAAGTGGAGAGTAAAGGCAGAGAGATGCCAAAGGTAGGATGGAAACGAGCAAATGTAGATGCTCGTGGTAGGACTAGGAAGACACAGTCCAAGACCTACGAGTGTGACAAGTCCAGGTCACGTTTGGCATAACCAGAGCGTGCTGAAACTTTTTAAGTGCCCGAAGTTTTAATGAAGGTGGACCTAACATACGTGCTAGATTTGGGGTGTGCTCAGGAACCCTTTGGTCTGAACCACATGAAGTAGTTTTGAAGTTTGCCTAAAACTACAGTTCTTTTCTTTGCCTGTTTCCTCAGGGGTCTTCATTTGGTAAGGGTCAACAGGATGCTGAATTACAGCAGGAGGGCTAGCAGAATATTAAATTCTGTATTTTTTCTGGCCATTACACCATATTTCCTCAAGGTCATAAATTACAGTGTCATCCATGTCATTTTGCAGCTTCACTGAGAAAGCAGTTGGATGCAGCCCTGCAAAGGATTGGATGCCACACAAACCTGCTCTTCTGGAGCAGAGGTGGTAATTGATTTTTATTCAAGGTTTGAATGGTGAGTGCACTGATTTAGGATGTGGCAGACAGGTTCAATTGTGTCTTGCTTAAGGGGATTCCCTTTTTGCAGAGGTAGACCAAATCACTGTCCTGTAGTTCAGGGGAGGCACTTGTTCTGTTATGCTGCCATTCTTTGGGGCAGATACTTAGGGGAGCAGAACTCTTTCAGTCACAGGCGATTTCTCCCCTTATCCTAGTAGTGTGCTGTAGTTGTTTAAGGTCATGTTTGTTGTAGTGAATAAAACAGGTCAAGGTTTTTTTGGCCTCCAAGATGTGTGACATACTATGGCGGTCAGCCACGTGCCAGAGCTCTTCCCCCACAGAAGATGCCTGTCTGCTTGCAAGCTCCCTGCTTCTCACATTCTCTGGTGCATGCCAGAGACTCCCATCTGTGTATGAGAGGGCAGGACCAGAACTGTGCCAGCTACACCGGCCATAAAGCAATACAGATGATCACAGGCTAGCAACAGTGGTACCTGTGTCCAAGCAATAGTTCCTGGCCGTGAACCATCAGCAGAGGGAGGTGCCTGTAGGACAGATTTTGGAAATCTGCATCTTAATTACCAAGAAGTGGAATCCAAAACAAATGATTGTGTAGCAAAACAGTTGAATGTGGGAATTTGTCAACCATGATATGCAAGTTTCATGGGGAATTGCTTCCAGCTGCCTCTAGCCTGATCCTGTGAATTGAGGACACATTAGCAACAGAGGCACATTAGGGTCATTTATGGAGTGCATCTTCTGCCACGGTGCCTTCTGAAGGAGCATCAGTGATGGACTTTGAGACTTTCACAAAGCATATCAAAGCTCAGTAGTTAGTTGGGGATGACTGCTGGATGACTTCAAAAGAATGCTTTGTATTCAAAGTAAAATCCTAAAAGAGGCACAGCATAAGAACTAGAGAGGGATGTGATCTCAAACAGCACTGGTGGCTTCAGGCAGTCCCCTGTTCATCATCCTGGTTGGCTGAATTCAAGCTGAAGGGGTCTAGTTGTACTTGTTTGCAAGGGAAGACTAAGGAACAAAAATGCTTCTAGTGGTGAAGCAGGGAGCTACTCACACAGAAACCATTTGCACGTCCATGGAGAAAAGGAGGCACTTCTAAGGTGAGATTCATCTCATCCAAAGACATAATGAAACATATGAATGAATCATAATGTAGAAAAGCTTGTTTCTCTCCACTGGCTCTAAAAGATGTCAAGATAACTGTGTCACTAGAACTGGATCCCACTCTTGCTCTGTAAATTAAGGTTCAGAAGAAACTCTCCTCTAAGTTAAATACCATGGAATTTATGTTCATTGCTGGAAACAAACACTGCATGATTATTCATCCTATTCAACCACTACATGAATCTTCTCCTGAGAATTCCTTCTTCTTGCCTAAGTACCGTGTGAGGGATTGTTATGAGAAAGGTGAAATCAGTGCTGCAAAAGCATTCTTCGTATTCATCAGGGGTTTAGAGAAAGTGGCAAGGTCCAGTGTTGAAAAAAAGTGGTTTGTATAGGATCACCAAAAAACTTTATTTTAAACCAAGCTTTATTTTTCCCATGGAAGCATATTTGGATATTTGTTTCACCAGCCCAAAGGAGGTAGTAATAAATCCTGCCCTGAAGTTATCTCAAGTCAAGCTACAAAATACGGACTATTTAATTCAGACTTTTTCCCCTCCAGTAAATGAAAGATATTTGAAACGCTTTTTATTCTCAACAGTGAATAATTCAGTGGGAGTGTTTGTTAAAAAACTTAACTTCAACAATGAAGTATTTGCAGGCCTGCTGAATTTGAAGGGAGAGGAAGAGAATGTACAGGCTAAGCCCTGTTTGCATATCTGATGGGACTTTGGAACTGTTGGCTTGTTTTGTCTTTAAAAAGAAAAATCCAACTTTTCCAAAGAATCAAATTGTACAAAATGTATGGGAGGTACAAAATTACGTCTGTCATAGATATGTATTTATACACGTGAGTCATCTGGAGAAAAACCAGGTCATTTATATATCTAGAGACCTATGGAGGTTTTTCAGAAGAAAATTATAACTTAAAATAGAGGTAATTTTGTACTACTGTGGGTCTCTTTCCCTAAGCTCAGGAGGTAGCCAAGAATCCTTGTGGCCCACTGCAGAATCCCACAATGGCTGGGGTGTAGCATTCCTCAAGCTCAGCCCAGTCACCTTCTGACATGCCTGTGCCTCTTTGGACCCCCAGGTGTGTCTGTGCTCCTGCAGCTCTGGGCGAGAGCAGGGTGGTTCTGTTTGAGTGCCTTCCTGCAGCCCAGAGAAACTCATCTGACAGCAGATCTCCTGTAAACCAGGATCAGAGCACACTGAAGCAAGAAGTGGTCTTCTGTCCCTTTTACCAAAAGGACCTGGAGCTTGAGTGTAGGGAGTACTGGCAGGGGTGTCACTCCACGAGTGGGTGGCTGCATGGTGCTAGGTTGCTGGCTGGGGTTTAACCACAACGCAATTGCACAGGTGTAACCTTTAGGGAGGGCTCAGGATTAAGCTTTGAATGAGAATTCTCAATAAGGTGAACAGTTGTGTAAGGTTGTTCCTCAGATCTCCCTGTGCACTGGTGCAATTTTGAGCAAATCTCTTTCCAGTGCTGACTGAATGTAGCTAGATTGAAATTAGGAAACACTGGGAAGCATCAACTGCTATTTACTGTTTGGTTTTCATCATATATCCTGTGCTGAATAAGGAAGTCTCCATTTCCTCTTGGTCCATTTGCTATTGTGCTGTTCTCATAAAATTTTTAATTCCACAAGAGCACAGAGTTAATAATCCAATGTAGACATTTCCCTCTCAGTCACAAGTAGTCTTTTACTACTTAGCAGGAATTTTCATCCGCTGACATTACAAGCTGCATGACTTCACTTTGTGATGCATGTGATCCAGCAGGTGAGAAGAGAAAATAATTTTCATTTTCCTTCAGCCAAAGATGTTTGTGCATGGGAAGAGCAGGAACCAAACAACATGTGGTTAGTATAACTCTCTTTGTAAAGGCCTGTCCTTTGAGTTGTGCAAGCAACTGTAAAGAAGCGAATAGAACAGAAGTGGGCATTAACTTTGTGAAACTTAATAAGCAACTGTTACATGTACTCCTAACACTGAAGAAAGTGTGAGAATAGGTTTTGAGGAAGACAGGGCAGATTAGTTCAGTGTGTGAAGAAGCAGGAATAAATCTTTTACAGAGTTAACTTTAATCTAGTGCACACAGAGTTTTGCAGCAAGTTATTTTTAATAGTGTGTTTACATCATTACTGGAATGAATATAAAAATATAAAACCCATAACGAAAGCCCACAAAGGATAGGTGGAGGCTTAATATTTTAAAACTTTTAAAGGCTTTCCTTTTACTTCAGATTTTCTTGAACAGTATCTCTGTAGAAAAGCCATGAGATCAGAATCTGACATCCAGTTCTCTCCTTTAATTAATCTTCTTTTATCTGGTGACACTCTTGCTGTAATTTATGGTTTTCACATTCTGATCTCTGCACAGTTCTTTCAGCAAAGAAGGACAGTACCTTTACTCCCACACTGCCCCACCTATTCGCAGTTTGTTAGCACTAAAACATCCTACCCACTCAATATTACAAGAAGATGAGGAAACACACTCAGGTTAACTGTCTGAGCTCACTGAAGCTGAGCCAGAGAATCACGGAATGAAAAGCAGGGGGAGCTTGAGGAGCACAAGAGAATCTTCCTCATGTGGTGTCTGTTGTAAAGCAGTGAGCCCACACAGCACAGAGCTGCAGTTTCTGTGCTCGCCAGAAGCTGAGACATTGTCATTGCAGACAGTTTCTCTGGGAAAATTAGTTATAAACTGCAATATGTTTCTCCTGATCGTTGTAAACCACATATTTTCAAAGGCTTTTTTCTTGGCATGTCCCAGATGGGGAGACCACCTCCTGACAGATTTCATGTGAATGCTCCAAAGCTTGGGGGTGCTAGAGCAGCTCAAAGAAAATCCCACTTTTATTTTTTTTAATTTTTTTTTAGCTTGGTTAGTTATTTTCTTTTCAGAAACACTTGAATTGTTGGCTGACCTTTTCCAAAACTTTGAGCAGGCACCAAGCTTGGAAAATGGCAGACTGTATGGTTAGAGCTGGAAAATTTAAAAACAACACAAGACAGAGCCTAACTATGGGAAATGCCAGGCATCCTTAATGATTTTTGGTATTTTTTTCCCTTCCCTGCCGTGTATGGAAGTAACAAATAGAGGTAGAGCAGCCCCATGCTGCCATGTTTCCCTGCCTGAACCCCAGCAGCAGGGTTTGCCACTGTCCCACTGCTGTTCCTGCCCAGCCTGTGTCTGGTGGCACGGGTGGTCTGAGCCAGCAGTGCGTGCACCCTGTGGAAGCTCTGGATATGCTGAATTTATGCGAGATGCCTTCGCTGGAGAGCTTCAGTTCTTTCCAGTTGAAGTGAGGGACCTGCCTGAAGCTGTGTCACAACTTCTAGCTGATGCTGCTGGGTTTCTCCTCCATGGAAATGGAGAGTCCAGGAAGAGGGCAGGACATGGACAGATTAGACCTGGTGTCCTTAAATAGAGTTGACTGGGTAGTAACTTCTGAGTATCCAAGTTCTGCAGACACATTTTTATACCTCATTTGCTTGTGTAGGATCTGTTTCCAACCACGTAAATTAGACAGCCTACTGAGTCTGAGCTCTTGTAGTGGTTAGCAAGTTCAGGAACAGGAAATTTGATGAATACTTTAGGTCTGTGGTTTGCTAAACTTCTAGCAATTGTTTTTCTGTAATGGGGAGGTGTGGAAAGTTTTCTCAGCAACAAGCACACACCTTCCTGGCTGGTTGTGCTGCTTTGTTCTGCCTGTTTGCCCTGAGGCACCAGTCCCACTTGGGCTCCTCTGAGCACTCCAGTACCCAAATTATCTGGAGGGAGACTCAACACATGGAGCCTGACCTGCAGCAATCCCCAGATGCTAAAAACTCTAAGTATCCTGCAACAAGTCAGTGTAGCCCAAACCCTTCCAAAAAAGAGAATGGGATGTTTGGGATAATTCAGTGTGATCCATTGTCATGAACATTTCTATATGATCACCTGTTTGTGTTATATGGTACCTTGAACTGTCAGAACGGTGACAGCTGCATTAGGAAGAGCAGTGCCAGCAGGGAGAGGGAGGTGACCCTGCCCCTGTGCTCAGCCAGTGGTGAGGCCACAGCTGGAGCGCAGCTGTGCGCTCCTGCTGGAACAGCGAGATGGCGCTCCTGGAGAGAGCCCGGCAAAGGGCACAGTACGGAGCACCCGTACTGTGTCGGCAAAAGCCAAGAGGGCTGGCACTGTTCAGCCCCGAGAAGAGAAGGCTCAGGGCAGAGCTCATCAATGCACATAAATACCTGAAGGGAGGGTGTAAAGAAAATGGAGCCGAGAACATTGCAGTGGTGCCCAGTGACAGGAGCAGAGGCAATGGGTACACACTGAAACACAGGACGCTCCCTCTGACAGTCAATAAAGACTTTTGTCACGGTTATGGTGACTGAGCACTGGCACAGGCTGTCCAGAAAGGTTGTGGAGATATTTGTCCTTGAAGATAGATATCCAAAAGCCGTCTGGACATGATCCTGGTCAGCCTGCTCTAAGTGACCCTGCTTGAACATGCATGTTGAACCAGATGACATTCATAGGTTCCTTCCAACCTCAGCTGTTCTGTGATTCTGTTAAATTCTGTGGCAGCTTCTTTTAAATTGAGGTAGGGAAGTTACCAAGTGAACCATTCGAATGCTAGTAACACATTTCAGTCAGTAACTGGATGCATTTGTTTGTGCTTTTATTGCATTTTCATTTTATCACAGATTTTGTGATTACCATCATGTATATATAATCACATTTATATTTAAATTACTAGTCCTTTGTGGTACTCTCTTTTTCATTTCAAATTGTTTACTCTGCCAGAATTACAAGAACTGAATGGATCTAATGTCTTCATGTAAACTCTTGATCCTAAAACTAGCAATAATATTAAAATGATGATGCTCTATCTTGGATATAACTTCAGTTTGGGTAAGTGCATAAGCCTCATCCAAGCCAGGACTGAAACAACCATTGGTGACACAGCTGGGAATAACTGACATGTGGATTGCAGGTGTATTTTGGACTGTGACCTGTCTCAGTGACAGGAACAGAACAGGTTGTATTTTCAGTGACAATACTCCCAGCAGTCTGTAGACTCATGGACACATTTTGCATGTAAAATGTTTGCAGAGAACAGACCCTTGCCAACAGCAACTGCCAAAGCATGCATTGTAATCCCAACAGAGGGTTATTTGGTTTAGGCCAAAACTGTGCCAAGGATCATTCTAGAAATTTAACAGTTGCCCTCTAACGCCATTCATGGCATCATCCAAGTCAGCAGAGTAGATGCAGCCAAAGTTTGTCAGAAGGTATTTATTTTTAATGGGAGATTCCTCTACATCTGTCTGAAGCCATTAGCAGCTTCTGAAGTAAATTTCATAGCTACAAATCAACACTTTTTTTACTGTGTTTTTAAAGTGGTGGTACAAATGGTAATTTTGGTGGTACAATGGAAAATCTGCCAATCAGTGGAGTTCAAATAGTGAAAGAGGAGTCTTTCCTTGAACCATACATCTGAGCAAGAGGAGTAATTGGGGATGTCTGTCATTCCAGTCTCAATATCTGCAGAGCCACTGAGGTGCCATCTGTTAAACTGACTCCTGGAACCTGGATATCCTCCTTCCTGACAGGACAGCTCCTTGCTGATTTTTTACTCATCATCTTCTGCAAGTTCGGTCTCCACAAACTACGAGAGATCAGCGTTTCGTTTATGTCTCTAAAGCAAATATAAACAGCTGTCTCAAATAAATATACTTAGGTAGGACCTAATGGGATGCCTTGTAAGATGAGGACCTCCATTTCCTGACCTCACATGAAACAGGGCAGAGTTGTGTTTTTACCTTCTCAATTGGGTCCGCTTTCCTCTGTTACTTCAGGTTCTTTTAAATCCATATGGTATTTACAAGTTACAGTGCCACTTACAAGAGGAATTCTGTCTCCAAATTTGCCATTAATAATATTATAAAAAATGTTTCCAAAAGTTCTGAAATGAGCTATAAAATACTTCAGGACTGAAAAAACCCCAATTCATCAATAATTTAAGATTACTTGCTTATAAAAATTGAGAAGTGATGTTATACTTGTGAAAGTAGCTTTATAGAGGTAAAATACTTGATGTTTACTGACTACCTAGCTTATCAGAAAAATGTGTTACAAAAACCAATATCTGGAATTAAAAAACAGACAATGCCAATCAAAAAATCATGACTTTTAAAGCTGGAAATTACTATCACAGAATAAACTTTCAAAGTGAAGTAGTTGATTCTCTGTTGCTTAATGTGATTTCCAAGGAGGACTGGCTGCATTTCCAGGGAGTGCACTTCAGGTGAGTCTAATTACTGAATGCAATACATGAGTAGCTGGATAAAATGAAGTGGCCTCTGTTAGGTACGTAGAGAAGATGAATTAACCTCTTTCAGGCCCTGAAAAGTGCAAGTCTATGAGAAGCAAGAGGAAATCATTACTGGATCTATTAAATCCACTTCTGTTCAGGTTATAAGCAGGAGATTATGAAGCTGTGCTGCTCATACCAGAAATACTCTTCACTTTGACCATTCAAGAAGTCAGCAAAGAGCCTAGAAATAAAGAGCTCTCCAGAAGAGTGTGACACGGTAACCCACCCACTTCCACCTGTCATATGCATGGGTGAGTTTCTCCAACAGAAGCCAGAGAAAATACATGGAAGCACAAAGCCACCAACACAACTACCAACACACAGAATTACCAGCCCAGCCTTTGGAGTTCAGCTTTTCACCTACTGCATTGAATGGTTCGATGAGATTTGCAGCAACAGTAAAACTGATATGATATTAGATTAATGAAGAAATTTTATGTGATCAGGTAGTGAGGTGGATTGTTGAATTTGTTGCTTATATTTATATACCTTCTTGTAAATCATTCAATGTGTTTATCTTAAATAGGGAAATGGTGACTGTAAAGATTGCACAATGTAGAAGTTGGAAAACCAGTCTCCTGAGACTTGGTCTGCTAGAAGTTCATATTCTTGATTATATCTCCAATTGTTTCTTATATCTTCCAATTTTTTTTATCTTCACAGTTTGTTTTAAATTTTGGCTCAGTTATTCTTTGGCACTGATCCAGTAACAGGACACCACATGTTGCTATGTTGTAACTGCTGGAAGCTTGGCTGCTGAATCACTATTTGCCAATGTCTACTAACTTCCACTTCTAACAATATCATAAGCAGTGGATAGACCCTTATGAAAGTATTGTGCAGAATGAGAATGAGTTGTGTCTGGCAGTTACTGTAGGAATCAGGGTAATGCCATCTGGACAATGAAAGGCACACAGCATTTGTATTTGTCATTACAGCTAAAGATCTGACAGCCAGTGCCTGAAGTGCCAGCAGGAACTGGAGGGGAGACACAAGGAGGGTTGGTCATGAATTGAGCAGAGACTGGTGGCTGCTGGATCTGCAAGGGGTAAATGTGAGGAAGGACAAGTGTGTGATGTGGGGCAGAGCATGATTAAATATGTTTGTGGATTCAAGCAGAATGTTTGAAGTACCTCAAGTATGATGTGCTCAGTGCAGAGTTATCAGGTGACAAGGTGTAGCAAAAAGGACTGTTCTCTAAACTATAAGCCAACACCAAATGCTATGGCTTGTTGGATTTTTTAGGTACATCTGTGGTTTTCGTAGTTTAACCAGCATAGCATCTGATTAACATACACTTATTTTCTGTTTGCTACATGCCATCCCACCCCCTAATTCATCATAAAATGCATTGAGATTACTTGACAAGACTCCTCTTGACTTCAGAAAAGTTGAATGTATCCTTTTCTTAGATTTCAAGAGAATATTTTATTAGTAATTGGCTACCATTATGTGTCAGATTTCATCAGTACCATGCAAGAAGAGATCCTGGGGATGTGTATTTTCTCATGTTGTTTCTTCAGATTTTTGCTGCTCTAAAGCATATGCCTGAGGAGAGAACAGAAGTTTAGAAAGAGAAACATTGTTTCAATATTTTACCCAGCACTCAGGAGATCTATGTTCGTTTCTCATATCTGCCAGAGACTCCCCAGGTAGTTTTGAGCAAGCTATTCAGTCAGTATCTCCCTCTGTGCCTGTTCAATGAAACGGCATTTGGAGCACTCCATGAAGTCACGATTCCCTGGCTGGTGAGAAGGCTGGCGTGTTCGGGACCATCACTTCCTCCAACACCGCAGCGCTGCGGGCTGCTGGCTTCAGACAGCCGGCAGGAGCCGGTGAGGGGAGCGCGCATCGCCAGCCCCGCGGGGCCGCGCCGCCGGCACAGAGCCCGCCCCGGTGTGCTGGGCACAGAGCGGGCTGGACCTGCGATGGGGCACACAGCGGGCTGGACCTGTGCTGAGAGGGCTGTACCTGCAATGGGGCACAGAGCGGGCTGGACCTGCAATGGGGCACACAGCGGGCTGTACCTGTGATGAGGCACACAGCGGGCTGTACCTGCAATGGGGCACACAGCGGGCTGTACCTGTGGTGGGGCGCAGAGCGGGCTGTACCTGTGCTGGGCACACAGCGGGCTGTACCTGCAATGGGGCACACAGCGGGCTGTACCTGTGCTGAGCGGGCTGTACCTGTGCCGGGGCACTGCTGATTGCACAGCCCGGGAGGCTGACACGTTCCTGGCATGACCTTAAACAACATGGGCCACACCGGCTTCATGACTGCTATTAGAACATACTTGTTTTACTCTACTCGTGGCAGTATTCTTTTAGGAATCGTTTGTCATTCCTCTTGCTTAAGTTGCAAGCATCTTTGGTTGTTCTTCTATTTCCTTTCTGTGTATTTGCAAGCCTTGTATACCACTAGTGATGAGGGAGGGGCCATAATACTTTTCGGTTTTGCCACTCTTCTCTGACCATCCTACAGGGAGTCAAAATCTCTATGTTCAGTGCTTCAGGCTTTTGATTGCTTCCTTTCTGGAGCTGCTGAGCCTGCTTTCCTAAAGGATTGGCTGTCCTAAGAGATGTATCAAGCTTATACTGACTATTTTAGATTGCTATGTTGTTTTATTGTGTTCTTTTTGTGCCTCTTGAGGGTGTCCAGTGACACCATCCATCCTGCTGTCCATTTGGGAACATCTGAGGAGCTGAAGCAAAGGTAGAGTGAGTGGAAAGGAATAACAGGGGCAAGCATGTGAACATAAAACTGCTTCTCTGGAGTAGTAGTAGTTTTAAAGTTATATTATCTCCATAAGCAGATGTCCTCTCATGTAAAGCAGGGCTGCCAGCAGCCCTCTCCAGAGGCTTGGCTCAGCTGGAACACTTGAGCAGAGCAGAGAGGCCCTTCCTGCCAAGTCTCCTCTCGGGTCACAGTGGCAGAAGATGTGGCTTTCCTCAATCATCTCACTATCAGCTGCACTCTCCTCTCACAGGGAGCTTACAGGACAGGTCCAGAGCCAACACAGCTCAACAGCACACTGAGACTTGGCATGGGCTGGGGAAGACTAGGGGAATAACCTATTTGTGGGGATATTCTGGCATTCTCTCTAAGTTTTGCCTCCTCCATGGCTGGAGACAGGGACTTGCTGTTTGAGAGCACTGGAATCTAGGCTCTGTTTCAAATGTGGCATTTGCCAGTCTCTTGAGGACCCACGTACATTTGTTCAAGTTGGAAGCATTGTAATCATTATCTAGAGCTAAAATTAAAATTTATGGCTTTTATTAAGAGAAGTAGAGTAAGATCAACACAATTTTGGCAGAATTAGAGGACAAGTCTAGCTAAGTGCTGACCTACATAAAGAAAAAGAACAAACTGAGAACATTTTGACTTGGCATCAGTGACAGGAGAGAAACAATTTTGCCTGCATTAAGCCATATGCCAAGTCCCATAACTTAAGAAGTTCTACATATTGGCAAGCATACAGAACTCACACACTTTTAAAACTTAGCAAATGTCTACTTTCAACTTTATAGAATTTCTAAAAATGTATAATTGTGATAACAAGTAGAATATGAATTCAAATGAGCTGAAATTAAATTTCTAAAACTAGAATGAGCATTTAAATTAATACATACCTAGGAACAAAATATATTTTGGGGCCTCTTAGGAAGCATTCTGAATTCACGTATTGTATATCGAAGTAGCACATGTTTTTACAAGTACCCAGGCAATTCAACATATATGAAATTGTAAATATGATTTTCTACAAGTAAGTGCCAGTAGCATTAGGCAGGGGCATGGTTATTATTAGTGCTTGTAATAGCTTCTGGAATAGTAAAAACAAGCTGGCTCTATTTATGCCCTTTTTTATTATGCTTTTTTAATTTTACTTAGGGGATTTAATTTTCTTCATCAATGTTATCATATGATCATTTGAACAGAAAACTTTATGCTGCTGAAATGTTCGAGGCAACTACAAAAGAACACAGTAGTAACTGAGGATTTTTTTAAATGGGGGGAAAAAAGACTTTTACTGATATTATATTTTTTTTCCAATTTAACACTTTTTCCCCCCTCAAAATAATTAGATAGAATTTTGCTGCTTTGTTAGGAGTTGAAAGAAAAATATGTAAAAATGTCCTACTGATGTACATACATTGTTCTCTCACAGCCTGGGCTGAATGTCCCACTTTTCTCTGAAAGTTATTAACATATGCCAAAGAGCTTGTGGAAGGCCTGATGAATGATCAAACTCTATCCTAACAACGTTGAGGGGTCTTGCCATGGAGACATGCCTTCCCACTGGGTTCTTCCCAGCAATCACAGAATGCTAACATATATCAAAAGTAGTGGAAAAACAGCCACTCCTGACATTGCACCCAGTATTGTAACAAAAAACAGTGAACTGCATTAGGACTGTACAAAAAAAAGTAAGGATAATATAATCAATTCATAACCATCAAAACATCTCCAGTGGAACTCATCTGACAAAGGAGTGTTACATTAGGACACATAACAATGGTACCAGAAATTTGCCAGGAGATTTAACTGGAAAAATGGCTTTCAATTTTCAGGCACTCCCCACAATGGCAAGAGCAAAAAGAAATTAAATTCAAAAACTGAAAAAGAAATTGTGGGAAAAAACCATTTACTCTGGCAGTTGGCTAGCATTTCTATGCCGTGTAGCTGTGTGGTTTCTCTGTTCTGGTAACCCCTGCCTGAGCATGGCCTGCAGAGCAATCTGTGTTGATCTCATGAGTCATTCCCAGGAGATGGCAAACATGACTAAAAGACTGGAATACAAGACACATGTTACAGGATGAAAACAAAAAGAACTGGAGGGTATTTCAAAAGCAGTCGAGAGATTAACTACAGAGAGGCTGTGTAAGGAAATGGGCATGAAGGAGAGATGCAGAACATGATCATGGTTCCCTTTGCTCCTGTTATTCTCCAGAGCTGCTGCTTGAGTGCAGGGAGCCCATGGCAACCCCACAGAGAGCTGAGGGAAGAGACAGTTGTGTCACTGGTCCCAACCCCAAGACAAGGAGACCAGTAATGGTCCCTCTGGCATACAACTACCATTCTCCATTACAGGCGTACCACAGACTTTAGTAAGCTGTGCAATAGTTTGCTTGGCACGGGGTTGACATTGTCTTGCTATTTATGAAATCAATAAAAGCTTTTTTGTTTATTGAGCATATGTTCTTGATTAAAAGGTTTATTGAAGCACACTTGTCCGTCCTAAAACATGTGGACATCTTTTGGGACGGACAGGCGAATTGTCAATGTCGCAGAAGGCCATATTCAATTACAAAAAGTTGCATATTGACAACACATGTACAGCAGCTTCAACACTGATAATGTGCCATAACAAGCTCATTAAAAGGGTTGGGGGCTTTTTTGTGAATTGGTGCATGAAGCAGTACTGAGTCACACCTGATGCCTCTGCACCCTGGTTGTGAAGACAGAAGTGCCTCCACACACTCGTCCAGCTGGCAGAGGTGCTGAGCAGTCACCTCTCCTTCTCTCCTTCTCTGCTCTGCTCAGAGGAGCTTTCTGCTATCCCACCACCCACCAAGTAGGCATTTGCCTCTAGAAAATTCTAAAACACAATATGCATTGGTAACATAAGGCAGAAATTTCTCAAATGCTTCAAGCCATGTCCTGACATGCTTCCATTTTTCTTTCCCTCTTCCAGAATTCATGCTCATTATTCAAAAATTGGTCTGTAGCTCAGAAGATATCTTTCTCAGATTTCCACTTATGGAGAAGCCTGTCACCCTGCGAGTAGATAAAATCAAAATAACAGTAGTACTAACTGACCATTTGGTGTCTACAATGTGAGGCTGTGGAAAGTGGGCGAGATTCAATATATATACAACCAAATGATTTTTGAAACATCTTGGCATGAGAAGCTGTTCCAGTACTTGGTAGACCATGTAGCCTAAAGCAATTCAGGGACAGAAATATGGAAACTTGTTTTGAGATTCAGTTCAATATTTCAACAGAAGAGAAGCAAATAAAGAGAAAAAAATAGTCAGAATAAGTCAATAATGCATTTCAAAAGGGTGCTTTAATTCAAAATGTGAAAAAATGCTGAAGCTGTTTAAATCTGTAAAGCATAAGTTACTACATCATCCAAAAAAAATTAAAATATCCAATTTTACCTAGTTTTTTATTTTGTTGGGGGAAAAAGCCACCAATAAACAATTATTTGTTTATCTCTACCTGAGGCTGCCTGGCATTTCTTCTTCTCTTTCAGTTTTAATTCCTTTTTTGCACTTACACTCCAACTTACTATCTCTATCTCATTCTGCACCATTCCTTTTAGATTAAAAAAAAACATTTTTTTTTAGTTACTCTGAATCTAGGAGTGAAAGGTGATGAAAGATATTTTATATAAATGTGCTTGTTTGTTTGCTTGGACAGCAGAGATAACATTCTCAGATATGTTCTTTTACAACAGTTCCAAACCTGCTGTTGGGAGAGAATTGGGGTAAAAAAGCAACATAAAAGTTGGTATTAAAATTAATTCTACATTACCAAAAGCAAGTTTTAAAAGCACAGGAGCCTATTCTATACTAAGTTATTCTGGTGAACAACTTCAGCCAATATGGGCTTTTGATTTTATGTTACAGGCTTTGGAAGGTGACAAAAGTACATGAAACATATTAGAGACAAATATATTACCACTGATCTATTAATTTAGAAATGTGAATCAGTTGGCTAATTACCTTTTCATTTTTCTCTTGGCAAAACTTAGTAAGAACAAATTGTATTAGCACAATTACATTCAAAGATTTGTCTTCATTTCCTAAAGGCCAAGTTATACACATGTTCAAACATGGTGTCACTGAACTTCCACTTCTGTCTGTTGAACAATCAATTGAAAAATCATCACATTCTTGCATTTTTCTTTGTGGAAGAAAGTAAAACAGATTTGGCAGTGAAGGAATGTTGCAGCAGAAAGGTTCACAAGATAAGTCCTGGATGAAAACCAATACTATCATTGTACCAAAAAAGTAATCTAACTTGGTTTTATTTTAAATTTAAAATGTGTTTTAAATTTACCTGCAATTTCAGGGCAGCATTTCTTTGCTTTATGCAACAGTGGCTAGCAATAGTGAGATTTACTATGGGGACATCAACCCGAGTTTTCTTTGGGTCTGTAGAGACTTTTCCCTCACCAGAGCACCGTCAGTTTGGACTGAATAGGGTTTACTTTGGTTTTTTCCATGCTCTTTCCTCAGTTGAAAAGCATCAAAGAAATTGTCATTTTTTGAGAGACTGACATCTAGCAGTCCCTGTTACAAGTCAAATGTTGAGCAAACTTTGCCACCACAGAGAAGCTTAATTTTTCTAATTGTTGTTTATGGTAGGATGCTGAGGTAAGTTTGGAGAAGATTTCCCAGTTCTAGTAGATGTTAAGCATTGGATGACTTTGCAGCTTTAGTTTGTTTCTGAAGTAACAGTGCTTTTAGAAGTATTTTCTTTTGGATTCTTAGGGAAGTCTAAGGAAGTCTGACCTGCATCCAGCAGGGATACCTGTGTGGGAGGAGGCCTTGGTGTACTTCAGCTTTGTATTCCTGGTGCCTGGAGCAGTGACTCACGAAGTACATGTACCTCCAACATGCTGGCTCCCATGGAAACCCTGCTGACTCCCTTCCTGTGAGCATCTCTGTGGATGGTTTTGCCAAAAGGATGCTCAGACCTGAGGTGCAGGGGTAGATGTGGGATAATGCTCCAGCCACTCACACTAACCAATGGACACTGGGTGTTCATGGATCTGTGCCTCCCTGGCAGCTGAGCTCTCCTAGGCCCACGTAGCTTTGCCCTTCCTTGATGAGCATATTTTAAAGTTTATATTCCTTTCCATGTGAGAAGCAAACAGGTTACCCCCAAAAATAACTGTCCTCTTTCCAGCCATCACTATTAAAGACGTTGTGAGGAATGTGGGAGAGCCACGTGCCGTAGTTCCAATGGTGCCAGTGAGAAGTGGGTGCCGAAGCACCCGAGGTGCCTTGGAAAATCCCAGACACTTATGAAATCAAGCAGCTCTCAGCTGTCCTTACACGTTCCAGCAAAGGCTGTGTGTCTCTCATTTGCAGGCTCCAGACTGTCTCTCTTTTTTCAGCATGGGAACGAGCTGCTTCGAGGAGCGACAACAAGTCCCTGGTGCATTTCAATGTAAAACCCTTGCTGCTCTGAAAGCACCTGTGGCGTGAAGTATGGGGACAACAGATCCCACTGAAGATAGGTTTGTGCTCTGGGTGTCAAAATGTTTCCCAAGGATTGGGCTTCCTGTTCAAGCTTTTGCTATTTTCCCTGGTTTGCCTTTTGCCACTCATTTTTTTCCATTATTTTGCTGCTAGCTATTTTTCATTAGTATCTCTGGTCAGCAGGAACCTACCCTGCTTCAATTTTACAAGAATTTTGACAATTGAAATTCACCCCATCATGTGTTTCAAAGCAAGTCTCAACAATTCTTCATCTATTATAGGCTGTGAATTGCTGACACATCTGACCCAAATTATGGCTTCAGCTGGCATGAGCAGGGATTTACTCAATGAAAATCAGTTCCTTCCAAAGAGTTTGTTTCATCCATGCAACATTTTTAAATGCAAGTTTGAAGATTAGTAAGAACTCTGTGTTATCACTTACTAACAACTAAAGGTCGATTTCCTCCACTATTTTAAAAACAGATGGAAAATCAATTTCCCTGAAACTTCATTCATTTGTATCAATTCTAAAAGAAATTTTCAAAATAATAATATTTGAACAACTTAAAATGGGAGATGACAGTCCAACTCCCTCGGTTTATTTTCATCCTTCCCATTTCCCTTTCACTGTTACATTGCAATTTTTTAATGTCAGAAATGTGGCTGTCGACGCCTGTCTATGTCTGTGTTGCTGTTTCTATGTCTACAAGATTCAAAATGTAAGAACTTGCCTTGGGATTTAATTTATTTTTTTCACCAGCTCAGAATTTGATCACAGCTGAATCATCTCAGTAGCAGGTCTCGTATCTCACCTCAGATCCCAAAGCACTGACTACAGTTTATCTCCATCTGCAGACAGATGCACTATCTCCATCCCAGGCTGTCTGAACCTGGGTAAGTGCCCATCTGCCCCACACTGAGGGATTTTACTGGGGGCTCACTTGCCTCTGGGCAGATGAGGTGCAGGTCACTGATTCCAGCTCTAGGGCCCCTTCTGCCAGCCTTTCCTTAGGATGCAAAACCCCATGTTCAAGCTCTTCCAGGTAGTGAAACTAGTGGCACAGTGCCCTTCTTGGTTACTCTCACTTCTTGGGAGCTCTCATCTCATCTCTTATTTCCTCCAGGAAAAAACAAGAGCAAAAAAGAATGCAAGGGCACTTTAATTTCCTAGGAAATTGTACAGAAAAGTATCCCGAGCTGTGATGTGCACACAGCCAGTCTCATCCCTGTCCATGAGTCTGAGACAGCAGGCACGGCAAGAGCTGTGATGGAGACCTTGCTGCACTGTAATCCCCACTGATATGCCCCGGGGATATGCACAAGCTCACTGGAGAGTCAACGCAGTTCTGCAGTGCCCACTTACAGCCTCAGGGTCTGATGGTGTCCTGCATATCTTCTTTTACTGGCATCTCAGTAGTCTGTGCTGGGTTTCCACAGAAGAGTTTACATCTTGTTCAAATGCTGCACTTTGTGAGAGCAAACAAGTCTTAACAACACCTTGTAAAGTCTCGTGAAAGCAGTGCTG
The DNA here is from genome assembly GCA_013397395.1 of Sinosuthora webbiana. Lineage (NCBI taxonomy): Eukaryota > Metazoa > Chordata > Aves > Passeriformes > Sylviidae > Sinosuthora > Sinosuthora webbiana. The sequence goes on along the minus strand of VXBN01008277.1, from coordinate 1,197,107 downwards.
GGAGATGCACCTTGTTAGCTGTCCTTACAGCTGCAGCCTTAAACACAGCAGCTGCAATAAATACTGATGGAAACCCAGTAGGGGCTGCCACAGCCTGCAGCCAGAGTGACACTGGGCTGCTGGCAGGGCCACCTGTGCCCAGAGGCAGAGTAACAGTGTCAGTATTTCATAGCCCTTTGCCCTCTCTTAGAGTCAGGATGCCATTGCAGTTAGAGGAACCCAGGAAGGGCAGGATGCAGGTCCTTAAACACAGGTGTATACTGCCATTTTACACGCCATATTTATATGTCTCTCCTTCTCTAATGTGCCTGTCCATCTCACTTGGCTTTAATCCATCTGTACCAAACTCCAGCCACATGCCATATGTCGCACTTTGACAGCATCAGTGACAATGGTCTCCTTGTGCACCAGATCAGGTGCTCATCAATATTCTCCCTGCCTGTGTGTGACCAAAACTTCACTTTACACTTCACAGCCTGTCTGCCAAGGGTCATCATTCAAACAACAGAGCTTCTGGCTGGAACAAAGCATGGTGTTTGGTGACACAACTTTCATTTCTCTCTTTCCAAGTCACCTCAGTGTTTCTGTGTGCCTCTCTCAATATATGTGGTTATTCTCAAGCCTATTTCAGAAAAACAGTTGCACTAAGCATGGGTTTAAGAGCTAAAAATCTACTCGATGCTGAAAAGATAAGGTTTGAAATTAATTTGCTCAAGCACATCTTTGTACCAATGTGCCAGCATTATGTTCTAGCCAAAATCTGGTACCATGTCTTACCTCAATCTCCAAGGCAAATTCCAAGCATGTTCTTTCAAAGGGAAGGAATTGCTGCATAAAAGAATGTCCAGAGTCCCTCAACAGCATCTGGTTCCGGGTGCATCAGAGAAACTGCAATTGGCACTCTTGCCACCTACGTAGGGCTTCTCTTGAAACAAGTTGTGAGAAGTCTGATTTTAATGGCAAGGCCTAAGGATGCTGTTTTAACTTCTCTTGTGATTAATGTTAATGAAGTGTTCTTCATATGTGTCCATCAGCGTCTACTTTGTATATGAGTTGTGAGTTTTTGGTCTGAGTGACAACCATCTTGGCAGAGGGTCACAGTTCTGAGCTTGGGAGCAGGGAACCAGGGATGGTTTTGCTCTCACCATGCCCTGAGAAGGATATGCTCAGTTGGTTTTATGGATGGATCTGAAGATGGTGATTTTTTCTGGATTTTGCCTTGTTTTGCACGCCTGATCAATGTATTGAGGTGCACGTCTCTATTCCTAAAGCCTGGCAACTGGAAATGATACAGGCTAAGGAATGAAAACTGCTGTGCCTGTTGGACCAGTGATGGTGCTGGGGATCAGTGACTACCAACCATTTTAGTTCCAGTAGTTTGTCTGAGGCTCAGCAATTGGCTCCTTTTCAGTTTCTGTAAAAAGTGTTTTGTGGACTGTTCGAAGTGTGGGTCTCTTCTTTATATGGTGCATGTTGCAAGAGCTGACAGATTTATGTTTTGCCAGAGGTGCACTTGGGTAGACACCGTTACACTGACTATTTTACTAAGTAGGGAAGGGAACTTTTCCTGAGTTGTGTTGTAGAACTTGCAGCTTTGTCTTGATTTTATTTCTGTTCAGGAAGTAATTCTAGGTTGTTTTTTGGTGTTTTGAGTGCCTCTTTTGATCAATGTAATCTGTTCTTTAATTAGTGTTTATGTTTCTTCCATAGACATTATCTGTTCTTTTGGCAAATTGTTTAATGCCTGACCTTTTACACTGGGGGAGTGATTTGAGGCACTCTTAGCTAGATGCTGCATGGAAAACATTTGGAACTGCATCCTCTCTGATTAATAATTTAGCCTTGGCTGATGTTTGGTAACATTTCCATTCCAAGGAAAGACAGTATAACTCACGGCGCTTTGATGCCATGCTCTTTGTGGCCCAGTTGACAGGCTTTATTACAATGGTAGATAATTTATTTTCCATCTTTATTGTCTCTAGCCAAACTGTAAATAAGAATTTGAACTGATGCTTCATAGCTCATGTTTTATTTCAAACATTTTCCTCCCATGACTTTCTATGATTCACCCTATATAAAGCATGTAATTGTGGTACTGTTGGAATTTCTCCTGAAGAGATGGATTTCTTTTGAGGGAAGGCTTCTTCTCCATTTGGGCAGTATTGGGTAGTGGGAAAGTGAATAATAATTTTCTTTAAGCAGCACATGGAAGTTCTGGGATCTGAAGAACTAGCGCTACCAGTCTTTTGATGAGCCTTAGGCACTAGCAAGAGTACAAAATAGTAAAACCAGTCTTATAGGAGGTGTGGTATGACAAAGTTTGGGGTAAGTGGTCTGGGCTTGGTTCCTGAGCTCCCAAATTTTTGCACCAGCTCCCTTCTGCTTTGCCCTAGGCTGAAGTGTGGCACACAGACGGCAAGTGGCAGCGTCAAGAGCTTGGGAGGATCAGTTCCTCTTTGACCTACCATGTGAATCAACACACCCAGGAAACCAGGGCCACCACCAAGATCCAGCTGAAATTTGAAGAGTGGATTTATTGCATTATCTCACTAACAACACCAGGCAGCTGAGACACACAGGGACACAGGCTGTTAGGTTCAGTTCATCCCAGAGACCAAAGGCACACAGGGGCACAGGCAGCTTTAGGCTCAGTTCCTCCTGAAAGGCTTCGTGCACACGCAGTTTATCACAAGGCTGTGTTTTTATCATCTCTCTCTCCCAGCAGGAGGCTGAAACATGTCTGTTAGAGTCTTATCTCTACACAGGAATTCTACTTCTCAGAGCAGGCAGAGGATGAACAACACTAGGCATAATAAATGGAGTTTTCCCAAACTGACTTTCTTAGCATTCCCAGCTGCAAGGTCACTTCAAGCAAAAACCATTCAGTTCCCACCAAATATTCCAGTTTTAACCCTAGCTGCCCAACACCTATATTTAGCAGAGCATGTGTCCAGTCATCAAATCTCATCAGTATCTCAGCTTTGGACCTGCATGGGTTGGATTGGAGCTAATCCTCTCCCCACTGACCCTTGACTCAGGCAGCTGTGCCCCTGGGGTGGCACCCAGCTCTAATGGTTTGCGACGTGAGATCCACAAGCTGTGTTACTTAGCCTCTTTTTTCAGGCCATATGAAAGACTCCTGGGGAAAAGTTTTGCCACTTAGTTATCACCAGACCTTTACCCTGAGGCTTGAGGAGAGATGGTCAAACCTCCAAGGAATGAGGCAGCACAGAATTTCATCCCTTCTTCAGCTGTCATCTTTAGGCCAAGAACCTGGCAAATAGACTGCAAACTGTGTGGTTTGGCTGTGAAACCTCATCATTCCTCCTTTGTTCTCAGTAGGGTTTTCTCTGGAGCATTCCAATTTTGCCTAAAATACATGAGGCTCTTCCACCAGTTTGATTGCTGTTGATGGTGGATGTCTTTTGATCATGAGCATTAAGAGTTCTCAGCCTGTATTCTAGGTGCTTTTGGAGTAACATCTGCATTTTTCTCCTGTGTTCAGTCATTGTAAGATGCCTAGAAAATGAGACAGGGCTTGGCCCTCACTGAGTCTCTTTTTAACTGAGGCTTAGTAAAGAATATTGTGAAATCGCCTTTGTGGCCTTTCCATTTTGCTCGTTGTTGTCTGCATCTGAGTGAGCAAAAGTACTTGAAGCAGGTATTTGAAAAAATTGGAATCAGATGCAAATGAAAGTTTTTGCCCGAAAAATAATTGAAAAAAAAGAGAAAGGAAAGAGCGTGACTTACACTTCTCATTCCAAAACAAACTCCAGCTTGTATCTGGCAGATACCTGTCTTCCCAAACCGAAACAAGAAATAATTCAGATAATTTAGAAGTATTCAATGGGACTGGAACAAATAAACTTCAGCCTGACATCCTGAAGGCTGGGTGAAAGTAACCTCAGAATGATGCAACCTTGGCAAACCCACAAAGGACAAAAAAGGTGGCCTGAAGGTGACAGAATCAAAACCACAGGGGATAATTTTGAAAAGTGTAGAATGGAGATGGGAAGTTATCAATTGATGGAAGGAAATTTCCATGGAAAAGATATTGGTGGAAAAAAATGAACAAACTTGGTGGAATGGAAGACAAGAAGGTGAGTATTAGCTGAGATAGGCTTGTCAAGTATAACAAGTATAACTGATGTTGAAATGGTTTGCTTTCTTTCTGCAACAGGGATAACACGTCTTGTGGAAAGGGCAAAAGCAAGAGTTCCCACATCCCATGATTCTAGCCAGCCTTCCCCAGCACTGTTTTATTTGATATTACAATTTAGGGAAGCACAGTTTGCATGGTTGGTTCTCTGTCTTTTCTAATGTAGAACCATGGGGAAGCTCACGGTGCTCCATGGTAAATCCTGCTTACTGAAAATATGCCTACTTCTCTTTGCTACATTTCAGAAACCCCTTAAAGGTAGCACATCCAAAGCTTAAAGACAATACTTTCCCAACCACTGGTTCCCACAAAACTACCACAGGCCCAGTACAAAACTGGTGACACACAACTATAGAGTAGCCCCTGGTGGTCCACTACTCCCTGTAAAACATGTGGAGGTGGTTTCTATAGAATCTCATCTCAGTTTGCTCTGTCTCTAGATAATGAGCCAAAAGCACAGAGGCCCCTGGAGTCATAAATCAAAGCTGGGAATGATCCAAGGGGAATCAATAAGCTAATTGAAGAAGTTGAACTCACATCAACAGTGCTTGTCTGGTGACAATAAAGTAAATACTCTTCTTATAAAAGCAAGACTACAGACTGTAAAACATAAGAAATGACCGTTCTGCTCTACTCAGTGCTTGGTAACAGCTCATCTGGAATATTCCTTGTGGTAGTCTGGCTTTCATCCCTGCAGATGGACAAAGGTAAGGAAAAAGCAGAACAAATGACGAGTGATCTAGGAAACACGATTTGTAAAGGAAGATTGAAGGAACTAGGTCCTCGGACTGAAGGAAAAGAATGTTTAAAATGTCAGGAAGTTCTTTTATGTCCTTAAATACATGTAATGTCGCTTTACAAAGGAAATAAATGAGCTATTTCCCATATTCACAATGAAAAATAGTAGGCTTGATTTACTGCAAAGGACACTGAATATAAACATTAAGGAAAACATGACAATATTAAGGGTTTCAAGATGGAGCCTGTGGTTTGCCTAAGGCTGCAGGTCTTTGAAACTTGAGTCTGTCAGGAAAGGATTAAGTACATATCATTCAGGCTTCATGGATTGACTGGTCTCAGAAGTCTCTTTACAGCCTTTATTTCTAGGAACCTGTAAAGCTTTTCAGTTTAAGGTAAGATAATATCTGACAGCAGATTTCAGCCAGCCCTTCTGGCCAGGTATCTCCAGTTAAAGAGACAGGATAATTTACAATAAGCAGTTTTTTATAATACTGATTGTAGTACTATTTTACTTGAAAACTACATAGATGAGACTATAAATCCAGATTGTAGCTGCTATTTTATTTGCACCTGGGTGAAATTTCAGTTAAGTCTTAGACTTTTTGTAACTTTGTCCATTTTTACTATTACAGATCTGCTAGTAAATCATTATGTGACTTGAAAACCTTGACTGAACTCAAACAGGCATAGTACATCCAAGTAGATTTTTTAATCAGCAAACTTTGTTGCCTCACTGTTCACACACATCTGATTATTTATGTGTATGCTGAAAAGCACAGTCTCCACCACTGACTCCTAAGGGATTCCACTGAAGTCCTTTCTCCATTGAGAAAATTTTGTATTCCATTATTCAGCTAGTTATTGATACACAAATTATCTTTCTTCTAAGCCCCTGGCAATTTAATTCTTTTTGAAAAGCTTCAGAGGAATCCAACATGCATTGTAGCTTTTCTCTACACAGTATGAGACCTTTCCCAACATGCCATGTTTATCTCTGTGACTACTAGTCTTGGTCTGTGCCATGACCCCGAGTGGAAGTCAGGATTGTTGATCTGTTTCCTGGATTAAAAATTAGTGTCACATCTATCATCTTCCATTCCTGTGTGTTGGGGGTTAGGTTTGTTCCTTCTTTTCTCTAAAGAATTTTTTCACCCATAAGTTACCAAGGAGACCAAGTATTGGATACTTAAGGATACTTAACCGAAAACAAAGGTGGGGACAGAGCTTGAGGAGTGGGGGGGG
>VXBN01008277.1:1145645-1190796 GCA_013397395.1 Sinosuthora webbiana | reverse complement strand
CATCTCAGCTACCAGCCCGGGACTTTCCATCGTTCCAGCTTGGTGCTCTGCAGATCTTGCAGGAGCACTGAGACCGAACTGCCCTGGGTTTTGTGAAGCAAAACCCCTCAAGGTTCTTAGTATTGTTGTCTTTGGTTATTAATGCTGTAGTTGGTTGGGTTTGGTTTTTTGTTGTTGTTGTTTGTTTGTTTTGTTTTTTTTTTTTTGTCTGGTTGCTTTGTAATACATACAAGTAAAGAACTGCTATTCCTATTCCAAAAAAAAAATCTTTGCCTAAGAGCCTCTGATGGTAAATTTATAATTGGAAAAAAAAGGGGGGTGGCTTACACTCTCCATTCCAAAGGAAACTCCAGCTTTTTATCTGGCAGATACCTGTCTTCCCAAACCAAGACACTGTGGCACCACAGCTGAGGTATTATGCCTAGATGGATTACGTATCCAAGCAATAGCTTCATGACTCAGTATCTGAGTTATAGCTTTATTCAGAAACCTGGTCTGGATATCTTCTGGCCCTGCTAACAAGGCATTATCTATATCAGCACTTCTGAAGTCTCATTTACTCATTCTTTAGTTTTAGGAAGTTTTCTTGCCATAAAGGAAAGCTAAAGTCCAACACAATGAGCACCAAAACTTCCCTGCTAACCTTATTGCCAGGGCCCACTAACTGTCCTGCTTGCTCATTTCATGTTACTCTGTATCTTGTTACTCCCACAGACTTCTGGCTGGTTCGTTAGGGTGGAATACATCCTGCTGGGTCTGACAGCTCAAGAGAGGTGAGTCTGCCACAGCTCCATACCCCAGGTCAAGCCAGTAGTGAGACTGGAAATGCATTCCCAGTAGATATGGGCACACAAAGCATCCAAGTCACAGAAATCCCTGTCTTTAGCCTCCTTGGGTTTCTCCTCTAGGCATCTTGTCATAAGGCATGAATAATTCCAAACTGCTTTTCCCATAATGTGTCCTAGAGCTCAAAGAGTGACCCTCAAAGATCAAAAGGAGGTCTGGAGAGCTGCTCCCACTGACACTTCGTGATGGGTTTCAAGTCTGGACACTGGGGCTGAAGTCCACTGGGGACAGCCCTGGGAGGAGCCTGGAGAAGTCCCTCCCTCATTCATTGGGGATGCTTGATTTGGATTCCCACTACCCTCGGGCTTCTGTGATCCTCTGGCTTCTGGAGATGGACCTTTGGTGGTCTGATGGTCCCTGTCATGGGCCTGGGAGGACCTGGGCAGGGTGTTATATACCCCCCACCCTTTGTGCTCCTCTCTGGGTGTGCAAATGAGCTTTCATTACATAACCTAACCATTTCTTGCTTCTGATGTGCTTACAAATACATCCTGCTTCTGATGTGTTTAAAAACATTCAATATTAGCTTTTGCCTCTGGTGACTTGCTCTTGAAAAGCTTTCATCTGGTCCAACCTTTTTATGTTTTCACATTTACCTTGACAGACATCATCTTTATCCCTTGCTTGGAATAATATTTTCCCTTTTTTTTTTTTCGTAAACTTTTGTTAGCTTCTGCTGCTTAACAACACTGACTTATTTGCCTTATCAGAGGTCTTTCAGAGTTTTTGTTCATTTGAGCAATGCATTTACTCTCAATTTCTAACATTACATCCTTGAAGTACCTCTGGGATTCCAATAAGCATATTATCCTCAGTCCCTTTTTAATTTCTTATCAAACAGCATCTTCATTTTTTCACAAATCTCTTCTAAAAATACAAAATAAGTCAATTTTGTGGGGTTTGTGTGTGTGTTTGTCTTTTTTGCTCCTGCTAGAAGGCTGGATTTAATACATTATGAGCCCTCGTGTGGGTTCTATGTAAATAGTTACCCAGTGAGCCATATGCCGTGGCGTGTCTTTGCTGCAGGTCCTCCAAGTTCATGCATACAGCATGACTTTAATCAGCTTAATCAGTCTGTGACACCACTGAAGAGGATGGTCTCCCCTTTTCTCCCTGCTGCTGCTCCTTCCCCTCTGGATCAGGAAACAGAATTCAATAAGACTGTGTGACACTTAAAAGTTCCATTTGAAGCCTGCTGCCTTTCACTTTGGGAACAGCGTGCTAAGCAGGGAGCTGAGCTCTGTAAAGCTCCAGCTCAGCTTCCTTTCTGGTTTGGCTGGGGCTGAAAGTGCTGCCAAGAGCAAAACTTCAACAATTTTTCTTAGGCTCAGCTCTCATCCAGTTTCTTGTCCCAGCTCACTGCAGACCCATTGGGCAGCATGTCCTTGGATTCGTCACTTGCCATGCTTGAGCAGGAGGGCCTTTACTTGGCCCCTAAAAAAGCCAGTATAGTAGTAGAGGAGGTTTATCAGGGAGAAGTTCACCACCAATTGGAGGAGCAGCCTTTGCACTCTTCTGCAGTTCTAGGGGAAAGGTTTTGGCCTCTGCAGCTGGTATTTTTTGCAAAGAGAAGATTAAAAACATCATGCTTCTTACCACCTTTGCCAAAAGCACTTGAAAACAACTTCAAAGAAGAACATCCCCCCTCCACGCTCATAGTGCAAAACATCCCTTTGTAGGGAGTAAAACCAGACCAATGAAATGGGGGAGAGACATCTTCTTTGATCATTTGTTGCTCAGACAAACTCCTGGGTAACAGTTTCTAGGTTAATTAAATGTTGTTTTGTACTGACAAGCTGAGCTTGTGCTAAAGCCTCAGGATTTGTTTGTGTGGCTGAAAGCTTGCACTCCCTCACAGTCACAGCATAAACCAAAAACCCTCCAGCCTAGTAACACGCAAACTTAATAGCAAACAGCAAGATACAAGACCTGACCTCTTGGCTCAAGTATTGGCTTTGGGGAATGAGCTTCCCATGTCAAGAACTGGTTATCTTTTTAAAATCCATTTCTTTTCTTTTGGGAAAGAAGCATGCATTCAGTTTTTATAAACTTTACCTATCTTGTTTTCTTTTTTTTTTCTTTCTTTTTTTTTTTTAACTGCTCCCTGATCAGACTGGCTTAGTTAACTTGCTTTCTCTGCAAAAAGGAAGAAATGGGGAGGAAGGAGAAAATAAGTCTTGCCTACTCCTTTTATGATTAGGGGTAAGAGGAACAAGTGTGTTACAGATGGAGGGTTTTGGTTGCTCTGTGACTTTCCCACTGCTTTCCCATGTCTGTACATCAAATCTTTCTTGCAAAGCTGAATGAGAGCATAAAGATCCCACTATCATGGGAGGAGCAATATTTCCATATGGCGCTACTTGTTGGCCACTTATCTTAGTCTATTTGAAATAGCTCCTGTTATAGCAGAACAATCAAAGCAGAAGTTCAGCAGTTTCTTGGGCAGCTCTTTTTTACCTGTACTTTCTTCTGGGCAGCTCTTCCAAAGATTTCAAAAGGCTCCAACTACAGGAAAGAACAGAGGTCAAAACTAACCTGTGGTGCTGTGGATGTCAAGTCCCCGGTGACAAGCCTGACTGTCAATGCTACCTCTGGAAAAGTGTTTCTTTCTACAGGGACACCACAGAGCACCAGATGCTGCAATGCAAATACTAACTAATGTTGGGCAGCATCTCAAGAACAGATCCAAACAGCCAGGTATCTGGAGGTTTAGCTGCCAAATGGAGATCAGGATCCCAATTTCTAATATGTGCATATGGTGGAGCACATGTGAAGCGACCTAACAAATGCAGGGTAGTCCTACTAGTCCTACTCAGGATTGCCAACTACACTGTACAAAAGTCACACTTCAGGCTCTTTCTTTATATAAAGGCATTAGTTTTAAAATAATTACATTTTAAAAAAGAAATTTTGCTTATTTGAACCCTTTAATAAAAAACAAGTAACAATTTCAAGCTTCTCCCTAGCTCATGACAGCTAGAATCTGAATTACTACTTTTAATCAATTCTGGGATTGTTTTGTGTTTGCTGGGCTGTGGGAATCAGGGCTCTAAGAGACCCTCTGGTAGCATGATAATTACAATAAAATGCTTTGGTTCCACAGAGCACACCCTTGGCAGTAGAAGGGCAGATCTGTTTGTGAATTTCATTCTAAATAGCTGTTGGATTTAATTCTCTTCTGCTTCAGTTATTTAGATTCAGGCAATGTGTGCCTCTCCAGGGATGGGCTCAGGCCTCTCCCACCAGCACAGATAGTCTGGCTTTCAGCCTGACTAGCAAGGGCCATGGGAAACCCTGAGAGGGGTTTGGCCCCACAACAACACAAGGTTTCTGTTGGCTTTACACTTGGGAAGGTGCAAAAAGCTGACAGTGCAACTTTCACATGGGACATTTTCTGATGGGGCCACTCTCTTAAAGCATCTGGGTGCTTTGGAACCCTTTTGAGCTGGCATTTACAGAGACAAGAACTGCAAGTCATCTTTCAATTCAGTGTGTGGGGAATGAAAGCCTGCCAATGCTGTGACCACCATGTGTGTTTTTGCATCGAGACACTGAGCTCAGGACATGGGTTTCACTGGAGGTGAAGTGCTGGTAGTTTTTATCATAAAGTTGATAAAGGTAAAATACAGACTGTGAGTATGCGGCCAGACTCAAAAACCAGCACTCAACACCTGTGCCCTGCCTCTGTGAGGTTTCTATCAGGCCAGTTTTATTCCAAGGTAATAATTTTAAGTATCTGTCACAGGGCCAGGACCCTTGGACAGAGGTAGTACAAATGCAGCTCTCCAAGCACAGCAGAAGAGACCAGGATAGAGGAATTATAGCTCAGAAGGCCAGCAAAGCTCCAGTCTGTGTTCCCAGAATTATTCTTGCTTTTCGTCCAAAGACTGGAGTGCAATGTGTAAGCAGACCTGCCCTCTGCCCCGAGAGCACTCTCATCCCTCAGCTCTTTCTTGCTGATTTTCTCTGATGTGGCTTTGAACATCCTCCAGCTGAGAAAAGCTTAAAAGGCATGTGTCACATTTCCTGAGCACATGTTCAAACCACTAATATAAAATTTAAGTATTACCACCAATGCCCTTTTTCTTTTTTCTGCTTTTGAAGGATGCAAAGAACTCATTTGGTTCTGAAAGGCAGCACATTAGCACTAACCCTCAAAAGAGGACTTGGGTTTGGGTGACCACAGTCTGGAGGAAGGGACAAGGTCTTGACCTCTCTCAATATGTCTCTTGAAGGCAAATTGTGGAGGCACCCTAACCCATAGTATTCCTGGTTTCCAATCCTCTTTAAAGGGTGCCAAACCTCATCTGTCTCCCGTATCAAATGCATGAGCTTCAGGTTTTAAAGTCAGTAGCCCTGGCTGACTGCTGCAGCCTTGCAGTAACACACTCAGGACTTCAGAGACAGTTGTGCAGGCAGAGTATGGTGGACCAAGGATGCACTTTCAGCTTCCCAGGTTGACAGACCAAGCATCCTGATGGCTTTCCCCCAGCATCCAAAGCAGACTAAAGCTTGGCTTTGAACTTTGGAAATATTACCTCTTGCTGTAGGGACTCACAATAGAGCATTTAAAAGGAAATGAAGAGTGCTTTACAGCCTTCAAAATTATGCAACTGAAATTTAATAGAAATTATGCTTCTGGTGTCAGATACTTCACGATTATAACACCACCAGAAAAATACACGTTTAATGAAATCATGCATTTTAATAGATTGCTATTGCATAGCAAAAGTCTGATTAGTTTCCTTTTTAATAAATCACCTAAGAATTTTCCACATACATTGAAGAGGCTAACCTGACCTGGAAGTCATGAAAGAGAAAGCATGTTTTTAATGCAAAGCAGTCTTGTCTAAGGATTTACTTTAAGAACGCTGTTTTTGTAGAAAAAAATTATTATTGGTAGAAAACCTTATTGTCATTCTAAATATAAATCTGCTTTCTGGAGGAATACTAAGTAATCTGTTCCGATCTTCAGGATGAAATATTTTTACTTCAACCCTTTTATGGTCCAAGACAAGACAATTATCTTGTCCATTGCAGACAGAAAGAACTTGCCTGAACCAACATTAGAAGAATGGATTGGTTTTTTCATTATTTCAGGAAAAGTTTAAGAATCATGTTTCTCTTCAAATTGAGTACTTGGCTATGTTAAAAGAAGAAAATATAACAGATGAATATTTATCTTGTCAAAGCGTGCCTTTTTCTCTGAGTATGACATGACATCCAAATAACTTCAGATTCCCTGAGCAATGCAGCAAGCCAGTCAAGGTCCCAAAAAATTCAAGTGTATTCACCAAACAGGTTACCATGGGAGTGGGATCATGCTGTGAAGATGGTAAAATCTATGTTTTATTATAAATTTCTGCACAACTGTTAGTTGCAGGGCCTCTCCTGCCTTTTTAATTTTTCTGAAGCTGATGCCTGCACAAGTAACACTCCTCCATGGTCAGCCGGATTAATAAAACCTGGTTTCACGTGGATGCACCTCCCTGCTTGAGCCATGTTGCAGACTTTCTAGAGGGCACTCATCTCCTCCTCCTCCTTCCTCTTCTCCCATGCTGCAGACTCTGTGCTCAGCTTTCCCCCACTGCCTTCTCCTGGCAATGCCCTCAGCACCCCAAACCACTGAGGCAGCTGACAAGAGGTGCAGGCTTTTCAGCAAGCAGGGTGAGGATAAAGTTGCTAATCTGGGGGGAGCAGCAGAAATGTTGCCCTTCAACATCAACATCCCTTCAGGTTTTGTACTGAGCCAGGCACACAGATCCAGAATCTCCAAGTCTGCCTTTCCATAAGGGATGCCCTCCCTCATACCAGAGAAAGAGGAACAGGCTCATACCACACCTTCCTTCAGCATGAGCCAGAACCTGTGTGAATTTGTCTGTGAGGGACACTCCCCTTTGTTCACGGGATCTTTTTTGTCCTTAGAAACATTTCACAACTAAGACAGGAGAAAAAGTATTCATGCCATGAGTTCTGTCTGCAAACTGTCTCCCACTTCTTGGCCATGGAATTTATTAGTGGTGCTTTGGCACCATCATGCTCTCCCAGGATGAAAAGATCAGTTGTTTTAGTTGCTTCTAATTAATACACAATTTTAAACAAATTTTCCACATAAATTAGATTTTTATGCTCTTCAGTAGTGCCAGATGGACAGAGCCATCTGTCAGAGATTAACACTCACTAAAGGACAACCATTATTGAAAAAAATATAACAATAATGTAACATTCCAAAACATTTTTAGTTTGTACATTGGTTGAAGAAACATGTAAGAATCATGAAGAAACACGAAGAAATGTAAAGCTACTCTTATTTTTAATGATCAAAATTTGTGAATGCTTGTATAATACTTTACTGAATTTGAAACAAGAGATTGTTGGATGATTAACCCATTTTTACAGCTTGGGGATGTTTCTGAGGGCATCTGATCTGGGATGATGCTGTGTTAAAAACTGGAGAACTAGAAACTGTACAGCCATCATAAAGCCATAGGCAAGTCATGGGTTGCTGCAAGAAAGAGTGAAGCACTGAATAAAGTGTCTTTTCCTTTGAACTGAGAAGAAGAACCTGTATAAAAGTTAGCATTGTTTAAATGATGGGCATTGCCATTACCCCAGGCTCCCTCCTGGAGTGTTTGTATTTTTCTCCTCGCTGTTCCACCACCAGCCAAAGCTTTGCTCCAAGACATCACAAGTCCAAGCCTTGCACCGATACCCCTTGGCACCAGAAATATGCTAAAGCAGGTTTGGCTTGTTAGGTGCAGGGACTTGTGTAGTCTCTGCATGATGTTACACTTCATAGAGATGGGACTTGCTGAACCAGGCTGTCTTTTCCTTCCCACGTTTCTATCACTTAAATTTATCAATGTAAAATTTGTCTAATTTTTTTTTCCTGTTTCCACTGGAGGGGTCAAGATGTGATTGGACAGCTGACAGAACTGCCATCAAAAGACTGAGATTTCAGGGTACTAAAAAAAGAGAAAGCTCTCTCAACTTATTTTAAAAGATCATTTTTAAAAATTAAACATTTTCAAACTGGTTGCATCTAATGAAATTCCCCATAGGTATTTCCACCCCTGGCAGAAACTACCTGAGAGCTGGCTGGGGTTACCTGAGAATTTGAGGTGGGTGACCAAGGTCCCACAAAAGTGATCAAGGGCAAATGGAGTGATGAGCTTAATAAAGGAGGGACAGAGAAGCAGACAACTACAGAGCAGTTGGCTGAACTTCAGTACCCATAAAAACACTGCAAGAGCAAACCAGGCTACTTGCAAACACATGAAAAGTGCCAGGCAGATGAGTGATGGCAAATACAGATTAATGAGGAACTAACATTTCAAACCTTTGCAGGTTCCTTCTTTGAGAGGATAAAAATAGAAACTGTCATTCTACATCAGCAATAGATGTACTTTGACTACAGTAAAGCCTTAGTATATTTTTTTACATGGGGTATTAGAGGGGGAGGTGACTTGAGTCAACATGACACCATTATAACCACAGCTCAGTTGGGTAGAAAACTTGCTTATAAGAGTCATTGTCAGTAAATTTCCGGTCCAACTAGAAGGGTGCTTAAAGTATGTATTTCACTGAAGCCAGTCTATGGTACTGCACTCTATCTTCATTAATGGATACTGAGCTCCTGAAACACTATTGATAAATTTGAAGATGATGGCCACGGTAGAAGGACTTCTAGTATACAGGAGACAGCCTAGAAATTCAAAATGATCTAGCCAAACTGGAGAAAGTATCTGAAAAACAGAAGACAGTTTGATAAGGACAAGAAACAGTGCAAACCTGACATGGGTTTTTAGAAGAGCAGACATTTAACAAGGCAACACTTGGATACACAGTTGTTCTGTTGGATTTAGGTGTCAGTGCGTGTCACAGTGACTTGTTGCTAAGGAAGGGGGAGCATCATCCTGGGTCACACCGTGCAGTGGTGACAAATGTGAAAACATGAAGTTATACTCCCCCACACTTGGCATCAGTCTGGTCTCAGCATAAATGAGTCATTCTGGATGCTCCAGTTTGAGGAAGTGTTGACCAGCAGCCTAGAGGAAAAGAGCAGCTAGTCATGGTGTAGAAAAGGATGGAGAGATTTGGGGCTGTTCCTGACAGGCAAGAGAAAAATGAGAAGAAATACAATAAGGTTTGCACAATCAAAACCAGCAGCTGCAAAGGAGGTGGAAGAGTTTAACAAGCCTGCTGGGATCAGAAAGCAAAAGGGATTAAATTGAAGAGAAGAGAGCTCAACCCAAATGCCTCCCAGGAATGGCATCAAAGCCCTGACAGGACCATGCTGGGGGCTGGGGATCACCACACCAAAGGTTTTCCATTAACACAGTGGAGAAACATACACCACAGGCAATTTAAGCTAGGGCATCCTGAATGAGAGATGGGTGGTGGACCTCCCAAATGTCATATGATGTAACACTGCTATCTCTCCAAATGCCTGCAAGGGCAACAAGACTGGTGAAGAGTCTGGAATACAAGTCCTGTGGAGAACAACTGAGGGAGCTGGGGTTGTTTAGCCTGGAAAAAAGGAGGCCCAGGGGGGAACCTTATCACTCTCCATAGCTGCCTGACAAGAGGTTGTAGTCAGGTGGAGGTCAGTCTCTTCTCCCAGGCACCCAGAGACAGAATGAGAGGACACAGCCTTAAGCTGCATCACAGGAAGTTTATTCTGAATGCTAGGAAAAAAATCTTCACTGAAAGTGTGATTGGGCACTGGAAGGGGCTGCCCAGAGAGGTGGGATGTTTTTAAAATATCTCCATCTCTGGAGATGTTGAAAAAAGGACTTGGTGTGGTACTCAGCGCCATGGTTTAGTTGGCAAGGTGGTGTTAGGTCATAGGTTGGACTTGATGATCTCGAAGGTCTTTTCCAACATAGTTAAAGCTGTGATTACATGTAAAAACCTGGACAGATATAGCAGAGGTCACTAATATCTCTCTGCTATCAAAAGGAAGTCAAGTACCATGGTTTCTATAAAGATGAGGAACCTCAGGCATAGATCCTTGCTTGGATGGAAGTTCAGCATTTGGTCAAGTACACAGCTGGGCAAGAAGGCCAGTGCACTCTCATGCAACCCCAGCACCAGGGATCTAGCAGAGCAATTGCCCAGCTAGCATATGCCTTTGGATAAAATTATCAATATTAGAACCAGGGTTTATTTTTGTGTCAATATTCAAGAAAAACATAGTGTTTCATTTATAGAATAGTTTAGAAAAAGTTTAATTCCTTTCATGAGGTGTAGACATGAGAGAAGCTTGGAAGATTTCATCACCTTTCATTTACGTGCAAAATTGATGTACCCCTCTTACTCTTCAAGGGGGTCTTTTTGCCCCAGTAGATCTCATCCTAGAGTTACACATTGCAGAAGGTCAGGTATTTATCTGCCATGCCAAAAGGAGGAGGGCAGCTAAAACAAGACTTAATTCTTCTGGTCTGTAGCTGAGAGGGCTGAAGAAGCTTTGAAATACTCTGAAAAAGCTCAGGAGCACCAAAACAGAGAGCTACTCCTAAAACATCCTTACACAGCATTTTGAAAGCTTGTGTTGAAAAATACCCCATGGCAGTGACTCTACCAATACCTGACTGTGCTGTTTCAGTGAGACTGAACCCAGCACGTTAAGGGTTACAACTATCCCACATCATATCTGGACACTGTGCCCACTATTACCCCTATGGTCAAGAAGGACATTAAAAAACTGGGGGAAGTCTAGCAGGTTTAGGGATGGGGAGGGGGACAGTTAAGTGCCCTGAGATTGTTATAGGATTAGAGACCTTGACATATGAAGAAAGGCTGAAGAGATTGGGTTCATTCAGCCTGGAAAAGTGAGGGCTCAGGGGGATTCCATTCCTGACTTCCAGTGTTAGATACTAAGAGATGATGAAGGCACTCTCTTCACAAGGATTCACTGTGATGGGCAGTAAAGTCATTTCAGGGTAAATTTTGTCTCCAGACACAAAAAAAAGCTTCTCCTGTGAGACCAGCTAAAGGCTGGGACAGGCTGCCTGTGCTTTGCATTCCCTTCGCAGGTCTGCCCTTCCAACTCATGCAAGTCGAAATGCACTTTCTGGCCCTGGTCAAGCTGGGCTTCCCCCCTAAGGTTTTGTTTCTCTCAGTATAGCAAGATGGTGGAGAATCCAAGACACACTGTCTCTTACTTCTGTTTTACCTTTCCTCCTAAGTACAGATGGCACACTCCAGCACATCAGCAGCTGTTAGGGCCCAGATGCTCCCCAGTGATAAAAACAACACAGCATTGAAAGGAAAAATATGAACTTCAACATTTCTTCGATGGGCCAGCTCTGTTCCAGTTAGACAGTTGGGGGAAAAGAAGTGGATGTTCCTTTTTTTTTTTTTTTTTTCTTTTTTTGTCTTTTCCAGTGTGACTTTTTAGACCCTCACCTTCTGACTTCATTCTGGAATGCTGTGAGTATAAATTAAGCTGGATCTGGCCTGAGATCTCTCTCTCAGATAAAGATGAGGTTAGCTAAAAGAAACTCTAGTCATGGAAAAGCTCATATGTCAAGAAAATCTGATGTGTTTTAAAAAATTAAAAAACCCCAGCATCTTGACTCCTGTTCCTTTTTTAATGAACAGAATAATCTTATAAAATTAACTGAAGATCAGATAAACAAACCTTCTGCTTAGGGCCAGACAGCATGGACATTTATCTCCAGATACAATTTGAGTGCATCTTCTTCATCTCTGCTTTTGTTCTACTGCATGGGCTGCCAGCATCCTCCTCCCACAGTCTCTCCCCAGGTTACAACAGCTGAGACCTGGCTCCCTCACCACTTTCTTGAGTGGTTCCAAGTCTCCTTAAGAATATGAAGTTTGATATGTCTCCTATTGACTTCAGAGAGAGATCAGTCAGACGCAGAGCTATTTTTTTAAGCTTTGAAAAGATAAATATCTGTGCAGAGGTAGGATGCTCAAAGATAGATGGCTCAATGGGTGTCCCCCATCTCCATGGGGGGGAACCCTCCACTTGCCAGGCTGCACCGAACACATGGATCAAGGTCATGGGGTGCAAGGGTGGGTGATGCCACAGAGGACACCCACATCCCTCCTCCTGCCCCCAGCTCAGGCAGGGCAACAGCTCCAGCTGCCCCGGTGAGCCTATGTTGCCAAAACCCATTGGACCTTTGCCACCACTGTTTACAGTGGAGCACGTGTTGAACACCTTCCAACTGCAGTGCCACTGTGCACTTGGAAGAAGCCCTTCCCCGACACAGCTCTAACCTAGGCTGCCACGTTGTCCTGAACTGAAGAACACCCTTCCTGAAACATCACACAGCCCAAGTGCAGCAATTTGTGCAGGACTCACAAAACACGGACTGGTTACAGCAGAGCAGGAAGGTCTGGGCCCACAGACACAGTGGGAGCTGCTCCATTGCTTCTCTTGGAGTGTTTGGTTATGAGCTTCGTCAACTGAAACATTTGTACATAACAGATGCTGTTACCATTTTTCCTGTAGTTTGTGACAGAGGCAACTCAGCAGGTGACGACCTCCAAACTAACTTATTTATAAGGATTTGCATTTAAAACACGGAGGCTGTTGGAAAAGGGGCTTTTGGATATGGCCACGAAGCTCAGGACGGACTAGAAAAGACAAGGCTGTATCCGGTATTTTGCAGGTCCCAGCAGCCGCTCCTGCCGCGCCGGGGCTGTGGTCGGCGGCGGGCGGGCGCGCTCCCACACTGACACCTAGCGCCGGCCAGCCCTGCCCTGCCGCCGCGGCTTCTCCCCGCTCCTCCACTCACACACACACCTGCCTGCGCTCCTTCTACTTTTTTTAAGTCTTGGGGAGTTGTTTGGCTTCATTTTTTTTTTCTTTAAATGAGCATGAGGCTACTTGCATAGTCTCCATAAAGTAGATTTACACCTGCCACAACATATCTGTTTGCCATTTAAATGGAATAATTTTCCCCCAGCAGCCCAGTGCTTTGAAGTTGGCTTGGAAATATGTGGGGCACTTGTCACTAACACATCCCGTGGCCCTGCTGCCCATCTGATGAATGCAATGCTGAGCCCATTCCAGAGCTATAACAACCAAATCAGTTTATTTCAGAACAGCCTGAAAGCAGCATTTGGTTACATTGCAGCTCTACAAAGAGAAAACCATTCCTTACAATGCAGAAATGTGCTTTCTTCCTGAAAGCAGTTGTGAGGCCAGACTGCATTTCCAGACCACCCATTTACAGCAGATCTCTTCCTGAATGTTTGTGTAACACCAGCTTTTTGGACTGTGATCATAAAGAAAAATAAATTTTACCAGTAAAAAATATGCATGAGTTCAACACTTATTAATCATAGCTGAGCTTAAAGGCTCACTCTTCAAAATCTTTGTAACAATTTTGGAGACAAATGAAAAGTAGTTTAAGTCTCAGCCAACAAAACCCAGGGGATGGTTTTCCCTACCTGCCCACACAGATCAGGAGCCCAGACCAGCCTTTGCAACCAGGCACTAAGATGCAAACACTCCACTTTCTGCTGCAAGAGTTCAGCAGAAAAATAAACTCCTTTTAACAAAAAAGGGCCTTCACCCAAGAGCACTGCAGTTTTCAATCTTGTTAAGATACGGTCACAGGCTCAGGAAAGTAATTTCTCACTTTTTAAAAACTCACTAGAGGAAAAAAAGAAATCTGATAAGTTTAGCTTTGTACAGTTCTTAATTTGATGTTTAACACAATGTTTTTTTCTTTCTGTCATTTAGGTCCTCATCATATACAGAGCAGATATTAGACCATTTTAAGTCTAAAGTTTCCTTACTGGCTTCACTCACTGCAGAATATGAGGTCCTGGCTAATTCTTTTAATGAGATTTAAATACAACCACTAGAATTAAAATATGTTTTTGTTTGATATTAACAATAAAATAACTTGGGCTCCACAAGCTTTGAAAAGGGTATCTAGAAGTGTTTATAGGGAAATGCATTTTTATATCAATCAAGATGACAGGATTGAGAAAATTACTTAAATTATCTTCTCTTAAATCCACCAAGAACCAAACATGTCACCTCAGAAACCTGGGGAGGGTGGAGGTCCATCTGTCACCTTTGCAAAAAGGCAGAGATACCTCTATTTACCTTTACAACTTAAAGATTTCAGCATAGGATTTCTCAGCCCTGAATTTCAACAAACTGAGCTCCACTTGACAAGATACCTCCAGCATGTCTTCTCTTTGAAGTAGCAGTAACAAACTGGCCACCACTGCACCTGACTGACAGCTGCACTGGGCAGTGCTTGGCAGCATGTCAGCTCCCAAAAACAGGATAGAAGAATAGTTGCTGACATCAAACTTAAAAAGCAACCATTTTCTTCCCCATCTTCTCCTCATTTCTCTGCCCTTTCCAAAAAGATCCAAGCCTCTACCAACACACCCTCCTGCAACCTGAAAGAAAACAAACTGACATAACTGCTTTCTTAATTTGGATATATCAGTACCACAGCATTTTCATTCCTGGGGCATAAGCAATGGGAGAGATACCTCAGACCCCAGCAGTAGAGAATGCACATACTAAACAGGCACCAGAAAAGACACGAAGAAACAAGCATTGAGTTTTCAGCTAATCCTGGCATAAGATAATCTCCAAATGACATCAGTTATCTGGAAGTTGTCTGTAGGGACAAATTGTTTTCAGAATTAGGCAATGAGAAAAAAATAAGAAAAAAAAAAGAAATAAAACAAACTTTAGAGACAATAGATTGTGCATTCCTGAGAGAATAAAGTAATTTCATCCCTACAGACTAATTCCAAGTCATGTTTTGCAACCATCTATTGAAAAGGCCATCTGGCTACACTGTGGGTCCCAACCCAAAACTTCTGACAGCTTTGACATGCACTACACTGGACCCCCAAATTCGTACTTAAGTCACACTAAATATCTTTTCAAGGTTAACTTTCAGGAAGTTTTGCCACTGATATAGGAAGGCAAAGGGACTTTAAATATTCCTCCAGAAACACAACAGTTCTGGCCATTTTTTGAGAGAGGATCAGATGTTAATTAGCACAACTCAGCCTGAGGAAATAGCAACTGCAAATCATGGTGACTGATGATTTCAGAGCCAAGCTTCCTTTGATGCAGAGAAGAGTGGTTTTTTTGTTTGGTTTTTTTTGTTTGTTTGGTTTTTTGTTTGTTTGTTGTTGTTGGTTTTTTTTGTTTTTATTTTTGAGAGATTAAAGGGAAAATTAAGAACAGGAAATGGAAAAACTCTACAGATAAAGAAACATGTTGAAGTACTGTGAGACTTTGTGCAGGTGTCAAACGTACACCCTCCTCCCCCCATTTCACTACTTGACACGTCAATCCAAAATTGCCAAGTAAAGCCTAAAACAATATGCAAGACTCATCAAACACAGCAACAAGCCCCTGACTGGGAACCAGTGACAGAAAGAGCTGTCTAAAAAAGCAAGGGCAAACTCAACATTTCTGAAGACAAAGAAAGGAGAACTGCACTGGAGCAGAAGCCCAGCTTAAATGAAAAGACTGGATCAAAGCCACTCAAGTGGCTTTTTTCATCTTTAAAAACACAGCCAAACTGTCATTATAATTTGACAAAGGCTGAGAGTTGGAGCAGCTACACCCAACTCACTCCATGCCACGAGGGTTTCAAAGCAGGAGGTGGCTTCCAATGTCCACTGAGCCATTTGCTGCCCCACAGAATGATGCTGTTTCTGCCTCTGCTTCCTCCTACTTCTGCTGATCTCAACACAAAACCATGGAAGACTTATTGTGCCACTTCAGTGACAAAAACATTGAACTGAAGAACCATGAACTCAGTAGACACTACTTGCAAAGAACTTTTTAGGCAGTATTTAAGGCAAACAAAATATATAAAGCTCATCTGCGAACGACATGAGAACAGAAAAACAGAGGAGTACTTTACTCACCATTTTCACAGAGTGAACATTTCTCTAAAACGCCAAAATTTTAAAACGGGAATCATGTCCCTGGCAGGATTGCCTGCACCAAAAGAGTGGTCAAAGCTCAGGCATTCTACACATAGAAGAAACCTCCAAAAAAGTGAACAAGACATTCAGTATTGTCTAAGTAAGACAACTCTTTGTCCCAACATGCTATATACAAATGTATATTTAAATGAGAATAAAATGTGTGGTAAAACTAAAATAATTAATTAATAGTCTTGAGTGAAGATTTTTCAGAAGATTCTGCTTTTTTTCCTGACACATCTTAAACAAACACACCAAGAAACAGAGCACTCAAGTCAACTCCTTCCAAACCCACTAAAAGGGGAAAAAAAAATCAGAGTTATTTGAAATCAGGTATTTCCTGCTAAAAAAAGAGAAAACTTTCCAAAGGCTTTTTAAGTTAGAACAGGTTCCACAAAGCTTTAAATTTCACTCTGAGTGGGTTTCTGAACTGTCATTGCTGGTTATTACTAGTAGGCACAGAAATTCCCATTTTAATTAGAAACTTTATTTTGAAATACATTGTACAGTTTACATGTGAAGTGCTTTCAATATAAGATATTTAATAACATTACGCTGAGCAAAATGGCTGACCAATTTCCTCAAAGCTCTTCCAGTTATGGGCTTTTTTCATTAAAACTATCTTACAGAACTAAGATGCAACTTAGGCATTTGTATTCAGAAGCTAATTACTATGTTTACCTTAGGGAGAAAGTATATACTTAACTGTTCCAATTAACTGTATTCAATAATGATGTTAAGCATTTGGCATAAGACTGAAAGAAACCCAAGCCCTAATTAAACTTGTATTCACCAAAGATTTTTTAAAAAAACTTCATGATCAAACTACTTTGTTAATAAGGCACAGTCAGACAAGTATTTACAAAGACTGGCTACCAATTCAGCTTTACCTGCACAGCCTTCTTACTGGTCTGTCAACAGTAATCTGAAAGTTGTTTTCCCTGTCTGCTGCTGAGACTTTCCAAGAACAAGGCAGAGCAGTAAGGCAACTAAAAGAACAGGCATGCACAGGAGTTTGGCATTTGGGATGGATTTTGAACATCTGCAAAGTAGTTCATTTTATAAATGGAGCATTCACCTGCTATTATTAAAACGGTGGCCAACTGTGGTAAGGTATAAATAGAAGTGATGCAAGCAGAGGGTATTTTAATAGGAATAATCAAGATGTCTGGTATGCTTTCAGCTAAGACTTTACATGCAGCAATTCTCACAACTTTCAGAGATAATCTAAATTGAATTCTGAAATTCCCCTCTGCCACTTAGAAAAGCTGAATGTACCAGGAGGTTTCTTGATAGCAGGTGAAATATCAAGGAATAAAATCTCCATTTAGATAATGAGCCAATACTGCAGCCTACTTTGCATGTCTTACTAGAACAAAAGGAAGTGTTTGGGAATGACAACAAATAATTACATCATTGTTTTGGCTGCAAGAAAGTTCAAGAACTTTTAACATGAGATGTTTAAAAAACATGAAACAATTCTACCCATGGTCAAAGAACAAAAATGGAAAAAAAAAAAAAGCCTTACCTTCCCCTTCCAAATAATTTTTGAGGAATAATTGCTTGAGATTAGCATTGTATGGCTTCTGTGGCCTATGAATGCTGGACAGATGCTCTAAGAATGATCATTTTCAAGCTACTGCTTGTTTTCAATTATTAGTAACTTCAAACAAAAATACTTCGTCTATTTCACTTGAATAATCAAACTGAGCATAAAAATCATTAAAAGTGTACTGCTGATACAAATTTGTATCATATCCTAAAAGATACTACTTAATAGATTAATTGTGAAAGAAAAAAGATTAGACTATACAAAAAGTTTTCCAAATTCTTTTGCACAGCTGAAGTCATAGTGCAGGTTTAAGATAAAAAAAAATCTGTAAATGATGTAGTCAACAAATGTTGAGTACAAAATACATTCTAAAGTATTTTACAGAATGGCTGAATTATCAAGCATAAGAACTGAGGATAAAGAATGTTAATGACAAGCAGCCACATACAGAACACAAAGCAATAAGTTTAAATCAGACTATTTTGGTTTGTGTAGCCCTTTATTAGCAACTAAAATAGAAGATATCTGTTGTACATCACGGGTAGTAACTGACTATACTGGAGTTTTATTATATTCTAATACAGAATCATTTATAAATGCGTTGTTTTCCTTTTTTATCTTTTATTAAAAAGCTTCCACCCCCTTTCCCCCCCTTTTTCCGCTTACAATTTGCAAAACTATTCTGAAAGCTGAGTATATGTGCACAGGTCTGCAAAGAGTGCAAATTTAGGATATGGTAATAAATGCTTTACATGTTGTATTTTTAAGGACATTCTATCACCACGCCTTCACATCCATTATCTTTTCCAAAGAAAAAAACACTCTCACAAAAAGCTCTGATACCAATCTTCCTTCCATTGTCCTAAACAAGAAAGCATTTTTAAATGAATTGAAACTAAGGAAGGACTACACCTACTAGAAAAGAACAGAGTTCTATTAGTTTGAGGTTTCAGTATACCCAAAGACCAGGGACTGTATCTTTGTAAGGGCTAGGCTGGGACCCCGTATACAGAGTGTGTGCAGGTGCCATCCCTGAGCATTCAGCAGTTCAGTGGACCATCAGTGCTCCAGCTGCGTAACTCACTGAGCTGTCTTGCCAGTTTCGACACTGGCTTGACTGAGCGTAATTCAAAAATGAAAAGCTCATATTCATTCCATTCTTCTGGAGCTCATTGATAGCCTGAGGAGAGAAAAAGAGCTGTTTAAAAAAAGGTAGCAGTAAAATTACATTTCCAAGGTCTCAAAGGTCCTTGCACCATCTCTCATAAGCTCATTATACAAGCACCTCCCAGTAACCAGAGGACCTAGCTCATTTCTGTGCTGCTTCATCCACTGATGCTTCCCCCACTGCACTGTGTACATCCATGCAGCTCTCTAAAGCAGCACTGAACCTTTCACGATACCTCCTTTAGAAACAATGCTTTCAGTTCCACAGGGAATTGATACAGAGACACAGATGCAACAGAAAAAAAAAAACCTAACACTACTAACACTTTCCAGATTCTGTTTCTTCCGTTAAGGAAAAAGAAGATACAAGGATAATTTATTAAAGGGTGACAACTGGCAAAAGTGATGAGCAGAATTTAGCTGTGATTCACAGCAACACTAATTATCTGAGGGTAAGAGCTGGGTATATTTGCAGAGTTGTCATAGTACTGAACTTTGCTACATGCATCCCCAGTATTGATATTGCTCATACAAACGTTCATGGCTCCACTTTAAAAGGTTCCTCTCTATGTTCTCCATACTTAATTCCCAGTGAATTAAGTATTCCCTTTTAAAAAAGTTAATATGTTTCCTGTTTCAGATTTGAATGACAGTAAAAATACAGTGAGATTCACCCAAGCAATATGGCAAATCTGCAGCACTCCACCAGGGCTGTAAAGCAGCTGTGACCAAATTTAGACGACTAAGTTAAGCCAGGTTTATGTCTGCACTGTATCACCAAAGCAGAATATGGTAAACAGAAAGTAATCTGAATTTTAATTGCTGTTAATTTATGAGTTAATGGTACTCTGCACTAATACCTACAGAGGCCATCTCTCATGATATTTGCAAAACTCAAAAACACTGCCAGATATCACAAGGCACTCAGAATAGCTAGCTAATAATAATATGGAGAAAATAAATACATATTCATAAGTACTGATTCAAAAGAGTAAGTACATACTTCCTCAGAGAGATGGATTTATTTTTTCATTTATTTAGGGTCAACAGAAAGTGAATGATTGCATTTCATTGAAATTCAAAAGGAATGTGGTATCTCATCTCCCTTAGGGAACTGAAAATCCTCAGCCCTTTCAAGAGCTTACATTTGTCTATATGCAAGACATGAAAATCAGGGACCAAACTGAGAACACTTAAAAAAATTAATTCAAAGCTTGACATTTTAGAACTACGGAATACTGCAGCAATATTGATTTATGAATGCGAGCATTTTTCCAGAAGTTACATTCTTCAAAAAAATCAAGTTACTTACATTTAATAGCACTCCAATAGGATGCCTTCCACATATTGTATTATGGTATTTCTTCAAGTAATTGCTAAAAGATACAGGATCTAGCTGCTCTATAATGCTCATACCCTGAAAAAGAATTGATAGTAATAATTATATTACACATTCACAAGCAGGTGTTTATACATCATCTATTTGTTACTACAGAGCAGGAGGAAAAACCTCTACTTTGTACCAAGGATATCAGGGGAATCTCAGCATGTGAGCTCTAGCTTGTAGTCATCTTGTTGCCATTCCTTGCCAAACTAAAAGTGCAGGAGCTCTTCCAAAGCTGTCAATAATCCATAGATCTGTGAAGTTATCTTTGCAAATACCAGTGAAGTTCATGTTAAAAAAGCTCCTCCTGCAGACTAGTAGATCCCCATCATCCAAGACTGCCCTACTTCCGTAAGATTTGGTACAGCTACAACCAAAAAAATTTACTGAAAGGGCAAAGCAGGAAGAAGTTGTGCCTCCATCTGCTCTCCCTGGTAACAAAGTTCAGGGCCAAGAACTTGTCTGGAACTTCTGGATGTCCAAAAACCCTAGATAAAACCAACACCGTACACATGCAATTCATGTGCATAACAAGTGTTATATACCCTGGACACATCAGGCGTGCAAGGCAGTTGATCTGGACATTTGCTCAGAGCATAAAAATCAGATCCAGACACTGTCTAAAGCACTATCAAGCTGGTGCACAACAAAAACGTAAGAACCAGGAGATGGTGCTTCCACTTTACATTAAACAGTCGCATGAATCCTTTCTTCCATTGAGAGCAAGACCCATGATCCCATGGAGTCATGCTAAGAATAGCAGCACATGTGTGGAAAACAAAACCTTCCACATATACAAAAATTTGCATTCTTAAAAGCAGAAAGAATCCTACAGCTCCAGATACAGCCTACTCTTAACCCCATCCCATAAAGCAGATCAAACACCATGAAAGTAATTTAAAACAAGTCTAAATCAATTATTGTCTCAGTTTCATCATGGGTTTGCTCTTTTGCCTGTTTTAGACTCCATCCTCTTCTTTTTGTCCTTCCTCTGAAAATTATTCACCAGAGGAATGAGCTCCAAACACTCACTAACTCAATAAAATACATAGTTAGGCTGCTTCTGTTGGTGAAACAGTAAGTTCTTCCTTAGAGACTAGAAAAAAACATGTACTTTGCATGGAAATAACTGGAGGCTGATACCAGAAAAGGAGATAATTTCTTCTAGATTTTTACATTTGTCACAGCTCTTTCCCCTACTTTTGGGTGATAAAAGGAGAAGCCACAATGCAAGAAGCAGTCTGTCTGAAGTCTCCACCTCAAGAGTGAAATCTCCAGAACACTCTGCAAGGGCATTGGCTGATCTGGCAGATACCAGCTAATTATCCAGGCTGGATCACAGCTTACAATGGAGGAGCAGAAGATTCCCAGGAGAGCTGGGAGAACTATAAAACAGCAACAATAATCACTACCCTTGTGCACTTTTAAATAGAAACAGACATAGGATGAATTAATAAAGAAATACTTTATATGGAAAAACAATCCCAAACTAAGCTGGCCAATTGGTGGTAAGAGCTCAGTTCTTGTGGAGTCATGGAGAGGGTGTTTAAACCCCTGGCCAGTAACTACAGCTGTTACTCACTCCAGATCTACAGAGCCTAAATGAGTGCCAAAAATAATGGTAGCTATTCTCTATCAAGCAGGGATTACATAGATACCATTACATTTCCAAAGTTTCCAAAGCACATCTTCCAACCATCCACTTACTTGTAGAATGTACATGTCAATACACAGCTAAAGAAAGCAGAACTAAACTTGACTACATACTCAAGTGAAACTAAACACACATAAGGCACTTACTGAGATACTGAACAGTTCATGAGGATGTATTTTATCTGTTTGTAAAACCCATTCATGACCTTTTAAAAAAATGAAAACGGCTGCTCAATTGAGGGACTAGTTTAACAGTTTTAAGTCACTGGAACATACTGGGCAGAAGCATTTGAGCCTTTGTCTCAAATGAATGGACATGGATTTATGAGAATGCCTAGTAAGCTTCTTTCAATGCACAGATCAGCACTGCAAAACATTTACAGCTATGCAGTTCATCCCAGAAAATGCTAACAGAGTTCCATACATCAGAGACTGGAGAAAATCTATAGGGAATTGGTATGAACAGATGTCCTATAAGCATTAGGTTGTACTGAATTTTTCAATCTTTTGGATTTAAAAATGGTTGTGGCAGAGGAGCAAAGACTATCAAGCTTGTTTCTCAGTCTAAAACAGTGTTGAAGAACAAAAGAAACATTTTTGCCTAGTTGTGTTTCATAAAAAGCAGAGGTATGAAGGTAGTAATTTTCAGTATTAGAAACAACTCAGCCAGGGATGGCTCAGAACAGAGTTAAAACACATAACAAAACCCACATGATAGAAGTTGTAGGTACAGTACCACCGTTTACCACATGGTAATTATGGCATCACATAGAAATTGTACCTCAGTTACCCAGGTACTGCTAACAGCATCTACAATACCCTAGCACAGTACACTTAAAATTATTTTAAAATTACATTTTTAAATACCATCCCTTAATAGAATCAAGTATCTACAAGCCTACAAAAAATAATAACACTTTAAAAAATAATAACCCCACACACATATCCCAAAACAAACAAACAAAAACTCCCTCCAACAACCAAAGGCTCGTTTTATACTATATGACACCCATTCATGACCTTTTAATATTAAACTTTGTTATCAGTTATTTCAGCTGTTTCTTCACACTTAAAGATCTAAACTAATAGCA
This sequence comes from Sinosuthora webbiana, assembly GCA_013397395.1. Classification (NCBI taxonomy): domain Eukaryota; kingdom Metazoa; phylum Chordata; class Aves; order Passeriformes; family Sylviidae; genus Sinosuthora; species Sinosuthora webbiana. The sequence continues at coordinate 1,168,142 of VXBN01008277.1, read as the reverse complement.
CTCTAATGGCAGTAGAAAAACTTCATCTTAGTACAATCCAGCCCAACTATCTTTGCATGTGTCACTCACATTACACGACAAATAACCACCAGGAAAATTGCTGTCTGAGCACAGAAGAGAACAGGGACCTTGGCACCCAGGCAGACACTCATGATCTTACATTATGCCCAGCCTAAGAAGCCTTCCCATGCTGGAGAACTGTGGAAGGTCCTAGCACACTGCAGAAGCCACCAGAATTCAGCAGGTACCTGAGAAGCCATCGGTGCTGAGCACTTTTCCTGGACAAGTACTGGCTATTCCCGCACAGCACTCCTCAGTGCCTGCATTTTCCCCCATCAGCATTCAGAGTAACACAACCCTCCCATTGACTCAAGTGAGATGCAGAGTATCCAGTACCAAACACATGCTCATATAAAATGAGCAATGTGGCAGTGAAGATTGAAGTGAGCAGCCTGCATTTTCTGGATAGCCAGTCAGAAACTATTACTCTTCAACAATGTCTCACAAAATACTTCCCTCACTTTTATGTAAAAGATAGTGTGTTTCGGATTATGATATACAAACTATTGCACATCAGCTGCTCAGTTACAACTCTTCATTAGAGGAGTCTCCCCTTAGGTACCCTTTCTAACCACAAGGCTATTTCCTCCTTTTGCCATTACATCACAAAGTGTACTGTGGTGACAGTGGTCAGATCAACAATTACCATGGAGAAACTGATGTCTGCCCAGCAATATTTACTACTCTGTATTTGTTTTATGCTGGAGTCTGATGACTCTAAACTTCAATGCCTACAGTGTTCAGCAGTTTTTATGCACTAGATGAGAAAATGCATCTATATGTAAGATCCAATCCAATTAAGGAAGAGGCCATTATCCTCCCACAAAGGCATTTCTAAGGAAAATTGATTTCATCTTGTCCCAGAATACCCTCCTGCTTACAATCTGCTCAGCTGACTGCTTTCCTAGTTAGGGCCAATAAAATTAAGCCAGTTTTAGTGCAGTTTTGTCTCTATCTTAATGCTATTTTGTCTGTGCAGAGGCCTACTGGTTCAACAGTACAAGTTTGTTTACGACAAATCACATGAAAAAAATCCAATACTTATCTAATGAAACAAGAAGTAGCCAAGTGGGACATAAAATTGAACAAACTTCCAAAAACTGGAAAACTGTGACCGGGGATCTTTGTGATATTGCTAACAAGACACCTCTGAAAGTCACCTAAAGCAAAACCTCCTCCATATAGTGTCTGAATATGGAGTCATGTGTCCAGGTATGGCATGGTATAAACAAGTAAAAAATAACCACACTATGCTGCTATACAGCATGTTAAGTTTTCCAGTTAAATTTAAGACTGAAAAAGTATTTTCACAGTTATTAAACAGTAGACATGATTTTCCCTGTTACAAAAAATGTCACTTCCATTTAGCTGAATAACTACCAAAAGGAAGAGCTGGTGGAGCAAAGCATTGCCTAAAAGTAATTAAATGCCAAAGTTCAGTCTTTCTTCAAGCTTTCACCACAGAAATTAACAAGAGGAAACCAATGTTTGCTAATGCATCATAATCTGCTCTCCTGCAAAAACACTCGAAGCTGCTAATTCTGGGATTCTGTAGAAAAACACTTTTCTTTATAGAGAAGCCTCTCAACTGACTACAAGAATTAGTACAAATGGGATAAATAGAATGAAGGCAAATTATTTACTCTTATTATTTCTATTCCAGTGATGAATAGTAGAAAAACAAAAGTTAATATGTATACACAAAGCAAAAAAGTCTAGAGATCTCTCCAGTAGATAGGATTTATTCCTTCAAGACAAGGAAAAAATTCACATGCCATGAATAAGAACAGCTCTCTCTTCTAACAGATTCGACAGAAGTTACATAAACAATGCAAACACTTTTAAAACAAATTTTAAGGTTACATATTTCCAGAAGAATTACTTCTGTTCTGTGCCTTAAGTATAGTCTTGAACATTAAGTTGTTGGTTTTGTTGTTTTTTTTTTTTTAAAGAAATGCTTGGCTCCTGTGACTGCAAAGAAAACACAACAGCATTGGCAATTGGACCTTTATGTACTTAGCATTCCTTCCAGCCTGTGGCCAAACCCAAAACGAAGCATGGCCTACTGCTTTTTCCCCACCACCTACTACAGAGTAAGGGGCAGGGGGAAGGCTACTCCCAAGGAAACGGTGGCTTTCATTTTCCTGACCAGTGCAATGCCTTTCCTCCTCCAAAGGGATGTAGCTGAAACCTTTGCACAATCACAATGCTGTTTCAGTATGCAAGCATCACAGCTATCAAGCTGGAACTACCACAATTGTCCATGCATAGTTTTGTTTTTCAAAAATGTAAGAGGGTATGTGGACAGAAATTATGGCACATTAGGGCATTTTAGGTAGGTGAACATGCATTTATTCTCATTAATTATGCTTACTAGTTTATACCCACAATACAATTGTGCACAGTCAGTAAAAGGGAGGATACTAGCTAAAACCAACAGCTGAATTCTTATTGTGGTAAACAAAGGAAAATGATACATTCAATAAAATAGCTGATCTATAATATTTTGTTAGAGGAATTTCTCAAGTATTCAAAGAAATGGAATGTACAGGAGAAATTTGTTAGTTAGTTCCACCAAATCTGAAAACTTACCATTTTATCTAGGTGCTCAATGGATCTATAAATTTCTCCTTGGGATTCATCATAGTAACTGTAACGGAACCTCTGACCTTGAAACAAAAATCATGTATAAAATAAAAAAGGGAAAAATTGTAGCTAAAACACTCCCTAATACTTACTAAATATCTGAAAGTATAATACTTGTAAAGTAGTAATCTTCATTTATTCTCTACTTTTTAGCTCCACTGAGGAAATTCTAGGGCAATCATGAAGTAGCAGCCCAGAAGTAAAGTCAAAAAAAATACATGATGGGTGGCTATATTCCTAAAGAGAAATCTACTGTGTAAAACTGACACAGAAGTATCACTCACTAATTGCCTCTTACCGCCTTAGAATCTAATTCTGTAAATTAAGAAGTAAAGCAACATTTCATTTTGCTATCCCTCTTGACAAAGTCAGCCATGGAGTCAGGCTACTTCTGCTTACACAACAACACCCACAGTAAATGAAGCTTAAAAGAAAAAAAAATCATGATAATTCAATGAGCAGTTCCAGATGGGTCATTAGCCACAATAGGACCAGGTCATTCTTAAGTACACTTCCACCTACTCCACAATTCAAGGATGAGTGAAACATACACTTAGTTAAGTTGACCAAAGATGACAATGGAAAAAAGGAAGAAGGTCTGTTGTGTCACATATCTTTCTGAAGCAGTCCCTTTTCCAGCTACTATCACACTTAAAAGAAAAATTAAGTGATAAAGCAGGACAGAAGTCAAGGCTTCTGGAGTCTTTATATCTCTGCCACCAAGATGAACTGGGGTAGCACTGGTGAATTGACATAAATAATCCATCTGCTATCATACCCAGCAGTAAAATATGCAAAACTTATTTCTGTCAGAGGAATGTGGCCATGCCCAGTGACTTTTTAGCTAATTAGTTTTGAAAGTTGTTTTGAGGTACTTAAAAGCAAAAACAGCAAGCAACTTCAGACAATTATTTCACTGCAACAGTAAAGAGATTTATATAAATCCACACACCTTCACCATTTATTTCCTCCACTACATTGAAAACACATTACCACAGTAATATTTTTCACCTATTTTTCCAGATTTTAAAGACTTTTTCAATTTTATGACGGCACTTAAGTTGCAAAAATAAATTTACCAGAAGTTAAAATGTTCAATGTTTAATAAAATACATTATTTGAGAATAGCTACAAAATATTCAATATAGTCTTATGATGAGATATGAAACTTACCCCAATGGCAAAAGTCAGAAGAAACCACAAAGAGATTACTAGGATCAGCTAGGTATTTACTGAAGAGTTTTCCAAATTCCTGCTCTTTTGACTCACTCAGTGCTCCGACCAACACAGGAATAATAGTAAACTCATCCTTATGGCTTATAAGCAAAAGAAAAAAGGTTGTAATTCAAGTAACATCTGAAGATTTTTCAGGGCTTGCTAATTGAAACTGCAGAATGGTTTAAAAGGTTGCTAGTGATTTGAGGACAGTAATTTGGTAAGATCACACTAGGATGTTGCTTTAGAACCTCAAAATACTTCAATTTCAGGAAACACACATCCCCCAAGAAAGTATTTCTCTCTGCTGCAAAGTAAAAGTACTAGGCAAACAAAAAGAAAAGACACAGTGAAATCAGCAATGAAGTAAGAATTGAATTTTCCCTGTATAGATGCTGCATATTGGGTAATTCTCCCAAGTATATGAAACGTACATGAAAATGCTCAACAAAATACGCAGGTATATACTGATACTCTAGCAGGGAAAATTCAAAACACAATGGAAATTATTAAAAAAAAAAGGGGGGGGATGGGGCACTTGTTAGGGAAGAAACCCTAACACAGACTGACAATTTTTATTTAAAGTGAGCATCTGAAACAGCAGCTATAAACACACCCCTAATTTCAAAATTAGTATTAAGGCTCCAAACAAACTTAAAATCCCACAGAAAACTGTCTGAACTTCTTTCAGAGATGCCTTGAAAAGTGGGGGGAAAAAAACAGCTATTGAGTAATATTCATGAAAGCATACCTAATATTAACTCTATTAAGTCAAACTGTTTCTAAGAGGTGTTATAACTTCATCATTTAGGTGTTTGCTCTGCTCACTATTTCAATTAGAGCAACTTATCCTAGCCTCTGACCCTCTCCTTACCAAAATTTTTATTGGGGAATGGGGCAATATGAGCACTATATACACCATAGGGTCTTCCATGCCATAGAATGTATTGTTATTTCCTACTGCACTTCACAGCAGCTCAAACATTTAATGCACATACAGTTTGTTCTTATAGAAGTAATTAGCCCTAGTACCTTTCCATGGCTTTAGCAGTATAAGGCAAATGCATTTCAATACTGTGTTCATCTTCGTCTGTCTGTAGGGACATGCGCTCAAACATTCCAGTCTTCCACAATTCTCCATAAACTGAAATGAATTAAAGATCAGTTTTTACTACTTTTTTTTTTTTTGCTTATTTTTGAAAACTACTTCAAATGCAAAAAGCAAGCTACAGTGTACCTTTATCAGAACATACCCACTATAAAAAATTACTTGCCTCCAAGGGCTATCATCATAAATGACTTGTTTCTAAATAAATTCAGAACTAAAATTATGTTCAAGTCATTAAAATATAAACATAATTGATTCAGTTTACAAAATGTGTTAAATCAGTGACCTTATTAGTATACTGAAAAAGATTTTCAGTTATGATACAAAATTTAATTACACAAATAAAACACATTTGAAAATATACGTGCATTTGCCCAATGAATTTTTATTTTCATAAACTGCCCATTATATGTTTAGAAAAATAAAAATTCATCAGATGAGATATTTCTCAATTTGTTACTATTTAATTGAATTTGTTATTAACTGAATCATAAAATCTAGAGACAGCCACAATTGATTAAGTAATTCACATTTGTAAGTTATCTTTTCTACTCTCAAGCATACTTGAGTATACAGAGTCATCTCCACATTTTGAAAATTCTCCACTGGATGAAGAATTTGATACAGGGCTGTGCCTCCTTCTCGACTCCATAAAGGAGTTCTACAGAAAGCAAAACATTTCTTACCTAAGGAAATTACTGCAGGCACTACATAGAAAGCCTGAATTAGCTTGCTTAATCACAGTTACAACGAAACACATCTGCACTAATTGGCCCTTCTGAAAAAGATACTATATCACTTAGGTATAGCTCAAAATACATAAAAGCCAAAATAACAGATTTATCTTCATTGCACTTAGCTCAAAAGACTGGCATTTCATGGACTAACAGTTTCTAAGTTTGCAAGTTAAAAAGTCAAATGCAATCCAAATAAAAGCTATTTTTTGTTTCTCTGTTATTCCCCTATCAGAAATCAAACTCAAACCAACTAAAGAACCTTTCTTTCCAGCCAGAACACTTCACAGGAGAATGGAGAAGATGTTTAGTGAGTTATTATTTGATGTAACACTTTTTTAGATTTTAAACCCTGAAGCACACACTCAAAATTGAAAAGATAAGCAAAAATTTAGAATTCTTGCCAGAAGGGAGACACTATGGTTATAATGTGACCAAGTCTGAAACAACCAGGATCATTCAGAAGTTAGTTTTTGTTGCACTACCACCAGATTTGCACTTGTACGGCACTCACAGCAAGGAAGTGCCCAAGAAGAAGAAAGTCCTCAGCACCGTAGTACCACAGTCGATACCCAAGCCTCAGTGAAGTGCAAGCTTTATAATGCACTTACTCTTTTGGTCAATTCGAAGATCATACAGAGGTGTTCTGTAAATGTCCACACTGGAAAGTGCACATCGGGAGAGGGGCACGTGATGGGAAGGCCCAAGAATGAAAATTTTTCGGCTACAACAATTAACACAGAAAGCCACAGTTTAGACAACTGCAATTGAATAGCAACTCAGCTTAGAGTAACAAGATTAACAAAACCATACACAGTGATACTTTCTCATGGCTACAATAGTTTTACTCTATAGTCAGTAAGACCCCCAGATCAATCCATGGCCCAACGTTGCTTGGCATCTCAGGAATTATCATGAGATCAGATCAATAATGCTCTGGCCTTAAATCACTTAAGCAGGCTATATATCAGAGGGCACTCATCAGCTAGAAATTCTTCTGACTTCACTCATTTGGAGGCTGAATGATGCATTATAGCTGCTTAGAACAGATTTTTGAATTCTCTCCTTGAATCAACACAACCTTCAGCTACTCACAACCTTCAGTAAATACAGGATCAAATAACAATTATGGGTTCATCATCCATTCAGAGTTTTTCATTTATTTACTTGATTAGCCTTACTTAGGTTTCACTAAATTAAATTTTAAGTCCTTCTCAAATGCTGGGTTTATGTTGTTATATGTTACGGTTTCTTTCCTGTTGCATCAACAACAGAGACTTGGACCTGCACATTCATAACTTTAGCTGATACTGCAACCTTTCACATGTCATCATGACATCATTATTTCATCAAGTCCTCAGTTCCTGGCTCTTGATTAGATGTTAAGGGTCTCCTGCCATTACAAGAAAAAAGAAAAAAAATATAGGCAATTCAGCTTTTCAGATTCAAGATTATATTGTCTTGTTTCTGGCACTGAATTAAAGGGGTGGGAGACACGTAAAGTTCTGAGGGTTTCTTTTTTTCAGTCCTTACACAGGGAGTGCTATAACAAGGTATACTAAAACACAAACTTCTGCAAAGCTAATAAAAACAAATATCCAAATAATGCAACAGTTTAGCTCAAAGATGAATTCTAAACATTCCATGCAGTAAAATAGCAAATGATCCAGCACGTTCCACCAACTCCTTATCAGGGAACCTAGGGAATGCAGCTTGTTCCAGAAATTTTAGAGAAACTAGGTATCTGTCATACCGTGAGCTATTTTCACATCATTGGCAATAGTTTAGAAAGAACTAAAACCATTGTCTTTGAAGAGTATTACAGCACATTATCTTACAAACAAACGGTAAGCCAGCTCTTATTTAGCACTGCAAAATACATACTTTGTGTAAATACCAGAGACATTTTAACTTTTTGTCATTAAAAAAAAACAAAGTTGCAGTCAGCAGAACATAACAAGAATTATATTCCTTTACCCAGAAATAACTGGATTCATATTTTCAGAGGCAGGCACAGACTACAACAGCATGTTGGGTTTTTTTAATTTTTCTTTTTTTAAACTTCTAGAAACAAAGTCCATGTACAATTATTGGAACAATTAACTTCCACTGTTTCCACATATTATTTAAACACACTGGTCACTTTCTCCACAGCAGAAGAGAATCCTGGCAGTATTCAGCCCATAATCCTGCACTAAAAAACCAATGCAGAATCATGGTGAAGTATTTTAATAGACTTAATAAAACAGACAAAACCTCCCAACAATAACAAAACAAAAAAACAAAGCAAAATCCAAAAACCCCAACAAAACCAGCTTGGGCTTTTATAAAAACAGTGGAACATCAGTAATAAACTACAAAAACCTTTAATCCCTCCCTTTTGTAAAAAGCTAGTTGCCACTTATTTTAATAATATTCCTTTTCTCCCCCTTTTGCAACATCCAATTTCAACATTTATGATATTAAAACAGAAGTGATGCATAGAAGGCTAAAAAGAATACAAAGTTAAAATGTGAGTACTTCAAGATGTAAGAATGTAACAAGAACATTCCACTTATCAGAGAACTGCAATCTCAGAGTCTTAGGCTTTGTACAGAAAGCTGTAATACTCACGTGATATTGGGATCCACTTGTTTGTAAGCATGGGCTGCACAAGATCCACAGTAGGTATATCCTGCATGGCTGCAAATCAAAGTGTTCAAAACATTAAGATATAAATTTTGCTTAACATCTTTAATATGTTGATATTCAGTGTTAATCTCTCAGGATTTATTTTTTGTCCCCAGTGAACTAAAAATTGTAAGAATGATCCGAAATTCCTGAAAGAGCAGGAAAGCACTGCTGTAGTGCTGATCACACAAGACATGTATTTGTTGAAGAACTGGCGGTGACCATTTAGTGACCAGCTAAAAAACTATCAGTGACCATTGAACAGTCAGGAAACCCCCAGGTCAAAGGACCTTCCCTTATCCATAAATGATGTATGCAGACTGCACAACCGCCTGTTATCAGAAGCCCATGATAACGCCAACAGTGCAGCCAGGGAACAAGGGAGTGGCAAACCGGCAAACTACTGGAGAAAGCTCTTCTAACCACACTCCAGTAACTGAATATAATGACAGTAGAGGGGTCTTGGCAAAGAGAGAACTGCATGTCACAGTAGAGAATAAAAATGCTCTGTCACTGAAGAATAACTTAGCAACAGAATGAACAAGCACAGGGAAAGGAGTGGAAAGCAGCATGCTAGCTTTTACTGCAGAGAATGACTACATGTTTCACCATTTCCTATCAGTCTGGCCTGGTCCTTTCTTGACCTCTGTTCCTGTGTGTGGTCCAAAAAATTTATAATTATTTTGACTAGTTCTTTCAAATACCGCCTTCAAATCTGAAGACCCATTCTCATCAAGACCATTAAAACAGGTGAAAATTCTCTTTACACTGCTAAAAGCATTCATTTCAGAGAACATTTGTTCCTAGAGTCCAGGTCAAGTGGCAGAAAATGGCTCCTGGTCACTCAGCAGTATGCCCACACCACAGCTTCACACAATGACACTGAGAATGAGGCATGCTGCAAGCCCTGAGGTATACAGGATCTTTGAAGATACAAGTTTCCACTGATAGCACTGAAGGATTTTTTTATGTGTTTCTATGTATGTATGCTCAGATACATCTATATTCATCCACAGACTGATACCCGGAGCAAGTTACCTTCAAAATGAGCTTGGGACTTTACTTCAACATCACCTACCCCACTCATTCTAAAGAGCTCAGAAAGGAATTAACACACATGCTAACACGAGAAACAAGAAACCGAGACCTCCCAAATGCACAAGGAACATTACTAGACAAAGTCAAAAGAGCCTTCTGAAATGTTCCCTCTGATACAGGCCTCTTCCATTTTCCACAAAAACATTAGACACATCCCACTTCACAGGTGGCAAAAAAAGGCCACAGTTAATAAAAAAAACATGGTGAGATCACAGGAAGACCCCCAGCAATTCTGGAAAAAGAACCAAACCACGTAATCTACGGCTGAAAGGTCTCTTTCCTGACATTCCTGCAAGAAGGACTAAGGCAGATGTGGGACAATTTCTTTTGCACACTCAATACTACTATGCAATACTTCAAACATTATGACAATGCTATGTTAGCACAGGGAAAAACATCATATCTAGGTACTTTTTCTAGTGTTTCCTTCCAACTCATGTTGGTCATCCAAGTAATTATACTTTTGTCATTACATGTCTCAGCTATCTTCAGGAAATTGAATTCTACCTAAATAGTTCAGATGATCACTATTTCAGCTGTGGACAAATAGCTCAAACAAAACCAAACTAAAAAACCAAACCAAAAAAGCTCAAACAAAAGTAAACCATTTTGGATAGTTGAATAGTGTTTAATTACTTTTTGGTTTAATTACTTTTTAAAGCTTTGCTAAATTTTATTTAGGGGGTATGAGGGATGCAGGAGTTTTGCTTATTTTGTTTTGGGCTTTTTTTCCTGTTATTGGAGGAGTTCTGTTGTTTTTCTCATTAATATAACTCTCACCCATTTTACTGGATCACAAACAAATATCATGTGTGCAGTCCATCGGCAAAAGCAAGCTGATCATACACCCAAATGTGCACAGATTTCTGCCATTCTATTCTAAATACAAAATACTTATTTAGAAACCACATAGCACTTCTTTCAGTTAAATACTAGGAAAAAAGAGCATTTAACCAATCAAGTATTAGATGTACCAAACTTCAGTTTCAGACTTACGGTGCAATAATGGCTCTTGCAGGTCTTTTTGTGGACTGTACTTGAGAAAGCCAAGCTTCTAGCTGTGCATTCAGCTGGGGTCCTGTGAAGAGACATGGAAATACTGAAGCCATAAAAGAACCTAAAAATACATCTCAAATTTACAAATAAAGCTTGAAAGTCCAGCAGATTTAAAGGTCATCTTGAACATGAAAAGCTGGATTTAAATCTAAAAACAAACCAACAGAAAAAATATCCCTCCCAAAATACCCAGTGCAACAACAAAAAGAAACCCCAACCCTGTAATGTTGAAGGTTACAGTAGGAAAGTTTCAACCTCCTGGTCTGGGAAGTTCATTTACTCCCCATCCAAACACACACTTATTGTTTCTTGCTCTGTGGGGACTAATGAACACACCACTTCACCATTTGAAAGAATGGCTGCTGGCTTCAAAAGAATCACTAACAGATAATTGTTTCCTCTCATAAACACATTTGCAGAATTCAGAAGTAAAAAGTTATGATCTTTATCAAGAGAGACCAATATAGGAGATGACATAATACAAAGGCCTGACACTTGCATGGTAGCCAATGACTACAGTAACAAATCCTTTATTAAGCAAGTACAAGAGCATAATATAAAACACTGTAACCCAGAAAATCTGTAAACGCACAAGAAAAAGTGCGAAGACATTATGCTTATCCTAACACCTTAACAACTTGTGATCCATCAACATATACTACAAGTACATGATCACTTCGTCGACATTAACTTCAATAACTGGCCAATCCAGAATTTAATTTTTTTTAAAACTAAGTTCTGTACCCCAGCAAGTAGCAAATATTCTTAATTCAATCACCTGACAGATGATAAAAAAGCCTTCTAGAAATACAACATTAAAAAAACCAATAGCAAACAAACCACATTTTGATTATTTTCCATCACTAGAAAACTTTCTGATGTTCAGCTATCCTTCAGGGAGCAAGTCTGGCAAATACAGTACGACGTTCCTTCATATCAAAGACCACTAAACAAGCTTTCAAGTAAAACTCATTCAGCTGCTATTGTTACAAGTGACATACCATTAACAAAGAAAATAGATGCACTTTTTTCAGCTGACACTATGCTTTTGGCTGAACTCTATGCCAGCAGAGTTTATCTGTAAAGTATGGTGCAGCAAGCTGCTTCTCTTCTTCCATGCACGTTGTAGATCTTTATATCTCCCCCACGCAGGTGTTGAACTACCAACCGCCAGTGTAAGTCAAAACCAAATAAAGTATCTGAAGCCATTTCACAAATACATTCCAAACAGCCCTGACAAGAGCTGACAGCTCTCCAAAAGGCTGACAAGAACCACAGAGAATGAGAGAAAAGATGTCAACTTTTGCAGAATCCAATCAGTCCCTGACCAGGGATAGTCAAAAAGCTTTCCCTGGAAAATGCAGGGGTGAAGGGTAGAGGTATTGAAGCCACTAGTTTTTGTATAAAACTTAAATCCATGTGTTTTTTGAAAAAGGATAACTTCTGTAGTTGTGAAGAGCCCTACCTTCTTACATGTAGGAAGTGAACAAGTGCAGCACCATCTTCCTAAGCCTTCTATTACACTTTAATTACGGTCTACAACTCTAACAAGGTGAAAGAGTGACACTGATTAGCTGTCACTCATGTAATACAGTGACTTTGTGAAATGATGAAACTTATAAAAATTCCACCACATACCAATTCTGTTCTGCTGCTTCTGTTGCTTGGGGAAATTACAAGCAGCTGATGCGCAATAGAGATAAGCATAATGACATCTTAGAAAACGCAGGCTATTGGAGAAGCTAAATAAAAATAAATAGGTTTATATTTCCACCCTCCTTCTAAGACAACAGGAGACTAACAAAACAGTACTCTTTTACAGTATTACCACTTTTATTTGTGATTTGAGTTATTCTTTATTTAAGTGAAGAAACAAATCACCTAAAAAAAATTGTTTACTTCCTAATCCTCCCAAAATATGTAGGAAGATAAAATACTTTCTGAATGAAGCTCTTTCGGAGAACACTTTTTTTCCCGCCACTGACTACCCAGACTTAAACACTACTTTGCCCCACCTGACCTGTTTTCCTGAAAGAAGAGGATCCATACGCAGCACAACTGCAAAAGGGACAGAACTTGTTAAGCCAAGGGGAGCTCTTCTCTTGCAAGGCACTCTGCTTAGCCCTTCTCCATCCCTTCTTTAGCAGGGATTTTTCACTAAAGGTGTGGTTTAAGCGATTTGCCCTTGGTAGAGATAAATCAGGTAACCTGCTGAACAGTTGAAAGACAAAGGTCAGAACATCTGGTAATATCCTAAAATTTCATAATTGGTCAAATCTGACTAAAACTTCCCATCTTACAGTGTAGTAGCAGAGTAAGGTGCTCAGGTTTGCTTAGTCTGCTGTTACAGACACACACTCTAACAAAGTAACATTTTCTTCCTAGAGGCAGTAAAATAACAGATCTGTATGACCCAAGGGATTAAACTTCTGTCAGTGTTTACTTAAGGACCAAGTAACACATCTGCTTTCAGATTTTTTCCCTTTAATGCCAAGTATAAGGTGCCTGTTTAAATAATTAATTTTGACCTAATGTAAACTTTCATTTCAACTTATACTTATCTGCACTATTTTAATAAAATATGCTATCAAATTTCTCTCTCCAGAGGAGTAACAGAGAGAGAATGGAGAGTACAACATATCCATGACCTTTTAGTTAAAGAAAAAAAAAAATCAAACAGCACACACATGAATTGACAAAAGTGTGGTCTACCTGCAGCTTCCTATGCTTACTAAAACTTTAAGGGATATACTCTAGAACTGTAATTTTCTTCTTACCAAATTAGCACCAACTTTTTCTTGAACTGTTCAGAGAAGTTTTTTCCAAATTTCTCAGACATGAGGATGCTTAAGGCTAAAGTCAAAATATTTGAATTGGTTATACAAAATATAAATAAGCCCACACTATCACAGTAGCTGTGCTCTGCCATATGGAATTGTATTACAGTAGATGAGTAACAACTTCATAAAGAAGTAAGTTTTGTTCATATTTAAATGAAGCTTAACTGGAAAAACAATCATCAAGACAATCCAGTAAATATGCATCTCCTTAGCTGAGCAGCATGGACAGTGAACAGCACTGCCACCCATGTATCCTCTTGCTGTTGTGGTGAGAAGTAAAATCGGTCCCGGCTCCTCGAGCCTCAGGTGGAAAGCTCATCTTGAGAAAGCTGGCAGGATGAGAGCAACAGGGGTTTTAAAGGCTAACCCAGACAGAAGGGCAGAAAACCTTAGGGATGTAATTTCTGTATGCAACAATCAATATACTTTAGCATGAATACTGTAAAATCAGACCTTCCATTAACCAAAAGGTTTAGCAGCAAAATATGAGCTTCACTGAAGTATGTAACATTAGGATCTGCATTTCAATCCTATGAAGTCAAATATAAATAAACACAGGTGTGTAACTAAAGATTTCTGACATTATCTGTGGCTATTTCACATCCTGTTTTGTTCTGAAAACCACTAGAAGTTATGCCAAGGTTTAAAATAATTGTAAGCACAGACTAAGTCACCATTAGGCAAATTCATGGAAATTACTATGGGCAGCATTTATTCAATCATCTTGATTAAAAGGACAACCTATTTTAACAATCAACATTATCCCATCACAAAGCCCTAGAGTAAGTAAGAAAGAATCCTTCCACATTACTTGCAAGCCATTGTCACCCAGGGAATAATAACACAAAGACATCTGGTAGTGACTCAGCTAAGTTCATCACCCCAATTTACAGCTGTCATGGTCCAGGCTTTGTAGCTTAAGTCAAACCAGCACGTTCTTTCCACCTTGTCGGTGAGCTTGAAGAGCTTATATGCCAAGTGTCAACACAACGTAATGGCATTTTGCTCCTTTTCCTGCAGCCACCATTACACATACAGAACACACTTTCTCAAATTGGTAGGGAAGACTCAGTGTTTGCTCCGAATCCTCAGTCTCAGTGAATGGGCTTTTTTTTCACTGGAAGAGCATATACCTCAATCAAAATTCAGAGGGGCACCAGGGAAAACCGCTCAGGTCCCCCTTGGCTGCATGTGTACAGCACTTGAAGCAAGGCAAGTAATGCTGGAGTACAACAACAGTAACACTGCACTCCCCAGTCTTGACAGCTTTTACTTGCCCAAGAACGTCTCCTACCTAGACGTGCCACCACCCTTTTTTGAGTCTTCCACTTTTTAATTACCTTTTTACCCATTGATGAAAAAAGGCTACACCTTAAAAATGCCTCTAATAAATATTACATGTGTGGTAAGAAGTGGGTAAGTCTTTATTCCTGTAGAGTGTTAGAAAAATCAAAGTAATAGTGAAACCCTGGGGGGTGGCATACAATTAGTTTAGTAACTGGAACTAAGGGAACTCCTTTCTTCACAATTCTGAAGGTGAATCTGAAACAATTAAATTGTTAGGCAAACTCAAATCTGAAATGTGACAGAGAACTAACAGTTAAAATTGCAGAAAGTGTAAGGATTTTTCAAAAAACACAGACTGCACCTGAAAAAAAACCAACCCAAACCTGTTTTTCAATGTAACAAAAGCCAAATCTTTGAATAAGGAACAAGTTTTAGCTATGCAAAGACCAGGATTTGTCAGAAATAGAAGGTAATTTCCAACAACTTATGTTAATGGGCATATTCTCCACTGCTAGCTATACTCTCCTCCAATACTGATAAAATAGTGAAATCAGACCATGGGCAATGCAGAAATTTACCTATGCAAACAAGAATGGGGGAGAAAATTAAGATGCAAATAGAGATTCCACCAATGCCACATTAATTCCTATTTATACACATTGTAAGAGGCAACTAAAACTGCAAGTAGTGCTTGAATGGGGGAAAATAAAACTGAAGCCATCACAGAAACACTGAAACAGATACAGAAATCTGCTCTGGTGGCAGTTCTTACTTGCATGCCCCAGTTCTCCAACATTCCACTAGTTCTTGATTTTCCTTTACTGAAAGTTGGCAGGAATTAAAAAAAATAAAAAAATCAAACTATAGCATCACTCATTAAGAATATCAACTAACATGTATCTACCTAGCTTCATAAAAAACCTTAGTACTCAGGTCATTCAGAAATCCAAACAAATGACATTCTGTTCCATACCTCTGAGAGTGATTTTGGCTCTAATACACACTAAAAGTAAATGAAATTTGTGAAAGTATTCACTAAGTGATACTTGCAGGCCTATTTTAATGATACCAGAACTACACCAAATATAAAATTCTTTTCCAATTCCAACTGCACAGTGAAAGTTGAATCTACATTCTTTTCTTCAAGTATATTGATTTTGACAGTATTTAAGTGATTCAGCTAGAAATAATAGCCTAGAAATTGTATTTCAAATTATTCCAGTACACTTTTTTCAGTATACAATGCTAAATAATACAGTCTGCATATTAATGCTGTGTTCCATGTTTAATTCATAAAAGAGTCAGTAATGACACATCCAGTTTCCCCATAAAAAGCCTAAAAAAAGATAAACGACCAAAGGGAGAGCGATATTACATTTGGTATTTAACATTGCAAAGCAAATACTTGATGAATTCATAAGACACTATGATTAGTTGTTCACAGATTGCAAGGTAAGAACTTAAGTTAACAGCTGTATTTGTAATGCTTCAGCTAATGTCACAACATTAAGATTTCATGATCAGTACATTAATTATCCTGCTACTGCAGAAAGCTCCGTTCACTACAAGAGATCACAGACTTATTCAAGCTGGAAAAGACCTTTAAGATCATAGAGGCCAACCACAGGCCTAGCACTGCCACCACTCAACCACATCTCATTTCAGTCACCTTCACATGCTTTTTCCATGGTTTCCTGGATCCATTTGTCCATGGCCATCTACAAATAACACAATGATTCATTACTTCTCCATTACATTTATGAACGAGCTGTGATGAGTTATTCCAGTTTTGGGGACTATGCCAGGGTTCTTGGCATGCCACAGTAAACCACTTTTATAGACTCTTGTATGACACAGAGAACGTCTTCCTCAACTCCTTGTCTGCATTCCTAGTCCACACAGAGTCACACATGATATTCCCTTCCGACCACTTCAGCTGCTGCAGAGACCCATATCCAAACACCACAGAGAAGAGACTCCACCCTACATTAAAGTGGGATACAGACACTCAGGATCAGTGAACCCAGCAGCAGCAGCTGCCCTCAGAAACTGTGGGCAGCAGGCCTGGGGAAGGGATTACACATATTCAGCGACATCATGGCAAAGCAGAAACAGCTGTGACTGATGTACACACTTTCTCTTACGCTGATGAGAAGTTCCAGCTCATGCCAACATGCACACAAATGCTGGGATTACAGCACTATCATTAAAATGAACAGCTATTCTCACATCACTCCTCAGAGACACCAAACCCCAGAAGGCACAAATGAGAGCAGTTTTACCATCTCAGAATCACACTGCTATTGCATCTTGAAGCTGCCTACCTCACAGAGCTACTAACAGAGTAAGTGGGTTTTGACATCAGAAAAAAACAGTATTTGGTACAAAGGCAGTAAAAAAGCATTACTGCTGATCTTACTGGGGATTACAAAGGAATAGAAGAGGCTGCAAATGCACAAAAACAGCAGCCAACTTTGAGGGATACGCAACTTCTAAACTGATCATTCATGGCACACAATTGCCTTTTCATTTATTTTCTGATCTGCTGAAGTTCTTCAAAGCATTATACTTTCCTGCTGATGTACACACCATCATGCAATCTTCTGCCCAAAAGACAAGGTCAAAACATTGCTGGCCATACGACAGCCAGTTATTTGAGAGTTGTGGCATTTCTTGTCCAAATAAGTGAGAAGCTTAATCCTTACAAATGGTAGCAACAAGATGTCACTGCTTACATCCTTTGGGGTCCTTTTGCTTACAAGCTAGGGCAGCAGAAAACTGAATACAAGTGCACCATTAAGTTTAAAGTCTCTTCAAATATTTACTGGCCATTTGCTTGGCTCATCATAAAAAAAGAGCTTTGAAGACAATGAGCACAATGGTGTTTCAAGCCGACACAGCAATTACTCTGCCAACTTGCATTAGCATTAATAAGCTTATGGAAATTAAGGTTCTCCTAGTTTAAACAAGCTGGCACAGGCAAACAGCACACCTCTGGCCACTATGGTTTGGGAAAGCAGAGAAATAAGCCCGAACTAATAAAACAACAAACTTGTTTTGCAGGGCAAGTTTCACATCACACAGTATTGTTATTCACACACACTCTCAATTTGATTTTTACTCCTGTGACCTGGAAGAGTCTACTAAAAAGCTTCATGTTTTACCTGTATCACCATGCCACTGACTGGGGAAAAGTTGAAACAAGAACTCTTATCACACACATTAATAAGGAGCAGTACAGTATTCAGTCAGCACTTCCAGGGGCCAGACAAGAGAGGCCAGCTGTGAGCCTATAAGCCACGTTCAGCACCGTAATGTGACATCCCACTTGCCATGACACGCTACAGAGGGAAAAAGGATGCACACAGCTAATGTTTATTTCCATTTTAGGAGCATCTGGATTGATTTTCCACAGCAGCAACTGCCCAGCACTTACAGAATCTACTCACATCAAAGAATAAACACCCCTATCCTGCATACAGTCCATGCTCAGGATAGCATGTCATTTCCATTGCATTTCATCTGCTCCTTTTGTATCTAGGAATGCGTCCGCCTGCATTCAAAGACACTGAAAATTATGCCACTTCTTTCACGTTGTCTTTAATCTTCCTCTTCCACCTGCTGGTTAAAAGTCAATTTCTCAAGAGGTCTGGATACTAGGTGGTTGAATTAATACAGCAGGACTAGGACTTTCTTCCAAAAATAAATCGAGTGTGCTATTTTTCACCACACAACAGTGAATTTTTCTTTTTTTTTTAACAATCTACATGACAGCAGTGCTGTGTGGTATTTTTATTTACATTGTATGCTTTTATCTACATTTTGCAAATGTTTTCAGTGGCCAGCATACACCAAGCTGTTACTCCACAAAAGCAATGGCATGTCATACACCATTGACTTTTTTTAAAAGCAGACATGCAGGTCAAGCTCTTCTAGTAAAGAACAAGGTTGTTTAGACCAGTGGCCTACTACCAGCAATGGGCATAGCACAGCTTCAGTTTGGAAGCTTGGCTGTAAAGCTTCCTGTACTCAAAGGTATGTGTGCTGCTAAGTAGGAGGAGGAACAACTGACCAGACTTCACTGTTGTGTTTGCTGCCAATCAAATGTTCCAGAGGTTACACCTGAAGTTCATTAAGATAGTGCATTGACTGATCTGGAACGAACATTAACTTCCTCACACCAGGAATTCTAGAGGAAAAGAGATGACAACCATTTTGGTTAAAATTTTCATACTGACCTCACCTGCTGAAATTTCTTAAAGAACTTAAGTTTTAGAATTTTTTTTTTTTTTGTTGCTGTTACAACAGCACACAATTAAGAACACATGGGAAGCCAAATGCTAACACCATGGTGAAGTTCATCTTCCACTTCTTGCCCCCTTCTCAGCTTTACTGAATAGGAAGCAGTGAGCTTTCTTCCTGGGACCTAACTTTCCCTTAATACGAACTTGTTTACTCAGATGAAACATTCTAACATGTGAACATGCCTGGATGTGCATAATTGCACAGCCAGTCCCACCTGCTCTACAGCATTCATTAGCATCGTACAAGTGGGTGGCCTATTCATACTAGAATGGAGTGCATGTTTATATTTTCCAAGGCAGAAGCTAAGCAGTGGATATCCCATGGCTGGAGAAAACCATGGAGCAAGGGTCTATTTTCAGCTGATGCAATTGCTGTCCCACAGAAATGAGCAGCCTTTAAAGACAAGAAGTAGTATTTCATCCAAACCCTCTTACACACATTGCATTGACCCTCCATAAAGAGTAGGAGCTCCCTCTTGGTTGTGGATTCACTTCTGATACTGCTTCCACTCCTGGAGTGGAGAGGAGACAGCTAACCAAATTTAAGAATATCCTCTGACCACAAAAGCTGGTCTGCATTCTGGATCCATCCTTTGTCTTCTTCCCCTTCAGCTGGCTTTGGCCCTTCTTTCCCAGAGCTGACTTCTAGAGCCGGATTTTAGAGATTTTTTTTTTTAAATAGCAATGCTTCACTTTTGCATAAACGCCCTCCCAAGTCTAGGATGCCATGCATCATCCTGGATGGCGTGTTGATGTTTTAGCCCTAGGTACCAGGCACGTCAGGATAAAATACCACTTAAAAACCTTATCCTCACCCACCCCCTTCAAAAATGCTTTCAGATGTAAAGATTTTAAGCATATCTGTCAAAAATCACATTTTTCATTAGCCTTTCAGATGGGTCATCTTAACTACAGTGCAGGACGAGGGTAGCCAGGGCATCCACTCACGCTGTGTAATCAAACTCAGCTCTGTAGCAAGAGAGCAGTTTGGAGGAAGCTTAAACGCTAACCAGTTTATATATAACACAGCAAATCGCTTCTGGGCTGAGACAGTAGCGCGAAGAACGGAGGAGGGAGGAGGACTTGAAAAGATAATCCCCGGAGAACCATGGGAACACACTGAAGAACTATCACAATTCAAACTAATCCCTGCCTCAGCTCCAGCCTTGAAGCTATGCAGGCTAAAAACACATGGTAAAATCCACTTTCTTCAAGTAGTATAATTGAGGAGACTATGAGGAGTTTGACATTGCAGCTGACATGTGCGTCTGGCCTGGAATACAGAAGATTTTAAGATAAATCTATGATGAACACATAGCCGGTTGGGCCCCATTTGTTTTGTCTCGAGTTTTGATGGACCTTCCTAAATGGCACACAAACCCTAGCTTTCAAGCAATAAATAATAGGTAGTCCTTGTCTTGCTGAACAGGCACAATTCCTGCTCTCACATACACGGCACAAACAGCAGAAGAGAATTCTATAGCAAGTCACATAATACTCCTCGCTCATTTAAGGAAAAACGTATTTCCAAAATCCCCAGATTACGCAACATCAGCCACTTACCCCCACCATACACACTGTAACAATTTAACTTGTCACAAGCACAGCTGTCATAATTCATTATTACAACATGATTCAGTTTGGGGTTTTTTTTTCATGCAGTGTGTCTGGGCAACCATCCCACATCTCCTCAATAAGCAATTGCCAGAGGGCTGCCCAAAAGCAATGGGACTAAAATGCTTTTGGATGTCCTACTACAAACAACTAGTACTGACCAAACTAGTCACACACACTTACCAGTGTAGTCTAACTAAATTATGCACTGAATTTTTATAGAAATAAAACAGTCAAACACAGTATCCACACCTCTTAAATTATTTTTTAAAAAATTAAAATTCTTATTTGCAAATACCCAGTAATAACTTGATATGAAGTCCAACATCAAACAAACTACAAAATTTGTGCGGAAGGTCACGTAGCCATTCCACATCGCAGATCAGTTTTCTGCCTTACTCATAAATGAAAATATAAATTGCAGGACCAAGGTGATTACCACAAAACTCCGATGTTTTGATGTCTTTGCACACGGTTAAATCTATACCTTTGACATGATTTTGTATATTTTCTGTAAATGGAGTACTATCTACCTTTCTAGATCATTGGAAATAAATATAGATGCAAGCTGCATGAAGATTCGAGGCCAGTTTTGCAATAGACACAAGAATTATGTTTAGAATATTAAGCTCAGAAGCAAAACAAGCATCCTCTATTGTTGTCTCGAAAATGCCTACCCAACCATTTGAAGCCCAGCTACTTATCACACAATCCGCCTCTTCCTGTGTTACCCTCCTCCCTGTATTTCTTTTCTTCCCTTTCATTTTTTGCCTCGTACCTCATTCATCAATTTACGGAGGAGAGGGGAAACCACATCTATTTTAGCCGAGAGAAGCATATGACTTTTCACATCCAATTCTTCTTAGATGCTAATTTAGGACCCTGAATGCAACACTTCATTGTTTGGTTTATTTTCAATTGTACCCCTTATCCCTCTGAACTGCTCCTTACGACAGCCTCTTGTTCATCTAAGCTCATTCACCTGCAGTTTTGTAATCATCTTTACTCCCGAGGCCAGTAAAAGAACATCCCTTACAAATCTTATTAACAGCTCTGAAAAGACAAATGTGCATCCTTTTCACAAAAGCGGTTCTGCCCCCAAACCGAGCAAAACTTATCTCCAAACAGATATGCTATCAAGCCATTATTACGTGCTTCTGCCTTTTTTCTGGCGTGGGCGAGGGGAGCAGTAGCTCGCCATCCAATGCACCACGTTTTTCTTCTATTCTTCTGCAAGTACCATATGTTTAAATGGACAGAGCCACTCTGCACTATTGCTTAGTAACTTTTTACTGCTACTGAAGAAAGCGGTCGGGAACGAAAAACAGGTTTTCTTGGACTACAAAAAGAGAAAGAAATCTCCCTATTTTCACACGTCGACAAGACGTGAAATAAACCTCCCTATTTTCACACCTTCTCCCCTGCCGTCTAAACCCAGACAGGGGGTATTTTCTCATGAAATTAACAAACAAACAAAAAAAAAACCACCCAAAAACCCAGGAGCGGCTGAAAACACTGAAATCCGCCCGTGTGCTGTGACGGAGAGCAGCAGCACTCGGTCCGAAGCACAGCCCCGGGTTGGCCCCGGCCCCGCCGCCGTGACACACGGAGCTGCGGCGAGGCGCGGCTGCCGGGCAGGGCGGGCACACGAGGCGCAGCCGGGGGGCCCGATCCATCCCCGGCGACGACCGAACGCCGGTGTCCGCCGAGAGGCGCCGCTGCAGCGCCCGGGCCGGAGGAGAGGGACAGCGGCGGCCGCAGGTGTGTTCGGGGCGCTCCGCGGCTCCCCCGCCCCGGCTCTGCCCGCTTTCCGCCGGCGGCCGGGCCCGGCAGCCCCCGGCCCCCCGCCCGCCATGTGCCGGCGG
>VXBN01008277.1:1130432-1145436 GCA_013397395.1 Sinosuthora webbiana | reverse complement strand
CCCGAAGCCGCCGCCGCCAACTCCGGGCCGGCGGGTGGGGGGGCGCGGAGAGAACGAGGCCGCGGCCGCAGCTGGGTTTGGCCCTGCTCGGCTCCCGTGGACTAAGGGCCGCGCGGGCGCCGCGCCCCCATTGGGCACCAAAGCAAAAGCCTAACCGTGATTGGCCGCTCGCCCTCCGTTGGCCGCGCCCACCCCTTTGACAAGTGCGGCACCGCCCCGCGGGGGAGGAGGGAGGGGGCGGGGCCAGGCGGGAGAGCCCGCTGCGGATTGGCCAGCGCGTTGCCGTGGCGATGGGTGCCGTGCGCGCTGATTGGCCGGGCCGTGTCTCCGTGGTGGCGGGGCAGATTCCGGGCGCGGGTCAGGTGAGGGGAGCGGGGCGGGGGGGCCCGGAGACCCCCGGGGTGACCCGCGGGAGCGCCCCCTTATCCGCTCTCCGCTGCTTCCCGCGCCCGGCACGGCCCGTGCGAGCAGCAGGGATTCTGAGGGCTCGAGGGACGGAGCACCGTTTCCCAAAGGCTTCTTTGGGAACGTGAATTTTTTTGTGCTGGGGCTCCGTGTTTCCGAGCTGGGATCCTTCCCTACGCCTCCCTCCCCGTGCCGTGACGCCTGTGGCAGCGTGGCTCGGAGTGAGGGCCGTGGGAGTACAGCTGCGTGGAAGTCTCCGGTTCTTCTCAGCTTAATACTTCCCCACCCCTTTAATTTTTATTTTATTTTTTTATTATCTGGGTGAATGGACTGCTGCCATGGAGACATTAAGCGTGGCTCAAAATAGCTAACGAGGCAGAACTGAAAAGGGGAGTATGGCCGGTACAAAAGGGGGAAGGGAAAAAGCAATTTCAGCCGCTGACGTGAGAGATGCAACCAGCAGAGGGGAAACCACGCCAGGAGAGATGAGGGGCTGCGGTCATTAAGGCCTTAAAGGCAGACTGGGGCTTTGTGAGGTGGAGCACGTGTGGCCCAGGTCAGGAAATACAGTCTCCTCCTCCCCCTTTGTCGTCTTTATTCTTCGAAAAGTCCTCCAGGCAATTATAAATACGTGCAAAATACAGAGGTTTGGGGAGTTGTTTTGGTTTTGTTTGCTTGGTCTTGTGCTTTGGTTCTGATTTTTTTACTGTAAAACAAAGTGCGGGGACAAAGGCATTATTCACAGTATGTCTTGGAGATCAAAAAGGCTCACGCTGGACGCACGGCTGGTCTCCTTATCGGTGAGGATCCTCCTGTGCCCCCATGACACTGCCTTGCCAGTGCAGCTGAGGGGCAGTAAGGACTGCGGGCTCCAATTAATGTATTTCTAATAGGTAGCCATGAGGAAATGGGGCCCAATTATCCCAGCAAATGTCTAATGTTTTATGAAGCCTTCACTGCTGTACATATCCTTACAGTATTCTACTGTTATTTTACAAACAGTGTCTTCAAAAAGGTTAATGCAGACTATAACTGCTACCTAGGCTGGAAGAACTACCCTCCCTGACTGTTTTAACATAAAACTATTTTGATAGTTGTGATACCCATTTACATTTCTCAAATCGTTTACATAAACTTCAGGGCTAAGAGTAGTTCCTGCGTTGATCCTTTAATAAACTAATCCTTCAATAAAGTTAACTAAATGCAGAGGATAAATTTTACTGCATGGAGAAAAATACATGTGATGATATCACACCAGGGTATATTCAAGTTATTGATACACCATTGTCCCACAGTCCATCACCAACAGTTAAAGGGGCTGCTAGGAGGAACATTTTATTATAAAACATAATTTTTAATTATCTGGTATTATTTTCTATCACTTAGAGGAACAGCTTTCATTTTCTCTAAGCATTTCCCTTTCTATTAAATTAAAATATAAGAACTTCTGATTAGTAATCCAGATGGTTTAGTAAGTAAAAACATTTTATAAGTATTTTCTTCTGGGTGTAGAACCTTTCTTTAGTAGTGTTTTTCTCCTCTTCAGCTTGCCTTTTAAAATTCATTAAATATATTTCTTCTTCTTGTTGCTATATAACAGGCTGGATTCCTTTTCTCCTCATGCTTCTTCTCTAAGCTTCCTTCTCCCTTTCCTCATTAACCTTTCTTTCCTTGTGTGTAGTTTTATCTCTCCTAGACTAGGCACAGATTAGGATGAAGTTTTTACTGGGTGTAACATGAACACAGCATCCATGTAGATGCAGAGGAGCACCACAGGTCAGTGTTAGCAGGTCACAGAAAGCACAGGCTTTCTTTTTGCTAATCCTTAAATTGTGGTATGTGCCACAAACACTGACAGCCAGGTGAATCTCTGCCCTTCTCTGTTATCCATTAGCACCGTCAATTCAGAGCCCGCGGAAGCTGGAGAACATCCTCCAGTTTTTGCTTGCTCCTGCCGAAGCTTGTCAGCCATAACACTACAAAAGGAACTTCTGCCATTTCCACTGCTAAGGGTGACAGTAGGATATTCATTTGTACCCTATCACAAGGGGTCATAATACCATTGGAGCATCATTTAGTGATTTGTGGGTTCCTGTTGGTAACTCTCCTCTCCCGATCATGAAGTGTTTGTGTAAGGGCTGGTGATGTGCTCCCTCAGTACCACGTGTAAATGGAAGAGGCAGAAACAGAAAAGCAATCAACTCATCAAGAAATGTCTGGAAAACGCTCTCAGGCACGGGGGGTGAGTGTTGGGGTGTCCTGTGCAGGGCCAGGAGTTGGACTTGATCCTTGGTGGCCCCTTCCCACAGGGTGGGATCCCACCTTATGGCAGTGCTGGGTTTCCTGGTGCTCGGGATACAGAGCATGGAAATGTTCCAGCCACAAACTGAGAAGCTATGCTGAGCTTTCAGTGGAATGATGTGAAGCAGGGGTTAGGCTGGGAGATGCTCCTGCTTCATCTGCAATTCTTTCAAGCCCTGTTTGTGTGGGGAACAGTAACAGGAGCATTTAACAGTTCCCAGCTGTTATTCCAGTCATTTTTCTCTGATATGCAGGAGAGAGCTGACACAATGCAGGGACAGTCCCCCAGGTATGCACACCCTTAAAGCACAGACCTCTGCTCCACTTGTGTCTTCTGGCAGTTTGTTCTTTACCTGGAAGAAAAGTGTGAAGGCACTGGCAAGTGTCGATAGCATGCAGAGTTTTCCTTCAGCAACACCCTGTGACCAGCTGGGATGGGACATTTTCAGCTGGCCCAGCTTTCACGGTCTGTGGCTTTCTTGGTTTTTG
The DNA here is from genome assembly GCA_013397395.1 of Sinosuthora webbiana. NCBI lineage: Eukaryota > Metazoa > Chordata > Aves > Passeriformes > Sylviidae > Sinosuthora > Sinosuthora webbiana. Next base: position 1,142,241 of record VXBN01008277.1, on the reverse strand, counting down.
CTCTCATTGTCTTCTTGCATGTGGTTCTTTCCTATTGTGTTTTTCACAATGTCCACTTCCTGTCCCCTCCCTTCTCAGGAAGCTGTTCACTGTTACTTCAGGTTTTTCTATTTACAAACTGTTGTTCTGCATCTGAGGAACCTGCTGTTCCTACCACTCCTTCCTTCTACTGTTAAAAGCAGACACCCCCGCTTCAGCCCCAGCTTCACAATCCTTACAAGGGAAATACCTCCACTTCCTGTGGAACATAAAGAGCATCTGAGATAATATCAGTGGGTGATTATCCAACTTGTAAATACTTCTCAACCACCCAGCAGCCTTTTATCAGTTTAGGCTCCTCTTGGAAAACAGGTCTGTTCCACACAGTTGCAAAGCAAACTTGGAGAAGAGAGCTAAAAGCACATTTGGAACAGGAATATGACACATTCCTAGTCAGTGTTGCACTAGCCCTGATGTAAACTGCCCTGTAATTATTCATGGTACGTTTACATTTGAAGTCCTTGCAATTCAAATACAAAACTGTATTTGAATGGGAACAGTGACAGAAACAGTGCTGATAGACTTTCCATCATCAGGTAAAATGCCACTCTCTGTAACAGCTGGCATTCTGCATTTCTGTGATCTAGGCTATGTAGCCACACTTAAAATGAATCCTGACTATGAAAGGGAATAGGGAACACAAGCTAAGGCTTGGCTAAGAATAATTTGTTATGTAATTAGTACAATGATAAGAATATATCAAAACCTCCACTCTATGAAGCGTGGTAGGCATAGGAATTTTTCTCATGTTTCCTTTCCAACCTACAGGTTTCAACTGCTTGTATCTTTCAGAATTTTTCAGATTTTTCATTTGTTTGAAAGCAGGTCTTTTATTTCTAGAAAGTCTGGTGGAGAGAGAAAAGTTCTTTTGATCAGACTGCTTTTGCAATGGTGACAGTGCCTCAGAAAATAAAATGGATTGCTCAAAGACATACTGATTTTGGAGAAAGTCCTTGATAAATCAGAGGAGCAAAAAAAAAAAAAAGGATTTGGCAAGTCAAACTGTAGTTTTAGGTGGTAACAGGCCTTCAGAATAGAAGGATGTAGAATCCTTTGATCAGAATTGCTTTTAGTGGGAAATCCTTTCTTCTGTCATTGTTCCCTTCCAGGTAAAAGACAATGTTCTCAGTGGAAGCAGTTAAAAAGGCACACTTCAAAATACCGCATATGACTCATATATAATTCTTTCACGGTTACTGAATAGTAACTTCTGGATATTGGAGATCTAAAATAGTCATCTTGAAAGGCATGTTGTCAAGTAAACTAGGTATTCCGTTTTATTTTCTACTCATTTTTACTGCCATTTGGAGCATATACTCAGTTACCTGGGGTAGGGAACACTAAAAAAATAATTAGAGAAAGAGATAACGGCTTTCAGCTACTTAGCAGTGGCCTGTCATACATCTAAACTTGTCATTTTCAAGTACTTCTTCAAGCTTTTCCTCTAAATGTATTTGTATTTAAATATTAAATACAATTTATCTTGATGCTTTCAAAAATGTTATTTCCTGTGGAAAAACAGTACCACTTTTTTTCTAGATTAAAGTGGGAGAGCAAGCATCTGTTAAGTCTCTTCACAGAATTTTCATTGTTTTGTAGTGAAGAGTTTAAAACAAGTAAATGCTTTTAAAATTTAGACTTTATCATTACTTTTGTAACTGAAAACTAGATAATACAGGTAGCAACTTGCTACTTATTCCTGTTACAGAGTATCTTCTATGCAGAAGATCTCAATTGGTGAAGCCAATTTAACAAGTAAAGGAAAATGGTTGTGCTTGTTGACTCGTCAGTCCTTCACAGGAATCACTAAGATTTAATTCTTAGAGCTGGTGAGTTCACTGCTTCTAGTCACATTTCAATTTATTTCTTAGAAGAGACTGCCCAGAAAAGCTGCTGTAGTAAATCTTCTAACATCATCACTATGTGAGCATGGCTTTTTCATTCTCTTGAATTAAATCTCTAGCCTAGATGGGAAAAGAATAGCAGATGACACAAGATAGCAGTGACGCCAGCACTGAGTAGATGGCACGCTGCTGGCAGGGACAGCTTCCCTTAGCACTGGGACTGATGCTTTGAGATTCCAGGTTGATGCAAGGGCTGTGCAGAAAGCCAGAGTGTTTCAAGTTTTGTGCAGCTGCTTCACAGGTGTTACTGTCAGGTAAGAAATCAGATTTTATTCTGAATTCAGGTACAACAATCTAGGAAAATTGCTCTGTGTGGGGAGGATTAAAAGTGAAACAGCTTCTTTTGGTTTGGTCTTGCACAAATTCTCAACATAGAAGCTGGGGAGCAGCAGAGATTCCCTTTGCATTTAACAGTTCTGCAAAGTTGTTTCTTAGGAAATGTTGGAATGCCATTTTAGCAATAAAAATAGCAGCACCAAGCCCTTATGGTGTTTCCTTGTCTTCACTTAAATGTTATTACTCATTCCAGAAAGTCAAAACACTGTTGTTAAAATCCTTTCAGTATCTTTTTAGTGTCACTGTTTGATGGAGACTGTGTTCACCACAATGCAATAGAATTAGTAATCTCCTTCCAAATTTTGGTACATTTTCCAAAAGACAGCTTTTAGGCTTGATTTGGGATTTCTTTCATGAGTCCCCCACTCTTACTGCTCTTAGACTATACTAATTTCAATGTTTCTGATTTAAGATACTAAGATACATGTAAAATAGTGAGAACCTTCCTCCTAAGACTAAGAGCAAGACCTCATTCCCTGCAAGTTTTTAGACAATTCAACTAAGGGTAGCAGTACAGAGACCTGAATTACAGAACTCTTATACTCACTTCCAAATTCATTCTGTGTTTCAGCTGAATCCAGTCATGGGAAATCAATGTCAAATGCTGAACACCTCATTAATGCACCTATGTGAGACACTGGAGGCTGTCTGTAAGTGATCCATTCAGCTGCTGGATCTCATTGTTTGTTTTAACTAAATCCATTTCCTGGTGTTATGAAGCAAGTTCTCTCCTCTCTACTTAATAAATAAATAAATTTTAATTGTTCTGCATTTGTTTGCTTTCTGTTTAGGCATGTTGCACTGGAGGGTGCTATAAATAAAGTAAGTAATAATGAAATAAAACCGAATTAAGTTTTATAAATTATCAGCCATGTGATTCTTGTAATTCTTTATGTCACGCATTCAGAGGATGTAGCCCTGTGGAATTATTCAGACTTTCATCCAGTAGTGCAGTTTCAGTACTTTATTTTGAAAGTCTCTTAATAGCTAGTTAAAAACAAGAGAACAATTAAATGTAAAGTGTTCTTTATTAAATAAACTCAAAAGATAAAGCAAATTGTGCAGTTAAGAAAGACAACAACGTGGCCAAAGGATTTTTACAGCAGAAAACAAATTGCGGCAAATGAGCATTTCAGTCTAGCAGCCAAAATGTCCTCATTTTTATGGAGTTAATTTCGGTCCTCAAATTGTGACTTGTTTTTTAAAAGATATGCTGCTAGAAATTCAATGGGATTGGGCGGTCTGCAAAGAAAAAAAGTAAATCAAAAACAATTATTTTTTATTATATGAGATTAGTAGCTGAAGGACCAATCACCTTCCCTTAAAAGCAACACAACTCCTCCCAAACACTGTTACTAAGTTGCTAGAACAGTTACATACCTAAAACCACAGTCTGAAAGCATAAATACTGTATGTATATCATTGGATATGACATGCATTTGCCTATTTCTTTAACTCGTGCTATTTAAAGTAAAACTGAATCTCTGGTTTTTTGCTTCTTTTTTTTTTTTTTCAAGTGGTTATTGTGTAGCTTAGTGTATTAAGAGTTGTTTTCATGGTTTCTGGCAATTGAAACAAACACAACAAATCTTCACGTTTGAGAAGAGCTGTAACTTGCAAGTAGTCAATAATAAACACTTCTGATCACTGGCCTTAGTCTGTAGTTTTTTTAAAAAGAACTCCTCCAGCTATACCATGTGAATCCTGCTAATCTGGATTCTGTCCACAGAATAAATGACACACTTATTCCACAGCAGGTCAAACCAAAGGTCTGGCAGTGAGCAAATAGGCCTATAAAGAGCACAAAAACAACAACAACAAAAAAATGCAGAGATACTTCTCAGGACCATCCTTTTGGCTTCCAAGCATGTACCAATCTCTGAGCTATTAATTACCCTTAATAGTCCTGGGTGGATTCCTCAACAGCTTTGACCACAAATAAAATGTTAGTACCCTCAACTGAAAGTAAAAAAAAATAGCTTAATTATGTGATCTGTGAAGCATCAGCCCTTTTGTTCATTATAAATTTGCTATCTGCTTGATTTAATTTGATTACTGTATCAGAAGAGATAATAAACAGTCCATCCCAATCCATCATCTCTGTGCTGCTGTGATTTAACAGGGTCCTAATATGTTCGTCCACAGAAGCCTCTTTTCTAGATATCATCTATTCAGTCACTCCATGTACATTCCATAGCATTCCATACTTCTGACCACCTTGCCACTCTCACTTTTTCACATTCTACCAGAATACAGGGGAATTAGACATATTAAAAACACAAGAACATCACAAATTTAAATAGTGACATTATGCTTGTGTTTTACCCCTTTAATTTTAAGTTGGTTTTACTCCTTCAATTTCTAAGTCCAACCATTCAGAATTTTTGACTAAAGCAGTGCCTTGACATATACATGTATACATGACATACACATGTTTCCAGAAGGGTAATTTTCAGCTCAGAATCTAACATTTTTTCAGCAGTGTTTTTCACTACCCTCCGAGGTCCACAATTTTATGTTTATTTGGATTCAATGTCACTGTCAGTTTAAATTTTTCATGGCAGTCTTCGGAGTTTTATGAAGTTCCTGTGCAATTATTTACAATTGATCAACTTAGAAAAAAACCAGAAATGGAAACACAAAAATCCCTAATCTATTCTGTAAAACTCAGTCTCATTAATAACTTTTGTCAGCCACTCCTTCAAATTGTTTTAAGTGATCTTCTCTATTATTCTAGTGTTGAGGCATGTTGCACTGAAACATTTCACCATGAAAATTCAGCATTTACTTCTACCCTCTCTCTCATATCTTCCCATCAGCTCCTCATCCATATAAAGGCATTTCCCTTAATTCCAACAGCAACTCTTTAAAAGCTGTTAGTGAATAACTATGTGAAAAACTTTTTGGAAATTTGAACAGACTGCATCATCTGCATTCCTCTTTATGCGTTGCTCTTGCTGACTCTTTCAATAAACTCCAAGACACTTAAAAGACCTGACAAAAATTGTGTTGACCTCCTCCCAAATATGTCATTTATCCATATGCTCACTATCCTGGATGGTAATTTCTACTGAATCCCAGCCATGATCATCAGATGTACTGGGCTGTTCCCTGGGCATTTCTATATTCCTTTGAAAAAGAACTTAGCATCCACTAGTTACTTTCCTGTTCAATTCTAAGCAGTAGATTATACAGCAGAGCTGACAGTTCAGCTTTTTCACTCCTGAGGGTTTCTTATGCTCAGCTGAACAGCCAGTTTGGTCTGGCAGGTTCATACTACTCACATTTTTACCTGTATGTTCCCCAACCCCTCCTATCAATGATCCAATTTCACTCCTGTGATGAGCCCCCATAAAGAAAATGGAAAAAAGGCAAGGCAAGGAAAAGAGAAAGGGAAGGAAAAGGGAAGGAAAAAGTTTGCCTGTCGCACAAGTATCCAGAGTGTAAGAGTGGGGTATTAACCTTGGGCTGTATTTGACATAGAGTCTGCAGCAGAACTCCCACACACGTCAGCTGAAGATCTGCACATCCCACAGGTGTGCACACGGGGTGGACCTTCCTAGGTGCCTAACTTTGCTTTATTAGCTGTCTGCACACTGCAGTTTAAATTCCCAGCTCCTTTTGAAGTTCATACACTGTTGATGGTTTTTCTGACTGCAGGTGCCATGATGCAATTATGGTCATCTATACCAGCTTTTGATTGTATTATTTCAATCTGAGAGATGGTTACATGCAGTATGATTGGCCACTAGAGAGGATACACCAAAAGGGTAGAAATTAGTTTTGTTAAGATGAACACTTGTTTGCTGTTATTGAAGGATACCTTTCTATACTGACTGGTAAAGAGATCTGGGGCACCTTAGCAGTATATTTACTCAGAGGATAAACCATCAGTCTGCTTCTTACTGTGTTGACAGTGCAGGCTCAGCCTCACCCTTTAGAAAGTGTTTTAATCTCTGACAAAGATGTATGTCATGCCTGATTTGTCTTTCCTTCTCTTAAATGTCAAGCAGAACTCCTTATAATTCCAAACTACAAAAATCTTCAGAACTAGAACATCCTCTTGCCTTGCTTCTGCACAAAAAATTATGTGACAAAATCAGTAACAAAAACCCTCCCATTTTTCCCTCTAAAACTTCTGCAGCAGCGTACCTCATTGGGAGATCATGAATTCAGTCAATAACTCCTACCATACCATGCCTGCCTAAGTGATTAACCCATCCTGCATGGTCAATCACAGTAATTCACAGGTTCATAAACCTGTTGTAACGATGATCTTACAAAGAGCAAAACCATATTTGGTGTGTGAGGCCTCAGAGGTGCTGCACTGCCCAAGTTTGAGACCTACATTTTCCTAGGAACAGAAGGAACATGGAAGCATCTTACCTCTCTTTTGCAAGAACAGCAAGTCCCTGTAGCAAGATAGGTACAACTGTCTGATCCAAGTAGGCACGTGTGGGTAATGACTGAAGATCCACCTTCTGCTTTGACGTTTTCTCGGCATTTAGTTTCTCATTTTCTACTATCCTCTGAAAGAAAAGAAAAAAGTGAATGAACATTAGTAATAGCAGCCACATCTACTTTGAAGTGTGTGTGCCAAGTACCCATCTCTGCAATTTGATGGCAATAATTTGTTTACATCTTTTGAGAATATTTAAGTGCTTTTTTTTCCTTGCACAAAAACCTCAGCCAGAGGAACCTTCTATTAAATTCCTATGTTTTGGAGAAACAATGTTTAGAAGTCGTGAGTTTTCTAAAAGAGAAGACATCCAATCCCAGTAATTGTTATTTCTGCTTTTGCATTCACTGATTTGAGCTCTACACCACTAAGACAGGAATGACTGCTAATGAGAGTCTCAGTTAATGGTTCCTGTACACATATGCTTCTAAAACAAAATGCTAAAACCACAAGAAATTCAGGTGAAGCCTGACAAAGGGGACTCTGCTAAAGTCAAGTACTTTGTGACTGTGCTCTACTCAAGTAGACATGGACACTTTAAAGAAAACGTATGCAAAATGCTTCCAGGTACTTTTTGATCAAAAAGTGCTGAATCATCTTACACCATTAATTGTAGTTGAAAAGTGATACTCTCCCACAGCCAGTCTGTAAATACACTGAAGTATATTCAGTGCAATGTACATTAATCTACTGACATGGGACCAATGTGTTATGGGTCTGTAGGAACCATGGAAGCTGAGGCATAAAGACAAGCAGGTATCAGAGAAATGAATTTCAGAAGATGTTTAAGAATAGTTTCTACAAAAGCTAAGGAGAGAGTAGGAACTTAAAATAAAGAGAGAGACTGAAGGCTTTTCTTTAATAAAAAGAGTACATAAATTCCATAGTTAGGAAGTGATTGTCCCAGTCTACTCAGCACAGGCTGGGACTAATGTGGATGGCTTTTTTGTGCCCTAATATATACCTGTATCTCTCAGAGATAGCAATAGAACAGATAATATTCATAAAAATCTTTTAAAACCCCCAACTCATTAAAAGGCTCATTATTTACTTCAGTACCATTTAGTACAATGGAAGCAGCACAACAGAAAATATATTTACAGCCATTTCCACAAGGGACAGGTATTGCTTAGCCCCAGTGAGAATATTACATTTTCTGAAGTTAGACTCATGATTCAACTTTTTTCCCCAATTACAAATGTGACCTCCACTGCACCAAAATCTTTATTACCTCTACGTTTTCAGTGAGGCCGTATTCGGAATGAGGATTTTCCGGAACCTGTAAAACAACACATGGTTAGCAAAGCTAAAATGCTTCTTTTACACATATATACCATAATGCACACAAAACATTTCTTGTAATACCTGTGGTTGTCCCTCCATAATCTGTTCTCCCTCCATGATGCGAGAAGCGAAATTTGATGGATGCACAGGAAGATCTTGGAAAGCAATAAAAAACTGGTCAGCAGGCTGAGCTGAAGCCCATGCGAGTTAAGTGATATTGCATCACTTGGTTACTAATGGTTACTAAGGCACAATTACTAGAAAGCAAAGGGAGTTGCTCCGTGCTCCCCCCCGCGCCAAACTTGAACTGGTTTCTCCCGCACGCAGAACCGAGAAGTGCCTTTAAGTTTCGCGTTACGTCCGCTAAAGAGAGCAGCACTGGGATTATAAAATACAGCACTCATTCCCCCGGGAAGCCGGAGACATCCCTTTCCCTCCTCCCTGCCGTCCGTCCCTGCCGTGCCCACCACTCCACCCCACGCCACCGTGCCCCGAGAGCCCCCGCGGGCAGGGCCGGGCTGGGGCCGCGCCACAACCGCGGCCCACGTGCGGGCTCGGCCTCTGGGCGCCCCGCGGGGCAGAGGCGGTCCCGCCGCAGGGCTCTCACCGCCGGCCGGTCCGGGCTGGGCGGGACACCGGGATCGGCGGGACACCGGGAGCCGCTCCGCACCAACCGGGGCCGCCGTCGCCAATTGTTTTGACGTCAGTGGAGCGGTCGCGCGGCCGGCCCCCGGCGCAGTGCGCCTGCGCGGGCCCCGCCCAGCCCCGGCCGCGGGGTGGGCGGGGCGGAGCGCGAGGGCGGGGACGGGTTTGGACTCCGGGAGTCCTGTCGGGAATTCCAGTCGAGGGATGTGCTCGCTTCCAAATCGGCCCGGGGTTTGGGGGTGCAGAAGTGTGCTCGGAATCAATGCCGCGTCGTGTCTGAGGAGGTCACTGTGGTGTTCAGAAAAACAACGTAGCTGAAGTTAATTTGGGTCTGAAGGTGGGGTTTTGTTAGTGAAATAACTTCCCAGAGCTGCGTAGAGTGTGGTTTGCACAAAGGTGCGTGCTGGACTGTTTCTCTCTGTTAACAAAATCTCAGCTGCTCAGCTTTCACCAGGGACCAGCTTCAATCATCCCGTCCTGACTTGAAGCTGTCAGGAAATTGAAGATTTTTTTTTTCTGCTGCTTCTGTAGCTGTTGTGCTGTTACAAACTGTACCAGTGTTTGAACATGTGTATCTGATTGCTTTGTTTTCTTTTCATTAGGAATTAAATTTGAGGAAGAGCTTCTTGAGACGCTGGAAGTGGCAGGGCACTGGAGGACAGGCTGCCCAGGGAGGCCACATGAAGAAGTCTCCTTTTCTAGAGGAGACTGCCTGCTTCTGGGTGCATTCCTGTGTCACCTGCTTCTGGTAACCCTGCCTTGGCCAGGGGCCTGGACTAGATCATCTCCAGAGGTTCCTTCCAACCCTAATGATTCTCTGAATTCTTTGTCTGGTAATGTGGTTTGTGCTAGGGAATTAAAACGCCTTAAAAATATTTTTGGGTTCAAATTGACGAAGTAGTTTAATTCCTGTAGGTTTGGGTTTTTGGGGGGTTTTGGGATGTTTTGGTTTGATTGGGGTGTTTGTTTGTTTGGGTTTTTTTAGAAAATAAACTTTCTTTTGTTGTTTTACAAAAATAGGTGCACTTCTTTTTCTGTCTTCTTCCTGATGATAACAGTGACAATGATCATGAATGATCTAGTTGATGCTCCTAAAAGATTAGTGGAATGGAGAAATAACAGAAAATGCCATGTTTTCAATAGATTCTGCTCTGATATAATCATCTAGTAGTGGTAATAATGAAGAGTGTGTACATAAATGAATTTGAAATAATGTTTGCAGAACTGACAATGTTACCAGTGTGATAAGAAGCTGGCTCAAAAACTAGTACAGTCAGTCACAGATTTGAACTGAAGAACGTGGAATTAGAGCAGAACTGTGTCCTTTGTGTCTATTTTGGTACCTAGTGCTGGCAAACTTACCTGACGCTGAAGAGGTGAGGTGAAAGAGAGGTTTAGTAGAAAGATTCCTGTACTAAAACTTAGAACAGGAATACAAACAAATTCTTAATGTGAAGAGCTATAAGCTTTTGAGTCAATTTTGAGCCTCTATCTGAATTTTTCATCATGTTCTAGTAATGACATTTTAGAGGTTTGCATTTAGAGGTCATGTTGGGAAAGAAAGAAGGTTTTCCAACTTACCTTTTTGTGCAAAGGTAAATCATGGTGTCAGGGTAGTTGCACCTTTCTAGTTCCTTTGACTGTAATGCTGGTCTGCTCAGATTCTTTTACTGAGACACCAGATTGTATCTCCTGTATTTCACAAGTCCTCAATATTCAGAGTAGAGTCAACAGTTGCCCACTCCAGAGAAGTTGGCTTCACTTCTTCCACCCCTTGCTGGTGTTCATCAGAACCCTTGCTGAGCCAGGACATCTCACTAACCAACAGAAAGCCACCCACTGCTGTGATGTGGTTTAAGGGTTTGTGCTTTTGTTTTTCAATCTAGCATTAATCTTTTCCAGATTATTAATTAGAACGGTTCACTGGACATTCATTGGAAAAGTCCAATGATTGCTAGGGCAATCTTAATACAGGAGGGTAGGGAAATTCAACTTGCAGAACACTAAAATATTTAATAGCCACAATAATGAACAGGTTCTGTAGGTTTTCACTAAAAACATTAAGACTTTATCACAATTTGTCACCAATTTCTGCTTTTGAAGCTGTGTTTTGGCTTAACGTGTTGTTACGCCCCTAAAAAGTGCATTTTTTTATTGTCACGATACAGTCACATGATTCATAAAGGTGTCATTCTAAATTTTTAAAAAAGTAAAAATAACTGAATAAACTCACTAGTCATGATTGATTGAGATACGTTGTCTTCTATTGTCATTCAATCTGTCCTTGTTAATAAACTTGTTCCTTCACTGTCTTTTCTCTTTTGCTCAGGAATGGGATGATACTTTAGATAGTAGTGGGATAAAAAAGACAATAAATCAATAATCTGTTGTTATGGGCTTATTTCACATTTTTCAATGCAACTTAGTGTTAACACTACTTGAAGGTTCTTGAACTCCTTTGATATTACAAAATCTGTTAAACCTTTATATCAGTAAATGAGATTTTTTTAAAGGACAGATATGTATACTAAAAAAAGAATTTCTCCACTGATGAGTGGGCTGGAACATACTTGATAATATTTTCGTAATAGAAGTACATAATCCTTCTTGCAAAACACAGAAGAGAAGTACTTGATGTACATCACTGCTTTTTTTTTAGCACTGATATGTTCACATGTCTAATAATGCTCTAGGTCATGAACAGTTGTTATACATTTGTATGTTATTTTATATGTGATAAAATCCTGTATTTTATACAGTAAGAAAACTGTATACTGTGTGCTGTTCTGTAATTAAAAGAAAACCACTCCACTCTGTCATTAAGAAAATAAATACAGATTACCAGGGGCAACTGGAAGTAACTTCATGAGGCATAAACAAGGAAAAAACCCAGTAGTTTTATAGTAATTCTGGAAGAGTGAATAAAATATTGCAGACAGTAGTGATTTTAGTGTGGCATATCCTTTTAATTTGTCCAACCGGCATTTCTTGCTATAAGCTGGGTGGAACTTGCTTGTGCACTGAATTATCTGTCTACAGTTTTGGGACTGTCTCGGCTCCTGGGTGCAGTTCGGGGGTGCAGCAGAGAGATGATCTGTCATAATCTATTATCACTCAGTTGTTTTTTTTTTGTTTTTTTTTT